>OZ025297.1:310435268-311035268 GCA_964019185.1 Maratus speculifer | reverse complement strand
GATGGGTGTTCGGATAGAATAGTTTGGCCTAGGAAAAACTAGTTTATCTGATGGGCATTCGGATAGACTAGTTTAGCCTAGGAAAAACTAATTTATCTGATGGGCATAGGATAGACTAGTTTGGACTCAGAAAAACTAGTTTATCCGATGGGCATTAGGATAGACTAGTTTTGCCTAGGCCAATCTAGTTTGGCCTAAAATCGGGTTGGGCCTATAACAAATATAATGAATTTTATTTTAATAAGTTAAATAATTTGCTTGTACCATCATCCTACTTATAATATAACAATCATTAAAAGTTAGTGATTTAGTATGGTTTATCATATTTACTTTTATTATTATTATTATTTCGATTACTTAATTAAAACAAAAAGGCTCATTCAATTTAAAAAACATTTAACTTTTACATTAATGCCATCTATATATAACAAAACAGTAATACAGTGAAACTTCTTCTAAAGGCCATCCCTATTCAAGAGCCACCTTTATTAAGGGTAAATATTTTTAGGAACGAAAATTTTCCCCACAAGTCATTGTTAAATTTACTCCTATTAGGGTCTGCACATACCCCTCATAAAGGACATTTTTTTTCCATATGGATATGTCTTAAATTTGACACATGTGTATTGAATTCCTGAACCAAAAGATAAAAACTCAGCAAACGACTGCACTCGCAAGAAAGAAGAGATGGGGAGAATTTAGTAACACAATAAAGAACCACGAACTTTTCTACATGTGAGACAAGCTGATGTTCCTCCAACTTTGATTGATCTTTCAATCTGTAAGAGTTGAGCTGGAGGGGAAACTTGACCCTTCGTTGTGGCCACGCAAAAGATAACAGATTTTCATCTGTGTTATCTTTTGATGTAAGAAAAATTGATTCTACATATACAGTAGACTCCCTCAAATCCGCACAGCTTGGGACCAGAGGTTGTGCGGATTTTAGAATTTTGCGGATTTCTGGTCACTGCTTTGTTTACATTTTTTAAACAGTAGTTTGAGTGCAATTGATAATGCAATCGGAACTATAATGAATGCTTACAATATAATAAAATATTAAAATAAGTAATAAACTAAAATAATAAAAATTTTGATAATTTTTAAAATGATTAAAGTTCTAATAGAAAAGGTCAAGTTAATAATCAATAGAGTATGATTAAATATTCATTATAAAGATTAAATCTATTTTTCCAAAATTATTCAAGAAAACTTGCCTCATAAAGTTACATTACTCATTCACAACAAAATCATAAAACTAGCTGGATGTGTCAATCCCAAAACTTTCTTCTATCTCATAAGTACATTTTAATATTTAAAAAAAAAAACGTGGTGACTCCAAAGTTATCCACTATCGAATTTCCTCGAACATTTGACCTAGCCTAATGAGATTCTGGTATCCGAAAAACCTAAAACGCAAAATTTAATTAATATTCTGAGAAAATGAGCTTAGTAGTGCCTCATGTTGGGTAATTTATATTAAAACCTAATAAGCATCTATTTATGTCAAGACCTAACAGAATCTGAAATTTGATGAAATTTCGTTCATTAGTTCTTGCGATATAGTTATAACAAAAAATTTGCAAAACGTAGCACAGCAACACCATATCTTGGACAATATATGCCAAAACGTAAAAAAGCGTCTAATTATGTTATGGTGCAAAATAATCTGAAGTTTGATGAAATTCTGTGCATTAGTTCTAGAGATATAGCTAGTTTAAAAAAAACGTGTAAAATATAGCACAGCAGCACCATCAGTTGAAGGATTTATAGCAAAACGTAATCATCGTGTAATTATGTTATATGTCATTTTGTAACGAAATCTGAAATTTGACGAAATACTGTGGGTTGGTTGTTGAGATATAGCTATCAATAAAATCGTGCAAAATGCAGCAAAATGTAGCATAGCAGCGCCACCTATAAGGCAGTTCACACCAAAACCTTATCAGCGGCTATGTATCTCAAGGTATCGCGGATTCTGAAGTTTGGTGAAATTCTGTGCATTAGTTCTTGAGATATAGTTATCATGAAAATCATGAAAAACGTGGCATAGCAGCGCCACCTGCTGGCCAATTTACACCAAAACGTAATCAGCGTCTATGTATATCAAGGGGTCACAGAATTTGAAGTTTGGTGAAATTCTGTGCATTAGTTCTTGAGATATAGTAATCTTGAAAATCATGAAAAACGTAGTATAGCAGCGCCACCTGCAGACCAATTTTCACCAAAAATCAATAGGCACTAATTCATATCAAGGTCTAACTGAATATAAAATTTTATTAAATTTCGAGCATTAGTTCTTGAGATAGAGCGCCCACAAATTTTTTGTCACATACAGACAGACACACAGACAGACGGACAGACTCACAGACAGACATTTTCTAAAAATAGTCAAAACGTGTTCAGGACCTTCTAAAACGTATAAATCCGTCGAAAACCGGAAGTCGAAAATTTTCATGAATCCAATACTTTCTTCTTGTAAAGATAGAAGAAAGTAATAAGGATTTTTTTTTTTTTTTTTAAATTTGGCCAGGCTTAATAACAAAAAAAAAAAAAAAAAAAAAAAAAAGACTGGATTGATACATAAATATATTTGGTAAGAAGATTGTGATTACCAGTGATATCAGCAGTATCTTAAATTTTTTCAGAAATAAATGTATTCTTCCTTCATGAAAAAACATGAACTCAGTCATATTAACAAAAATTACAAATTAAAAAAACATATGGAATTGATACAAAACTAAAAAAAATCAAATTGTGTCCCAATATCCAAACTGAAAGTTTCATTGTTTACATCCATAAAATATGTGCGGATTTTAGAGAGTTGCAGATTTCTGGTTTGCGGATTTGAGGGAGTCTACTGTACTAAAATTGTGAATGTATATTGAACAGGGTTGGGAAAAAAAGGTTTTTTCGAAAAAAAACAAAAAAAAACGGTTTCTTTGGTTTAAACCAGGTTTTTTTTGGTTTAAACCGGGTTTTTTTAAACATATTTTTTTATTACTTATACATATAAATTATTGAACAAAATAGACATTGTTGCATACATAAGTAATATAAATTCATTTGAAAATAATTTAAATTAAATAATTGCTGTTAATTTAAGTAAAAAATTAAAAAAAAATCATACATTAATTTAAACAGTATTTGTAAATAGTCTTAAGTTCAAAGAAAAAATTGCTATACACTATAAAACAGTGATAACCTGAAAATCTTCATAAATAATATTTTGTTTACTAATAATACACATTTGGTGTAGTTTGATGAATATAATATTATCTTCCACAATTATTAAAATAAATTTCAAATACCTCTTGAGATTTTGTTTTTTGAATGATAATTCAAAGTAAACATTTTCAGTCATTGGATTCATCAGATAATAGGGAAAAAAATACACTAGTACTATTAAAATGTTACAATAAGCACTCATTTTTTTTTAATCTTTCTTATTCAACTTCATATTTTGATTTTAATTCTTAAAGATAATCTCCTCAGTCAAGAAAAAATTTCTTTTACAGCTTAACCAAAATCTTAAAGACCATAATTGTATACAGTTCTGTGGCTCAAAACCACCATGTATGTTATGACACATTGTTTTAAATAATCTGCATTTTTCTAAAATTAAAATATTTTATACTAAATAATTGATTATTTTAAACCTATCTTATCTTTGAAAAATTCACGTTTAAAAAATTTTTCTTTAGAGCAGTATAGATATATTAATCAATACTACTAATTTCCATACTATGAATATAAACATGACCTGGACCCACTATATCTAATGCTTATTGCTGAAATAGTGTTAAAAGTGGAAATTATTCATATCCAATAATTTCAAACTCTTAAATTATGTAGAAAAAAGAGAAAACGTCATTAGATTTCATTTAAAAAACCAATTGGTTTTTTTGAGAAAAAAACCATTTGGTTTAAACCATGGTTTAAACCATGGTTAAAACCAATTGATTTAAACCGTGCCAACCCTGATATTGAAGCACTATTTTCATACTAGAAATTTTATGTACAGGTTTACTTAAAATTTAAAATTATGGCACCTAAATCAAGCCTTAGAGTATATTTGGATTTGAATGACAAAATCAAAGTTTGTAAGTATCATGATCAAGGAAAATCTGCAAGAAAATTTGCTTCAAAGATTAATGGCAGAAAAATGAAACAAACAATATTGCTAAGAACAAAGAGAACTTACTGAAACTATATAAAGGTTGTAAAAATTGTAAAAATAAAAGATTTTTATTATTTTTATTATTACTTTAAAAGTTCACAGATAATGATAATGAGGCTGCAACTGTGAATTTTATGTCAGGAAATGCTAACAGAAATAAACAAATATATCATTCTAAGGCATAATAAATAATGCAAATTTAAATAATTTGTTTCATTAAGTAAAATAACCATTAGAAACTAAAATTCTCTGCAAAAAAATTATGAAAAGTAAGTTTCAATAGGAATTTTTTTCAATCACGCATAGAGTTTGAAAACATTAATAAATAGTCTTCTCACCTATATAGATTTTAATTTCCTTATTTTTTTAAGCACTCCTATTCAAGGGCCAATTTTTAAAGCAATAACAGATGGCCTTACAGAGAAGTTTCACTGTATTTCTATTTTATACAAATGCCTATACCATTACCACTATTACTATTCTATAGGATCATTTTAATATATCACCCTTATTATTACTCTATTGTTCTATATCTATACATTTTTATGGATAACCCTATTAGACTGGGAGGCGACAGCACAGATAATCACCTCAATGAGTTCACGTATTAAGTTAAGTCTTGATTATCATATTAAAACCCAATTGGTCTGCCAAGTCATATCTTGGCAAAAAACACTAAAAACCCAAATTTAGCAGTTGACACATAGATTTATTATTATGTTTTCCTGCTCCCAGTCCACCATGTTTTTATACTTTTGGGAGCAGAAAAGCACAATGGTAAACCTATGAGTCAACCCCTAAAATAATTTTTGTTAGGTGTTTTCCACCAAGATGCGACTTGGCAGACCGATTGTGTTATAGTATGTGAATCAAGATTTAAGTAATCCTAAATTTTCAACTGTGAATTCTATAAAGTTTATTATCTATGTTGCCGGGTCTATGTTATTTCCATTTTAAAAAAACACTTAGCCACATATTTAAACATTTTATAGTACTTGATGAGTAGGGAAAGTATGATACATAGGGAGGATTGATACATTAGCAATTTTTCTCAACAAATTACATTAACAGCCATTCTAACACAGGTAAAGGCTTATTTTATAAGCAGAAGCCATCATTAGCTGAATTTAGCAGTGAAGAACCAACAACTTTGCTGTTCCTTTAATTTTGAAGGGATTTGAAATGTCAATGTAATTTTTTCCAAATACTGATTTTCTTTCATAACTCAAATTATTGTGAAGATAATATCTTGTAATTTCTTTTTTATTTATAAAGCACATAGTTAGAGTTAATTTTAGTATAAAGTAGATTTCCATTTTGAAACTGCATTTATACAAAGTGATTGAAAATCCAATAAGACATCATAGGGAGAAACAATAACCTTGTATATTTGAAATTTAATAGTTTAGTTGCAAATTACTGATGAACCACATTTGAGAGGAACCTGGACAGAACTGCACATGGGTGAAAAGAGCGAGTCCATGTCAAAAATGGGGAAGTTAGTACCATCTCGAGATGAGTTTGTTTCTTAAACAACCCTAAATGTGTCTTTTTTTTTTTTTTTTTTGGGGGGGGGGGGGATACCTTTTTGTTTCTGTAATTGAATTATCTGTTTTTAAAATTACATTGTAATTCTGTTACACGAAATAAGTTATAAAAAGACAAGTGTAATGATAAAGACGATTTAAAAGTATGATTATTAAATTTAGCTTAATAACTTTTCACTCGCAATATAGCGCAACTTAATCTTTTTAGAAGTAACGGCAACATGGCGTGATTTTAAAACATACCAGATTAGAAATTTTTTAAATATGTTTCTTTACATTATTGTGTACATTATTTATTTATATTATTTGCATGCATTAGATATGAATATGGCGCAGATATCATATACTTATAAGGTTTGGAACAATTTTTTTACAACGTCAATTTGGCGAAAACCTCGTTTTCGAATACAGGTTAAATATACATCTTTAAATTATTTTCTATTATTTAAAAAAAAAACAATAAATAAAACAATTTTTAAATATATTAAATTTTAAAAACTAATAACTATAGAACAAAAAACATTTTATATAATTTCAATAAAAGAAAAGTTAAGGTAAATAAACAGTTTATCAAAAAATAAACAACAATATCAGGGTTACCACATTAGGCAAAATAACGCCATTTGACGCCAAGTAAATCTTAGTGAGTATGACATACATGTGCCCTGAATATTTAGGCTGTCACAATTGGCGAATTTCTCGCATAGCCTCCAAGTCAGATGACAAGCAAGCGTTAAAACTGTGTTTTAGCCATAAATATAAATGTAAAAAAAAGACATGCTTTTATTGAAATTGACACAAATGTAGGAGAAAATATATATTTTGGAAAAGTTATTCCGAGAACTGATAGAAGGTGCACAATCTAATTAATTTAAAATAAAATTTTATTCGGAACAAAAAATAGAAAACAATATTTAATATCATTTCCATGAATACGTAGAAGCAATCTTGGCCTCATATGCTATTCCCTTAAGTCTGAATGGAATCGGCTTGGCATTCTGCCAAGTGAGGACATTACAAAGGTGGTATATCAGTAATATGGGATTGTAATATTATTATTGTTTTACAGCAAGAACTACTGAAATTGCCACAAAACATTAATTGATAAAGCTTTTCGGAAAACATTTACTGAGACAGATATTTTATATTATCTGGATTTAAAGAGACTGGAATTTATTCTTTTAAATTCAATTTCTTGACAATACTTTTTTTTTAATTCTTAACATCTTCTTGTGATCATCTGCACGAAAGTGAGGTAAATATGCATTAGTTACATACAGATACAACACTTAAAATATCTGTATATGAAAATACAGGGCCATCATAACAAATTAATGTCTCCTGAGGATTAGACTTTACCTCAAGGCAACAGTTTCAATCACAAAGAGGGGGAAGACATGAAGAAAAATCTTTAATATTGATAGGTATGAAAAAAAGCTTGATGAATAATTTAGAGCTAAAATATTAAGAAAACTGCAGCAAAAGAAAGTAACTACATCAAAAATGTTAAGAAAAAGTTAAATTTTTACACAATAAGCAATGAAGAAGTAGAATTTTTATCAGATATTACTGATAATGATGAAGCTGATTTCACAACCCAATTAGTGCTAATTCATAGATTATCGTGGCTTTTTGTACTAAAATGACCATTAGACATGTAAATTATGTAGAAAAGCAGGGCAATGATTAGCTTCCTTTGTGAATTGTGTCAAAGCAAAACAGTTTGAATGACTTGCAATGGAAGATCTTTCGATAACTGACAAAGAACAAAATGAAAACACATTAAATTCATCCATCTTTACTTATGAAAATGATAGTAGTTAGTATTAGTTTTTCTCAAAAAAACTTAAATGTGTTAAATTTATGTCAAATTATTTCTAAATTAGCAATATGGTCAGTTTATTTTTTTCCTCGCAGCAAAATTTCCATTTTTTTTTTTTTTTTTTTTTTTTTTACCTTATTTATTTTCTAAACAGTATGTTAATATGATTGTTTAATTTTTTTTATTTCGTAATAAATATTTTTGGAACAGAAATATGTCAGTATCATTTCTCTTTAAATTTTACTAAAATATTTCAACAAGTATTATAAAAAATTGTATGACACGAATTGTCTGCATTTCTTTTTTTTCAACTTGCATAACAAGACCTATATACCAAATCTCTCTTGCAAATGTATCAATCCTCTCCAGTAATGGGGGGATTTGATACAGTAGTTACCATTCAAATTAAGCGGGATATATGTTTTTAATGATTATTTTTAAAATTCCTTATATTTTTAATAAATAAATAAAAGGTCACTTCATAAGAAAACATGAAAAACTGGCTTGAAAAAAATCTTTCTAGGAGTTATAAAAAATTGTTTAAAAAATATACATATCATACCTCTTTTACCATAACACATGGTAGTTCAAAGATTGTTTTTAGATTGTAAGAAATATTATTTAAAATATACATATATATTATTTTTTTTTTTTTTTTATCAATTTTTGACATTGATATAATAATTAATCAGAATTTCTGAAAGAAAATACATAGAAAATGCTATAAAATCTTAGCAGAAAATTTCTGTTTGATTAATCTTTAGCATGATTAGATAACAAGATATTAGAAATTGAAGTAAAAATTTTCTTTATATTTCAAAGACTTGACCATGTACAAAGTCTAATAAACACACAAATTTTTGTACATATTTTGAAGCGGCAACATAACAAAAGTTCCAGCATAGATATTCATTTGGAGGCTACTTAGTAGTGCTTATCCTGCTAGAATTTTATGTCAAACATTGAGAACAAAGTATTGAAATTGGAAACAAAAAAGGGATTAAAACAAAATTCATAGTAACTTTTTGGTAACAAAATATTAAAGTACAATAAACTTCCAACTATACTTCACCCATGGGACTGACAGTATGGTGAAGGATAGAAAGATAGTACAAGAGTATTACAAAAATTTCTTTTCTGAATGTTATTTTAGAAATAAGAATAATTAAAAGGTTTCTTTTTGTTTAGTGTGTACTTTCATATAAACATAACTGATAAGAAATCTATTTATCAGACAAATTAAGAATTTAAATGAATAACTTTATTGTATTTGTTTTCATCCAAAGTTGTCCATCATAATTTTTTGCTTGCATTTGTGCTTTTATTACAACAACAGTATAAATTCTTCATAATGAAAGTATGTGAGTTACATCTGCTTCCTTTTGCATCTTAAACTAGTTAATGCATTTGGGGAACATAGTCCTCATGATTGATTCCTAGATTAAAATTCCCTGAATTGTCATATTCATCTACTTCAGTTTTTCTGGATTCAAAACATTTTGTATGATTTTGCTATGTGTTAATTCTTCATAAGCTATATCTAATACTATAATGCAAGCAAAAATTGTGTGTGTGTGTGGGGGGAGGGGGGTAAATTTTATCTCAAAAATGGCTCTAACGATTTTCGCAAAAATTTGGATTTTACCATTTTCGGGCACGAGAAGACCATTGGGTAAGGTCCCATGTTCCGGAAAATTCGATTACTGGGTCATTTTGGGTCATAATGGGTCAGGATAAAGCTATTTATATCTATAGAATGGCTGGATCGATTTTAAGGAAATTTTGTACCCAATTGTTTTTTGGTACGAGAAAACTATTGGGTTGGGTCACATGTTCAAAAAATTTCGATTAGTGGGTCATTTTTGGGTCATTATGGGTCAAGCCATTTTTATCTAAAAAACGGCTCTAACGATTTCGACCAAATTTTATATTTTATCGTTTTGGATTACAAGAAGACCATTGGGTTAGGTAACATGTTCGAGAAAATTCGGTTAGTGGGTCATTTTTGGGGTCATTGTGGGTCATGCTATTTTTATCTAGAGATTTTCTAATGCAATTTTGACTAAAAATTGCATTCTATGGTTTTCGGGCACGAGATAAACATTGGCCTAGGTTACATGTTCGAGAAAAAATTTTAATGGGTCATATTGGGTCATTAAGGGTCTGGGTCAAACTATTTAAAGAACGGCGTGATCGATTATAATGAAATTTTGTATGTAACAGTTTTTTGACATGAGAAAACTAATGGGCTAAATCACATGTTTGAGAGATTTCGACTATGAGGGTCATTTGTGGGTCATGATGGGTCATAATGGGTCATGGTCAAGCTATATCTAAAGAACAGGTGGATCGATTTTAATGAAATTTTGTATGCAACATTTTTTTGGCACGATAAAATCATTGGACTAGGTTACATGTTCGAAAAATTTCGATTAATGGGTCATTTTGGATCATAAAGGGTCTGGGTCAAGCTATATATAATTAAAGAATGGCAGGATCAATTTTAACGAAATTCTGTATGTAACAATTTTTAGAAACAAGAAAACTAATGGACTAAGTCACATATTCGAGAGCAAAATCATTAGGGTAGGTCACATGTTCAAGAAATTTCGATTAGTGGGCCACTTTTGGGTCATTCTAATTTTATCTAGACAATGTTTCGTGCAATTTTGACTAAATTTTGTATTTTATCGTTTTCGGGGACAAGAAAATCATTGGGTTATGACAGATTTTTGAGAAAATTCGATCAATGGGTCATTTTGGATCATAAGGAGTCAGGGTCAAACTAACTATATCTAAAAAACGGCTCAATCGATTTTATCTAAATTTTGTATCTAATGTTTTTCGGCATGCTAAAACTAATAAGCTAGGCCACACGTTTGAGAGATTTCGATTATAAGGGTCATTTGTTGGTCATGATGGGTCATGCTAATTTTATATAGAAAATGGTACTCACCATTTTGACTATACTTTGTATTATATCGTTTTTGAGCAAGAGAAAACCATTTGGCTAGGACACATGCTCAAGAAAATTCGATTAGTGGGTCATTTTGGGTCTTAATGATCTAGGGTCATTCTAATTATATATAACAATGACTCAATCAATTTTACCTAAATTTTGAAACTGAACGTTTTTTGTCACAAGAAGACTGTTGGGCTGAGTCGCATGTTAAACAACATTATATTAGTGGGTTATTTCGCTTCATTGCTGAATGCTGCCAAGCTAATTTTACCTAAAAAATGGCTTAAACGATTTTGATTCACTTATATATTCTACTGTTTTTGATTACCTGAAGACGATTGAGCTATGTCACATGCTTGATCAAATTTGATTAGTGGCTCATTTTGGGTAATACGGGTCAGGGTCACGAGAATATGGCAACAGCCAATAACTTGGTGATATTTGACAAAATATTGGCGAAATATGGCCAAAAAATCGACTATAAAAATTACGAAAACCAAAACACGTATTTGGAGCCAAATGAAAGAATGCCTCCAAATTTGGCTATATCTAGCAAAAAATATTGTCTTTCAGAATGTAAAGAATTTTTTATACATTCTTAAGAGGATTCGAGATGCATGGTTAAACCAATCAGATTCGAGCTAAAAAAGTGATTTAGATCGATGTCCTTTCGTTGTAAATTTTAAAATGAAGTAAAATTTATAAACATGCGCATAAAAACATAGTTTTCTTATTGATTGTTTTTCTAAATAATACTATTATAAACATGTTTTACAGTAATAATACAGAGTTAATGATACAGTGAAAATACTAGACACTAGAGTTGAACACAAAGTTAATTTTGACCGAGCTAAGCTCGGTCTCCCCTGCTAGTTAGTATTATTGCAATTAAGCCAATCTGTGATTTCATATACAGAAATATTTTCTAACTACCGTTTCTGACATCAGACAAGCTTGATGAAAATAGCACCATCTTTCTCAGGTTTATGGCATTTGGATTTTCTTTTATCCGTTTCTTATTTCAAAAAAAGTTAAGAAAGGTGGGTGGTAACTGATAGAGTGGTAGATAATTTGAAGTTTATTGTAATTTCATCGAATGCAACATGTTATAAGTGAAAACAAAATCCATTAAATATTAGACTTAACTGGAAGGAAATGCCATTCATAAAAGCTTTACCATTGTATTAATAATATAATAAAAATCTTAACACTTCAAACAAATGTTTGATTTTGAGAACAAAAATAATAAAGTCACAAATTAAATAACATATATTGTACATGAACTACAAAATTACTTTGTCATCAAAGGTATCCTCAGCTTCGCAAATTTGTTGTAAGCTGTTATCATAACATAAGCAAGGAATTTCTTTTTCAACACAAGAACAAGGAAATTTGGGAAGCATCAGTTCCTGAAATGAAATAAAATGACTTTAAATATGAATATTATTATACAGGGTGATTATAATTAAAGTCCGAGTTTCAAAACGCTCTAAAAAGCGAACCACTCGTTAGAATGGCGTCAAAATTTAACAGCGTATTATTGAAGAAGGGGAAAAGAACATGAACCAAAAAAAAAAAGTTCCAAATTTTAGCGACAGATGGCACTGTAAGCATCAGAATTTGGACTACAAAGGACAAATCGTAAAACAACTGCTAAGGCGTAAGTTACACGATATAAACCAACTGTATTGTTCAGTCTGCGTGACTGTACGTGTGTGATACTGTTAGTTACGTAAGCCCGTTCACCACAGCAAAGTCGTACTACATTGGATGGGAAAAATCTGTTTTTAATTGTCCTGAGGCCAAAAACCGTATAAAAAGCATCCATCTAACAGGTTTTTAACTGTCCTGAGGCCAAAAACCGCATAAAAAGCATCCATCCAATCGGTTTTTAAGTTTGGCGAGACTGCCGCTAAACATATTCAATATGCTGTCCACCGTCGTGTGCAACAAGATTAAATCGGGAAACAGCATGTTCTACAACCGATCGAAGTATATCCGGGGTCAAGTTCAGAATGTGTTGTGCAATGCGTGTCTTTAATTCAGCTACGTTGGCAATCGGAGTACTGAACACAATATCTTTCAGATAACCCCACAGCCAGAAATCACACGGATTAAGATCAGGTGATCGGGCTGGCCAGGCTGTAGGGAAATGACGACTGATAATTCTAGCATTTCCGAAATGCCAAATCAACAACTGCTTCACTCGATTTGCAATGTGCGGAGGAGCGCCATCTTGCATAAAAATGATACTATACAGACATTCACGCTGTTGCAGAGCTGGAATGACGTCATTACGCAAAAGAGACTCATAGAGCTGACCATTGACGGTAACGGTAACAGGACCTAAAGCACCCGTCTCCTCGAAAAAATACGGCCCTATGATAAATGATGCCGTAAATCTGCACCACACAGTGACCTTTGCAGGATGAAGTGGTACTGGGTTCGTTGCGAGTGGATTTCCTGTTGCCCATATTCGGCAATTCTGTGTATTGACATAACCCATCAGGTGGAAATGGGCTTCGTCTGTCCACAGAATTTTCCACGGCCAATCATTGTCAACTTCCATGCGAGCGAGAAATTCCAAAGCAAAATGCTCTCTTGCTGGCAGGTCAGAAGGAAACAACTTCTGCACATGGCAAATTTTATATGGATAGCATTGCAGGATGTTTCGTAGAATGTTATGTACCGTGCTCACAGGCCTGTTCAATGTTCGGGCAATTCTCCGTGCACTGCATGGTTGCTCATCACCGCTAGACTCTTCCTGAACTGCTGTGGCCACTTAACCGCCAAATTACATCTTCTCCTTCCTGTATCAGACTGCACATCAAACGAACCTGTATTTTCAAACTTTTGCATCATTTTCACCAGACCTCTGACAGTCATCGGTCCAGCGCCTTTTTTCATACCCTTGAGAGTTCTGAATTTCTGCAGAGCTACTGGTGCAGAATCACCGTTCTTGTAATAAAGCTTTACAAGCAGAGCATGATCCTTCATTGAGACACTCATGGCCAACGTCTGAGAAGCGAAATGAGGAAACGCCGTTTACCCAATGCTTTTATAACACCTAAAATTGTCGTGCGCATGACAGGTATTTTAATTTACATATACTGACGCTTACAGCGCCATCTGTCACTCAAATTGGAACTTTTTTTTTTTTTTTTTTGGTTCATGTTCTTTCCGCCTTCTTCAATAATACGCTGTTAAATTTTGACGCAATTCTAACGAGTGGTTCGCTTTTTAGAGCGTTTTGAAACTCGGACTTTAATTATAATCACCCTGCATTTTAATATGCACAATAAAAATTAAACCCAAAATGTATATTTAAATCATAAGAGGGAAAAAATTAAACAAGTTTTAAAATGTAATAATAAATTAACAACTTATTTTATAACAATTTATATAAATGAGTTACATAGTTTTTTTATTCAATTCACAGTAATTTTTAACCAATTCAAAGATTATAGTACATGAAGAAAAGAATTAATATACATAAATGTATAAGAAAACTAGATGTTTCTGTCACTATTAGATTATAATTAAAGTTAAAGATATTAATAAGATAAAAGTTTCCATTTAATGGATTTTTTTAATAATAAAACAACATGAACATGCTAAAATATGTTTCGGAAAAAAAAAAAAAAAAAAAAAAAAACAAGAAATTTTAAAGTTCTGATAATTTTACATGAGAAATGAAGCAACAATTTTCTAAATTTTCTCAGTCCATAAAAGCTTTGTGTGATCAGCAAGGTTGGGGAATTTCTAAAAAATGTTACTAGCAAAATATTTATTTTATCATCAAGTTTTATCATCATTAAAATGCAATGTACAGTTGAAAATTGTCATGAGAAAACTTATATAACTACAAAAATAGTTTATTACTATTAATACAATATGTTTTCATAATCCTAAAAAGTTTTTAGCTTATATTTCTATAGTTTGTAGTTTTTGAAAATTACAGTAATTTCGGGTATATAAGCCACAGATCAAACAATTCTTTTTCGACCCAGAATTTTTTAAGAAACAAATATAACTAGTTAGATCGCCGTAAATATTTGTCTTCAATCACTAAATAAGATTTCTGGGTTCAAAAAGAATTGTTTGATACGTGGCTTATACACCCGAAATTATGCTATCTAAAAATTCAGCCGCCTTGTCAAAAAAATTCACTCACTTGTGGCGAGTAAAATAATATATTTCTCCACCTCTGGTGATCAGAGATTAGAAGTTGCATGCTACAAGTAGTGAACAGCAATTTCACAAACTTTCCATTCATAGTTTATTTTAATCAGATTTTTCTTTTGTTTATTTCTTGAATGTAGGATTAATATTTTAATCAATTAAAAACTAATCTTAATGCATTTTTAATTTATCTTAAAATGGCAATTGAGTTTCAAAATTTGCAACCATTTTTTCCTTTGTTTCAAAACAGTAACTTGTTTTTAGAGACCAGTAGAATTAAATTGGAGGAAGTAAGTTAAATATGGACCCCCCCCCCCCACCTTCCAGCTAGTTACTATAGATAATCCCTGACTGAATTAGATATAAAATAACTCTTAATTTTACTAAGAAAACTATGGTATCTGTATAAATTAACATTTTGCAAACAAAGGCAAGAAAAAATTTCTTGCATGTTAATTTTTTCATGCTTCTTAATTTTTTTAATGGTTTGTTTATATTACCCTTATTTTATTATATCCCAAAAGACATGCCATTTTAATTTCAACATTTTGAGTGCAGATTAAAGCATTCAACAAAATCTGAATGTTGTGAAATATTGACTGCTTTTAAAAATTTTTGCATTTGTAATCCTTACTTTTAAAAACAAGTAGTTGTAGCAACTGTATTTTCACTAAAGTTGTTTCAGTTTCTACAACATAAAAATGGTGTTTCTGATCATTGGTTACAGTTAAAACTGTGTGTGAATGTTTATGTGTCTCTTATCTAACTTTTTTCCAAAAGAGAGGGGAAGGGATAAATTTTTGCTACAACAAATAAGAAAAATATTTAAGATTTTTTACACTAATATAATCAGACATCTTCATTAGATCCTTCCCTTCCCAGCTATTAAATATTAAAGAAAAAAAAAGACAATCATAAGATAATAAAGAAAGCAAGTTTCAAATATACAAAATGGCTTAAAAGTTACTTCAATAGGAGAACTACATGCAGGAGATAACTTGATCTCTTCTTCAGATACATTTTCTTCTGGTGTACTGGGACGTTCTGAAAATATATAATTAAAAGTTAGAGTTAAAAGATAGATGATGAAAGATGTTAGAGTTAAAAGTTAGAATGAAAAGAAATCTTTATTCATTTCTTCAAACAAGTGAATTTAAAAATAACTAGCAGGCTAAGCCCGCTGCGCTGGTCTACTTTTCAAAACAAAACATGAATCAAACAAAATACTGCATCAGGGATGAGATTGACCAAAAAGCAAAAAAGCTGAAAACTGCACGAACGACGTTTGAGCAATGACAGGAATTTCAATCGCAACAAATACAATTGCTATTAATAAATATAAATTACATACAATTTAGCTTTGCATAAATAAAAAAGGAATTATTAACATGAAATAGGCAGAAAGTATTTGACTAATATTAGGGGTTATTGTGACTCAATGAAAAATGCTGAAAATTAAGTGATGCAAAGTAGAAAATCCTGAAAATGATCAAATGCAAAATATACCAATTTCAAAGGTCTCATTCAACAGCGTTAGAATTCCTAAAAAAAAGTCACTGGTCCCAAGGACCAGTAAGCATGAGAATTTACTGGTCCGCAGACATCATCACTGGTCCGCTACATAAAATTCTATTAAATAATTTTAACACTTAGAGTAAATTTTCTGTACTTTTTAAAGAATAAATATGCAAGATAAAAATTTAATTATAAAATAATGCTTAATTAAGTGTAGAAGATAACAAGTATCACTATTGTTTGCATTTCTTTTAAAATGGGGCAAGACAGGTTTATTGAAATAGACATTTTTGCTGAAAAAAAGGAATATTTTTGTTGAATAAATGGGTACTTTGCTTAATGAAATGGTGCTTTCAGGAGTCACATTCACTCAGAAAAATTTTGAGCAATAAAAAACCGATTGGGAAGCAGGAAAATTAGTTTTTAAAACAGAAAAATTCTCTCCTGGCATTCACTTATTTATTTTTTTTCGTGCTTTTTTGACGAAATTTCCGTTTTTTCGCGTTATTTTGACGAAATCTTTTATTGACGAAATATACTATTTTTCGCGATATTTGACAAAATTTGCCGTTTTTTCGCGATCTTTAGAAGAAATCTGCCGTTTTTTCGCGTTTTAGGATAAATTTAGCCATTTTTTCGCGAATTTTTTTACGATATTTGCCGGAAATTAGTCGTTATTTAGCGCTTTTTTAACAAAATTTGTGGTCGTTTCGCAATCTTTTGAGGAAATTTGTCGTTTTTCGCGATTTTTTTTGACAAATTTCGCGTTTTATCGGAATATTTGGATAAAATTTGTCTTTTGTCGCGATTTTTGAAGAAATCTGCATTTTTTTTGCAATTTTTTGAAGAAATCTGAAATTTTTCTGCAATTTTTGGAAAAAATCTACCGTTTTTCGCTATTTTTTTGGGGCGAAATTTGCCGTTTTTTTGCGATCTTTCGAAGAAATCTGCCTTTTGTTTCGGGTTTTGGAACGAAATTAGCCATTTTTTCGAGAATTGTTTGACAAATTTGCCATAAATTAGTCGTTATTTCGCGATTTTTTAACGAAATTTGTCATTTTTTCGCGATTTTTTTTAACGAAATTACGCGTTCCGTGGGACGCTTAAGAGCTATTTCTTGCGTCCCATTGCCGATTTTTTGAGTAATTTACGCACTACAGCGCGTCCGCGACATCGCTGATAATAATTAGAAAAATCTTATGCACGATCGGTTCCAGTTTTCTCAGGGCCTGAAAAAAGGTACTGGTCCTGCGGACCACTAAATTTTTCAAATTAGTGGTCCGATTGAATTATCGGTGGTCTCGGACCAGCGGACCACCAAGGATTTCGAACGCTGTTCAATCAAAAAAATTTGGAGCAGAGAGAAAAAAAAAGTGACAACAAAATTAGTTTTTAAAGCAGCAAAAAAGTTTTTAGAACAGAAAATTCCAATCCAGCAATAACCCTTTTTTTTTCGCAATCTTTTGACGGAATTTGCAGCTTCCGCGATCTGTTGATGAAATCGGTCGTTTTTTCGCGATCTTTTTACGTTATTGGCTGTTTTTTCGCACTTATTTGACGAAAGTTACTGTTTTTATGCGATCTTTTTTTTATGAAATTTGAAGTTTTTTCATGAAATGTGTCATTTTTCCGCGCTTTTCTGACGAATTTTGCAGTTTATTCGCGTTTATTTGATGAAATTGGTCGTTTTATCGTGATTTTTTAACGAAAAAGACAGCCTTTTTCACGATTATTTGACGAAATAGATCGTATTTTCGCGATTTTTCGACAAAATTGATCGTTTTTTCGCAATTTTTTTAGACAAAATTGATCGTTTTTTTGCGATATTTTTTAGACGAAATTGATCACTTTTCAGAGATTTTTGTGACGAAATTGATCGTTTTTCCACAATTTTCTTACTAATTTGATCGTTTTTCAACAAAATTCATCGTTTTTCAAAAAAATTTTGAGGAAATTTAAATTTTATTATGAAATTTGCGTTTTTATCCCGCGATTCTATAAAGAAATTATTTTTTTGCACGATTCTTTAATTAAACTTGTGGGATTTTTTTTGCGTGACCCATTAACAAATTTAAGTTTTTCCATGACTCTTTGATGATATTTCCGTTTTACCTGTGATCTTGTGTCAAAACATCTGTTTTCCGGCGATTTTTGGACAAAAATCACATTTAACATTTAAAGAATTTTTTTTCCATGATCCTTTGTGAAATTTCCGCTTTTTTCGCAATCGTTCGACGAAATTGTCAATTTCTTTCTGCAAACAATCGACAAATTGATTTTTTTCGGCGACCATGTGTCGAAATTCGTGATATTTTAAAATTCCAATTTTCCACTAAATATAATAATCTCATAAACTCGAAAAAATCGATCGAAAAATCCGGAAATCCGAGGTATACACGGAACACAATCGCCCATGTTGAAGTCTTCTGTTTTAAGACAATGTCGTTATTTTTTCAATGAGCATTCGGCGATCACGATGAAATAAGATAACCACCGGATGCGATAAAGGACCTCTCGTAGTTGAAGTGTTTGAAATAGAGGCATATTTTGATGTGGATTAAAATTATTTTACAATTCTTTTTTTATTTAAACGAATAAAAAACGGAAGTCTGCACGAAATAAATTCTTGAAAACTCAGAAAGTAAAAATTAAAAGGTAAAAAAACGAAAATTTAAAAAAAAATCTGAAAATCCGAAAAAAGTGGAAATTCAAAAATGACAAAAAAGCTGAAAACCGCAGATCTGCGGAAGAATCTCACCCCTATGCATTTGATTGTGTTTTTTAAAGCAACTTCAACTCGAATGATCTTTCACATTTCTGAAAATGATACAAACGCCATTGTGTTTAAAAATACAAAACCAACGGTTATAGATGCACAAATAATGCATGAAAAGGTAGCAAACAGCTGTTTCGAATCTACTATTGAGATTCTTCATCAGTGCAAGCTAGAAAAAGCAAAACTGAGCCAAAACTAAAAGCAACAACAATGGAATCAAGGCCCGTTGAAGCCAAGTATATTAAATAATATTAAAATGTTGTGTTGTTGTATCAGCTTATGCATTCGACAAAATTCGGGCTTTTAAGAAAGAAATCTTTCAGTTGACCATTTATAATAGAGTTTGATAGTTTGATAGATAAATGAGGCAATTATGAAAACACCAATTTAAATATTGTCTATTCACCATACTTCTAAAATAGCAAGCATTATGATTGCAGAGACTGACCATTGAGTTAAAACATTTTTCAAGTGATTCATTTTCATTTAATAGTTTTTGAAATCTTAACCTCTCAACTTGATGATATGGGTATCTGTGAAAACCTTAATACATCCTCACTCAATATTATATTATATTTCGCAACGTACATTTATTGTTATTATTTCCTGTTATAGAAAATAATTAAAAAATAGAAATGTAATTGTCATTTGAAAATGAAGTTTTCATTAAAGTGATGCTAGAAATATATCGTGCCAATGTGGTGCATATATGACATTAGCGCCTCTTTCTTACAACATGGGTATGCATTTGCACCAAAATTTAGTTATTTAACTCTATTTTTT
The DNA here is from genome assembly GCA_964019185.1 of Maratus speculifer. NCBI lineage: Eukaryota > Metazoa > Arthropoda > Arachnida > Araneae > Salticidae > Maratus > Maratus speculifer. The sequence goes on along the minus strand of OZ025297.1, from coordinate 311,015,504 downwards.
TTTATGTTAAGTGTTGTTTATACAATTTACGGCAGGATTGGTCGGTATTTACCGTCTAATGGTTTTTACCAGTATTTACCATGGTTTTTACCACCTATGAAAGAAACTTATTAGTTTGATTGTTTTTGTCATTTTTATGAAAATTTATCTAATAAGGTTTCATTTTCTCAGGGGTAAAACTTTTCTGGATATTAAATACTATAATTCCATATAACAATATTCACTAATTTAGTTTCCAATTAGGTATAAATTTTTGATTCTATATATTCTGAGTGAGTAAAAGAATAGTGTATGAAAATAGTGGTTTTTAATAAACATAAAAAGCCTATAAAATCTCATTTATGTTTTCTTCCTACAAGAATTCAAAATTTTAAAGATATTGCATTTATCATTATTGAGTCTAAAAATTATATTAACTGTTATAAGAATGCACATTACAATATTTATTACATTTATTTTAATGGTGATTAGTTTACTAATTTTTAATTAAACTAAACTAAAACAAAAAATTATAAGAACACATTTTCCACTCTTAAAAATCCTCATCATTTTGATAAAAACAAAACGCTTACAAATTTTAACTGTCCTGTAATGTAGTCTGTGCAAATATTAGTATATTTTACCAATCTATGTCTTTGGAACCTATTAGCATTCCATAACAAAATAGAAGTTTTCTGTGCACCAAGTATCGCATTGTAGAATCGCATTGTTTGGCAACAAAAGTAGATTGAAACACCCAATTGAACAAATAACATACAAATAACAATTAGAGCCTTTTTTTTTATTAATTCTGTGAGTTTCTTCTGTAAAACACATATTGGGAAAGTTAGATTAAAAAAATATTTAAAGAAAAGAAAAAAAAGAAATTACTTATGTTTTACCTAATGATGTTTTTGAGATGTTTTCTTTTAACCTGACTCAAAAAAAAAAAAAAAATAGCCAAATATTGTGTCACTTCAAAACTTTCTTTCACATTGAATTACTTTTTAAATATTATGAATATACTTTTTCTTTAAATATAAATATTTTCCTTTTATAATATTTTGCATTAAACTGATTTTTTTTTCTTTTTATCATTATTTATTTTAAATCAACGAATTAACAGGGTTTTTTCGAGATGTTTATATTATTTTCCATTAGAGAAAGCCATTTCATTTCCCTTTTTTTAAATATAATTATCGCCAAAAAATTAATTGTTGCAACCTTTTCATCGAAAAAACCGAAAAATACGAAATTTATTACGGAAAAAAATCAGTTATCCCTGTATATTTGAATCACAAACCTCCGCAAAAATATTTCCTATTAAATGATGCAATCTGAAAAAAAAATCCGTCGGGTAGTTTTTGAAAACACTCGAGCCAAAGTTTCAGAACTTCTTCTTTATAATATAATACTTTATAATATATGATAAATAAAATGAATTATTACAAAATATATTTATTGAATTAATTTGATTGTACTAAATTTTATTAGAATATATTAAAATTATGAAATCATCAAATAACATCTTGCACCCGTAATGTTATATTATTAAGGTTTAGAAGGCAGTTTTGTAAATTTTATCAAAAGAATCAAAATTCTGTGTGAATTTTCCCTTAACTTGTTTCTACCCATGAATAGGTCTGCTTGACCCATTAGCAGAGCTGCACAGAGGGGTTAGGAATCCCCTTTTTAAATAAAACAGAAAAAAGTGTATGCAAACAACAACTTTTTTTTTATTTTTTTTTAATTAAAATAAGTTACAAGTAAACAAAAAGCCAGAACTTGAGTCATAAAATATGTACATTTGATATTTATTATACAGTATTAAGAAAAAAGTCCTTTCTTTCCCCCCCTTTACAATCTACAAGATAATTAATTGTGTCTGCAGAGGTAATTGTGACAGCTAAAAACATTTATACTTTGGATGTTAATTTTTCTTTTATATTATTTAAATTTTATGCAAATGTGCATTTCATTTACAAAGTAATTATTCAACACATTTACCTTTAAACTACAGTGGGTGATTGGTTAATGAACTTAATCCATTCCAAAGCAGAGTTTGTTAACTGTTGATAGATTTTGTATTGATTTGTTTTTAAAAACTAAACAATGTATAAAAAGTACTATTAATCCCTACTTTATGATAGAATTAATTAAGCCCTTATTTAATATTGACACATTGTGTTTTCATAAATTTGCCCGTGTCATGATGTATCTCACAAAAAAGTGACAAGTCCTTTGCAAAAACTTCTAGGATTATATTCACTGATTACAACATAAAATCACATCAAAGTCAATTTGATTGTTTAAACAATCCTTGATTCTCTCAATGTTTACTGCTGATCCCAATAATCCTCAAATGGAGCTTAAAGCTGTTGATAAATTGTGAACTAAATTTCAATTCTAAAAATTGAATTGCAATTAAAAACATTTTTTTTTAACCCCTTAACGCGCAGTGTTGCCAGGTTGGCAACACCCAAAGTTCCCCCTGTTTAGAGACACAAAAACTCTGTGAATATTTTAAAAACTACTCTAATGGCTACTTTAAATCTTTCTTATGAATTCTAGATGGCAGCACCACAGAGGTCAAACTCTACTGTTTTTAAATAATAGGTAAAATGTTTTACTGTAATACGCTCTTCACAGCAATGCTCTTCTCACTGCGCTTATCAATGCTTTACTTATGGGAGGTTACCACTTTGGCAACAGCAGTATAATTAAAATTGTTAGTGCAATCTTTACAAAACAATACCTGTGTACTCCTCTAGGCCTAAATAGATTATCTAATTTTTTTTCTCTTTAAATTCCAACTTTAAAGAGTAGTGTGCCGGAAAGGGTTAAATCAACACAAAATATAAAAATTAATGTTTATAATGTGTTCATTTTAATTTTGGGGCCCTAAAATATAGGCCCCAATCCCATATTGCATAATTATACATCATGTTAGCTTCATGTGTACAAATAGGATGTGTGAGTTGTTAAACACTTATTTTCACTTTTTGCACAAATGCTACAATTTAGTACTTCTGCAAAACTATGAAAGGCCTCAAAACTAAATTTGATTTTTGAACAGAATTTCATTTGGATTTCTGGAACAGAAATTCCTTTAATGACCTTGGAATCTTTTCCAGGGGAGGCTGGCTCAAAATGTTTTAGGGAGTTGAGCACTACCCACAGTCCTGCTTTGTACCCAATAATTTTCGATAAGGAAAGATACAGCCACAGACTTCTCATATTAGCAGACACAAAACCAGTAACCAGTGAGGATTACAGTTTTTCTTCTGTTAATGCTGATGGAAGAAACAAATTGAAGCAAAACCACAGTGTTTTAAAAACAAAGATCTTAGCGACAAATTTGCAGTAAACCAAAAATCATGGATGACTTCTTCCCTATTTACAGACTTCCTGACATCTTTACATAAGTTTATGCAGATGCAAAAAAAATATTTAAAAAATATTTTGTTTATTAATCAATGCCCTGCTTCAGTTTGCAATTTAAACAATATAAAAGTTTTGTTTTTCTGTACAAACTGCACAAGAGTGCTTCAGCCACTAGACCTTGGTATCATTCAAACTGCAAAATTTAATTACAGAAAGATGCTTATGAGAAAAATTATAGCATTGTTGGACAAAAATGCGGAGAAATAATACAAAGTCTATGTTTTGGATTTTCTACATTTTATAAGAGAAACTTGGGAGAAAGTTTCTAAAAAAGAAAAAAAATAATTGAAAAATGCTTTCCGAAAGTGTGATTTTTAGGCACAGAAGTAAAAGGTACTGAAAATGAAGATACAGTAAAACCTCCAAAGTTGACCACCTCTTTATGTTGACCACCTCTCTATGTTGACCAAAATTTATTAGTTTGAATGGTTGCAATGCATTTTCAATAGAGATTTAACTCTATGTTGACCACCTCCATAAGTTGTATGTTGACCACTTTTTAGTGGGTTCTACTCTCTGTAACTTGACCACTGATGTTTTCTTGAATTTGCTTTTTCCTCTGTTATTTTTCCATTTTCTCCAACAATACAAAGATTAAAATCGTGATATTTAGTTTTTAAAATTGGGTATCTTAACTTGAGTACAATAAATTAAAGGCCTTTTCAGCACTGAAATCTTTCAATTGTCAATATAATTTTAGAAATGTGGTTTTAAGGTCAGTTTTATCAGTCACTGATTAAAGTGAAGTCGGTTTAGATTTGATTGACTGGTGCATGGAAGTTTTAAACCATGCTTTTGAACAATGTATGAGAGAGTTTTAAGGACACCTAGCCCTAGGTCAATTTTATCAGTCATTGGTTAAAGTAATAAGTCAGATTAAAGGTGATTGACAAATGCAAAGGTTGTCTTAAATACATGCTAATGTCCAATATTTTATGGTAAATTAGATTCTTCAAGTGTTTGCGGCAGGGAAAAAACATGCTAAAGTTGGAATAAGAGTGTTTGTTTAAAAAAAAAAAATAAAGTGAAATAAAGTTAGGTGCCAAATTTGACAACTAAGTATAATTTTGTGGTTGCCAAATGTAATAATTTAGTTGCATTTGCAACTAATGACCGTTAATTTCTAACCCTGCCACCTCCGTACATTGACCACTTAATTACAGTCCCTTTGGGTGGTCAACTTATGGAGATTGTACTGTATCTCCCCTTCAGATGAAGTTATATGAAAAGAAATCACTCCTGATATAGACTTTATTAGCTCACAAATGATGATGGACTGTCCACCTGTGTATCTGAAGTTAATGAAATAGTTTGTCGAAACCAATGAATAGTGATTTTGACGCAGAGATCTATAATGAAATTCTCATTAAAACTGTTACCTTTTCTCATGCTTTATATGGTTTGGAAACTGTGAAAACATACTTCAAGCAGCAGGACATAAATGACTCAATATTTCCTTACCTCAATAAAGTCGAAAAAGAACTTTTTTGAATCAGGAATCAAAGAAATTCTCAATCATTTATTATACAGTACTTAAAATTTTAAAATCAATTAGTGAGAATTATTTTATGTATTTGTAGCCGCTGAATAAAAAGAGTGCAATTTCTTGATATGATTGTTTTTGTGTAGTGATTTATTAAAGCTTTTCCATAAAAAAAGGTGAAATGATTCTTTTTTTTTTTTTTTTTTTTTTAACCCTAATATTACGAATAACCCTGATTTAATGAATAAAGTTTATGGTGCTGATGAATTCATTAAATCGGAGCCCGGCTGTAAATAACTTGATATTATTTAATATAAATATAAATTATTTTGTTTTTTTATTTGGCTGAGCTATTCGGTCAAATACTGTATTATTTTGCCAAACCAAATATTCAGCTCTTAAGCCAAATAGGTCATATACCGAATACCAATCGAATATTCATTGCATCCCTAATGGAAATATTGGAAATATGCATTTTGATTCAGGCAGTATCCTTTTATTATGTAACATTGACATATGATAAAAATTTCATTAGAATAATGTCTTAAAAAAACTCTTAATAAATAGAGGTTTAATAAAGACTGGAGCGTAGTAGAGTACCTTTTATACATATATTTTTTCAATATTCCAAATTCTTAACTCAAAAATAGTCTATAATATTACTCTGTACATTAATTTTTATAAAAAAATATGCTGTTCATACATTTTTTCACATTTACGTAAGTATCTGAACAATTCATTTGTAACACTTTGTGAAAATGAAATCACCTTCTTATTGCATCAAAAACTTTTAGCATTTCTCCTTTCGAATATAAATGATTAGATAAATAATTACATTTTAATAAAATCCACTGAAATATATTCATACAACTATTGCAACAGGAAATTCCCTGTTTAAATGTTGAACCCCTCATGTAAGTGGAATAAACTTTGTAATTAAATAAATATTTTTCATATATGGAAATTAATTTGCATGTTAATAGTGCTCAAAGTCAAGGTTCTGTAGAAAATTCCGTTAAGTAGAAAACTTCATTAAATAGGTAATTCTTTAAAGGAAAATTTGATTGTATTTGTAACACATTAAAATTTTTTTAGAAATTTTGGATAAAATAATTTGTGATTACTCTATGTTGTATAGAGATGAGATAAGCTGGGACTATATTTTTATACCAGTCTTTATGTCTGAGTTGAAAGTGCAAATTTTATTTATTAATAAATTGTAAAAGGATATCAAAATTTGTCAGATGCTATTTGAGAAACAAGAATGTAGTCTAAGCTTCTTAAAGTATTTTATTATCTCTAAAAATCAGTTTGAAAGGGAATTCAGTTGTTATTTATACAATAATAAAAGAAATATTCTATTTATTCAGAAGCCTTTGCATGACAATTATTAGTAACAACGAAAGTATGTGATATCCATTGTCTACCGTCTCTTTCTGTCAGAAGTCCTTTTTCAGAATTACTGGAAAACATTCATTGGAAGAGTTCATGTCTTTCTGCCATAATTGAACAAAGATTTTTTTAAAAAATAGTGCATTTTAAGAATAAGAACTAACCAGTTTATAGATTTCTGCCAATGATTGGGTATAAATAAGAAATTTGCTATATTCAGAAATCCCAGCACGAGTGGGTACCTGGGCAGCTACCCACTTGAACTCTAAAAGTTGTTAAAAAAAAAAAAAAAAAAAAAAAAAAAAAAAAAAAAAAAAAAAACTGGATGAGTAGTTGGGCAAGCACTTAGACAGCTTCCCATCACAACCCTGTATATATCAGAGTTTTTCAGAGAGATGAACATTATAAAATATTGTTGTGGTTAGAGTACTTCAATCAGTATTTTTTTCTATGTAGAAGATTTTTAAACAAAAAAAAATAATCTTGAAACAATTTTAAAAAGTTTTACACAATTTACTACTGTGTAATTTCAATATCAAGCTTGGATTCCGAAAAAAAGATCTCAAACTCGTTTCTAATATTACATGTACTAAGTGAAGAAAGTGTATTACTTAAAAATATTAAATTGAAACTTAAAAAGTACCAAAATATTCCCTTACCTATAGAGTTTGTCTTTAATAATACATCTGAAGCTCTTTTTACATATTCTAAAGAAGAAAAAATAAAAAATTAACCACATGTATCAAGGAAAATATTAGTCATAAATAAAATCAGTAATCAAAAGACATAAAAGCAAAACTACTCAAACTTACAAAAGTCCTTTAAAAAAAAATTGCTAGATACATTTTATTATTTTTAATAAGGAAATGAACAGACATGCTATCATTATTTAATTCAAATAATTATATATTTTTATCTATTAAATATCTATAAAAATATTAAAATCATTCATTTTATTTAAATTAATTCCCATTTAAAATGTGTAGATTAATATTTTATTTTTCATTAAAAATTTATTTTTAAAAACATTTCACACATTATTTTGTTTTAAGTTACTAGGGGGGCTCCGCCTCCCTGCTCGCTACGCTCGCCAACCCCCCGCGTAATCGCTTCGCGATTTCAAGTTGTAGACTACCCCTACTTGCTGCGCTCGCCAATACCCCATGGTATGAATAAGCAGTTGCAGGCCTTTCAAATGATGTGTCGCACGACTGGTGTTGTAAAAAAATTTAAAATGTGCTCCCCCTTGGGGGCAGAGGGGGGGTCACACAAGACATCCATTATATGAATAAGCAGTTGCAGACCTCTCAAATGATGTGTCACACAACTGGTGTTGTAAAGAAATTAAAAATGTGCCCCCCCCCCCCCCGGGGAGCAGAGTGGGGGGTTGACACACAAGACATCCATAATATGAATAAGCAGTTGCAGACCTTTCAAATGATGTGTCACACGACTGGTGTTGTAAAGAAATTAAAAATGTGCCCTGCTGGGGGGCAGAGTGGGGGGGTGACACACAAGACATCCATAATATGAATAAGCAATTGCAGACCTCTCAAATGATGTGTCACACAACTGGTGTTGTAAAGAAATTAAAAATGTGCCCCCCCCTGGGGAGCAGAGTGGGGGGTTGACACACAAGACATCCATAATATGAATAAGCAGTTGCAGACCTCTCAAATGATGTGTCACACAACTGGTGTTGTAAAGAAATTAAAAATGTGCCCCCCCCTGGGGAGCAGAGTGGGGGGTTGACACGCAAGACATCCATAATATGAATAAGCAGTTGCAGACCTTTCAAATGATGTGTCACACGACTGGTGTTGTAAAGAAATTGAAAATTTGGCGAAATATTACAGTTATCGGCAAGTTGGCGTCACTTTTGACGTCTAATTTTGGTCGCCAAATTTTGCGATATATCACCAAGTTGGCGACAAACTTGGTGATATATCGCCAAGTTGGCAACAAACTTGGTGATTGTTGGCGATGGTAACCTTTCTCTCTTTATGGTAACCCATATGGCGATACATAGACGGAGCCCTTTCCTGACTGGTCTATTCGACTTATGGAAGGAGTGGTCTGCCCGGATTCATTATTTCCGGAAATCTTACACATCAGCATCATTCTAGGAGTCATTCCTTTTAAGGCTAGTTTTTTTTACTATAGAAGGATTTGATTTTTCATTACAATCTTAATGAATTCTATTTAAATTATCTGCTGTGGGATTTTTATTTTCCACCATTTTAATTCTAAAAGCCAGATTTGTGCATTTTTGAGGAAAAGTTGCTTTGCTTCAATTTTCATCAGTATTTAAAAATAGAGTTCCCATTTGTTCACCATCTTCATTGGCTAGTTGGCATATCTGCAATGCTATAAAAGTCACTCCTTTAGTTAGAACTTATTGACAAAACATTATTCAGGAGATCGGATTTTGTGTGTAATAATCAGAAAATGTTTCCAAAACTTATGATTGTCACTAGGAAGCAACAACCACAGAATAATAGAGAAGAACTTAATTAACAATTTAAAATAAAATTTACAATGGATAACAATTAAAAGATTAAGCAGTGAAAAGCTGTAAATATTCTTTATTGAAAATTGTAATGAATGTTTTAATTTTGTATAAAGTATAGTATTTTACTGATTTAATTAAAATGTTTTCTGTAATCATAGATAACTCTCTTCTTCAATTATGAGGAAACAACGTGCTTTTGGATTCTATGCCAAGTAAATAATGGTGGCTGTAAACATTTATACTTACTTACAGTGATAGAAATTGGGAGATAAAATTCAGGCGTCAAATGACGCCTGAATTGATACTGTAACAATCTGATACTGTAACTGATACTGTAACAATCTTAGGCATCAAATTAAGATTTTTAGTTGCAGTTTCTAAAATTCATATTAATATTATTGCTGTAATACTATATATAATTTTGGAGTGATTCCGAGTAAAAGAAAAGTTTTGAAATTTGTATAAAATTTTCTAAAAGGTTATAACAGAAACAGAAGAGAAATTCACTCCTAATACCTTTTTTTTTTTTTTTTTTTTTCCTAGAGGGAGGGGGGGGGTAGTTTTGCGGCCCTTTTACAAAATTTGTGTTTTTTGCTATCTTTCAATAAAACTTGCTATTTTCTCGCAATCTTTCGACGAAATTTGCCACTCTTTCGATGAAACTAACCATTTTTTTGGCGATCTGTCGGCAAAAGTGGCCATTTTTTTGTGATCTTTTGACGAAACTTGCCAGACTTTTGCGTTCTTTTGAAGAAATCTGCCGTTTTTTGCGACCCTTGACAAAATTTGCCATGTTTTTCATGATCTTTTGATGAAACTTGCCTTTTTTTTTGCGATTTTTTGACAAAATGCCCATTCTTCCATGAATTTTTGAAGAAACTTGCCTTTTTTCGTGATCCTTTGCAAAAACTTGCCAGTTTTTTCTCGATCTTTTGATGAAAATTGCCATTTTTCGTGATCTTTTGAAAAAATTTGCTACTTTTTCGATTTTTTTAAATTTGCCTTTTTTGCAATTTTTAGGCAAACTTTGTCGTGTTTTTTCGCGATCTTTCAATGAAACTTGCCGGTTTTTTCACGATCTTTTGATAAGCTTTGCATGTTTTTTCGTGATCTGTTGATGAAACTTGTCATTTTTCGCAACTATTTCTTGAAATTCGAGATGTTTTTTAGTTCTGAATTTTCAGATTAGACCAATTTTTTTTTTTCATATTCGGAATCGAATGTCTAATAAATATTTTTTTAAAAGCTATTCATCAAATTTTGACGGCCGAGAATAATTTTGTAGTCGTCAAATTCAATTCTTTAGTTGCATTTGATGATTAACAATCGCTTATTTCCAACACTGCTTACTTAATAGTAATTGCTGCAAATTTTATATACTAATAAATTAGTGATGTTGGTCAGAACTTCTAAATTATGGAATGATGTTGATCATTTTCTTTAAAATCTTTCAAATGGATCTAGATAGTATTATTTTAATATTCAAGCTTCTTGTCACCGTTACAAAACATTATAATACATACTAGGATGTTATAAGAATAAAATACAAAATTACTTTAATCAAACAAGAGATTTATTCTCATGAACTAAAACATTAAACCACTTTTAATAAAAATTAAGATAAAAAGCCATTAATATTGTTATTACTATGATTATTATTATTACTATCTTTCTATTACAACGAATGCACTTTTAGGTGTGAGAAAATGAAATTAAACTTAATGCAACTTTTTGTGCTTAAATTTATTTTTATTAAATATATTTTTGATATTTTATTTTTAACTCTAAACAAATTAATCTATATCAAGAGTTGCATTATATTTTTATGATGCAAAATAAAATTTGACTATGTTCTCATCCCTATTGTGAAGGAGAAGAAAATCAAAATCTCGAACAAACAACAGACTGAAGTTTATTTATACACGAATACTATTTATTTATCATTATTAAATATCTTCAATACTGATGGATCCAGCTCACAAACATTATGTTGAAAGAAGAATATTATTAAACTTTTTATAACCAAAAAATATCATAATAGATTTGAGATATGTTCTACAAGGTCAAATCATTCATTATGAAAATATAAATAGTTGGAAAACTTTCAGTTCTTTGATTAATTAAACAAAAGAAATTTTTTGAAAAAATTATTGTTCAATTTTTAGAACAACATAGCATTCATATAAATTATAGTAAAAGTTTCAGCTTAATTATATACTATAAAGTTTATATCAAAATATAATGCTATACCAAGTTTTCTCAAAAAATATTGATTTGGAATATAATACCATCATTATCAATCTATTATAAGAAAAGTGGTTAATATTAAATGAGCTCTGTTCAGTTTTTCTGAAGAAACTAAAAGATACAAACCATTTGGTAGAAGTTTGATTTCACAAATTTGAGGTTGGAAGCCACTCTTGGACAATTCATAAGTACTATGTTGATTCTGTATAGAATTGACTCTGTTCTGGAAGTTACTTCTTGAAAAGTTATCTACACAAAAAATATACATAAATAGCATTGAAATTTAATCAGTCATTTGTTAACCTATCAGCTCTTTTATTTTTCATCACTTCGGGTTAATGTTGATACAGATTTTAAAAACATAAAAAATTAAAAAATTAAGATTACTATAGGAGTCCCAATAACACTGTGTTAAGGATGTTAATGTTCTCTTTTTCATTCAGTCTGGATAAAGTAGTTTTCCTTCTGTTATGAAATTAATGTTCTGCATGAAAAAGAGAACATTAACATACTTTTTAATGAGAGTAGATTAATGTACAGATCTAATTTTTATTTAAAGTTATTCATAAGAGAGTCCATTGAAATTTATAAAAAAAATTCACATGTTTGTAACAATTCGCTACCTTTTCACATTCTGAGTGTATGGATATCTACATAGTAGAGACACGGACGAGGTCGATAACATATGGAGCCATTGTATTTAATTTGAATTCAATAATTATTTATTCCAGTTTTTCACGTTCATTGTGTTTGTAACTTTTCTATTTACATTCTGAAGATGATTCAATGAAAATGAGTTGAAAGATGTCAATTTTTTAATATATTTTAAATGTTTTATTAATAAAGTAATGTCTTATAAGCAAAATAATCTTTATAAGTTCTTACCTTTTCGTTGCAGAATATATATTATTATTATAACTATTATGATATACAATGCAGAACCCGTCAAATTTTGACGAAAGAAAATGTTTAAAAATGAACTGTTTCATTGACTTACAATAAACCTACAAAATTAGTTACAGTAAAAAATGTATTTTATATTGATAAGTCAAATTCTTAGATGAACGATATTTAACATCAAATTAACAAAATACTATTTCTATAAAACTATACTTTCTATCTACTCAGTTGAAGAAATTGTTAAAATTAAACTTTAATCATACTTGTAAGCAGTAAAAAATAACTAAGATCTGTTGTTGCGATAAAGTTATCATTTAAGGTTCTTATGCTAATATTCTAAAATGAAAATAAGTAAAATTTATTCAACTTTGACTCAATCATAGAAATTTTTCCGTGAAATCTAAACCCGACATCATTTTCATCATATCAAAATTTACAAATGCACATTTCATATCTATATTCATTTTTAAAAAAATTGGCATTTTAATTTGATCATTTTGATTCAAAACTTGGAGTCTCAATGCTATTAGCTGAAACAGATATTAAACTGTTGATATTCTTTTACATGTAAATCAAATTTTGTAAAAGAAATCAAAATTCGTCGGATTCAAAATTCGTTATAACAGAAGATATTTAAATTAAAAAAACTTTTCCCTTTTAATAAGAAAATGGCAACATAAAAATGCAGTAATCAAATTTTTCTCTTTTTTCCTTTGCTTTTAATAGAAATGGAATGCTCCTGTTGCTTGGATTAGAAAAGCAGTGTATTAAAAACTACAAAAAAATTAATATTTCAAAAACAAATTAAGATACAGTTTTCAAACAAATTTCATTTAAAAGTACATTTTTTTCTCTACACGATGATGTAACAACTGAAAATGTATGATATTTAGAAGTTTAAAATTTTGTAGTAGCAAAAATTGCAATGCCTAAATTTCATTTAAAATTTGAAAGTGTTGCCATTCACAAAATGACATATGCGTTACGCACAGATACGTTTGGCCTTTATAATATAGATATATCTAAGTCAAAATCTTGTCACTAGATGACAATGTGTTGTTTTAGCATGTTACAAGTTAATACATTTGGTATTGGTTATATGGTCACCCATGCGGTCCTAAAAAATATGACCTTATATGCAGTGTAAACAGGAATTTTACTTTAGGCAATAAAATATTATCAATAAGTTAATTAAAATAGTAAAATAATGTACAAATAAGCTAAGATGATATAATTTATAATATAAGACTTGTAAGCAAAAATTGCTTTTCATTAAATTTTCGAACTGATGAGTATACTTGTAGTAGTAAAAACAATCTTTTTTTGCAAGTTTCTTTGTTTTTATTGTAATTGTTAAAACTACCTTTTCTTATCCATGAACAGTTTTAAAATGTTTTTTCAGTGCGTTTGGGATTTGAAAAAAATATCTGAGGATATTTAGCACTTTGAAAGCTTCTACTTGTGTCATCGCTTCAGCTTCGTACTCACTGTCATTATCATCATTTCCATCAGTGTTTATAGTTAAAACATCGGAAACTATTTTCAGTATAGATGCTTCACCATGGCCTTAACCATATCAAGTCTGTTGCAAGTAACTAAAAGAGAAACAGCAATATGCATGAAGAATATTTTAACATGGCATCCCCTTGGTTCAATAAGCAGTCTTTTTCGGAGGGTACATAACAGCAAAGGCATAACTGTAACTATTCATGGGTCAAGCCCATTAGTAACAAGCTTATTGTTAACAATTGCTTAAGTGAATTCATCTTGTATTCCTCAAAAGGCATTCCATGATTTTTTTTTTTTTTTTTTTTTTTTTTGCCAATTCAAATAGGGGTACATCATCATAATTGCTGCCATCTTCAAATTATAATTCTTCACATTCTGGAAGCCAAGAATGCTTAAAACAATTTTCATTTGTCTTCTTTATTACTTCAACTTTGTGTAATGCATAGCATTTAACACAGTTACGTGAAGCTTTTTTTTTTTTTTTTTTCCTTATAAATGGCACCAGTGAAGTATTTTAAAAGTAGCTTTTAATAATTTATCTTAAAATTTTGATTAATCCCTTGATCCCAGAATTAAAAACATTACAAGGTTTGTACCTATAAAAAATGTTGCTTAATACCCATTTTTTTTTTTCTTCGTTTGCACACTATTATAAGCATCAGCAGCTTCACTAAACATCTTTTAAAAATAAGAATGCTCCATAAGGTAAACCTTTGTAACTACACTTTGCTGACAGTAAAATTTAGTTTTCCTCATTCAGCAGCAATATTTAAAGACTTTTCTTTTACAATAATCCATAATATTGAAACAATCTATATCTGGCATATTTTATTGAAGTGAAAAGATTTTTCTCAACATTCTCAAATGTAAAAAAAAAAAAAAAAAAAAAAAATGTTGCTGCTTTTTCTTTTGATTGATTGCATCTTTCTACTAAACAAGATTTGAAACCTAAAATATTACAGTCAAGGTTCTATAATCCGTGCACCCATAATCCGCAATTTTCTATAATTTGCGTTACTTTACGAATGTAAACAGTGAAATAAACAACTAAGAAAATTTACAAATTTGTGATCCAAAAAGTATTTTTTAAAACAAAAAATTAAAGAAATGGAAAAAAAAAATCATAATAAATATCTACTTTTTAAAATAGAACCTTTTTCTTTTTATTTTATTAACAGTAAAAATCAAGCTGTACTACTTAACATATGTAATATGTATATGTAATTATTTTTATTTAAATGCACATATGTATCAATTTTTTAATAAAATAACTTTAAAAAGTCATTTTTTGAGATAGCATATTAAACTAATTATTAGATATCATATTTATCTTTTCATATTATATTGATTATAAAGATAAAATTCTGTCTAGGAATAATAAAATGACATGCAATCCATAATACTCTATAATCCACAATATTCCATAATCCACACAACCTTTGGCCCCAACTTGTGCGGATTATAGAACTTTGACTGTATTCAGTGTTGTTCGCCCTATTCCAAAAATTGCAAAAGCTGCTTCCATACATTTGATTTTCAAAGTTTTCCATCAATTTCTTTTTTTTCCCCACAATTGTCAAAAATTTTGTTTTGCTGACATATTTTATTCACAAGTGATAATTAACAAATAAAAGAACACTTTACACACAACGACAAATAATGAATTATACAAAGAATTAAAAACTGATTTAACTTTTCTCTGCACGGATTTAACTTTTCTCATGCATCAATTCTCATTCAGTCACAAGAGGTGGTGGCATGTTTTCCAAAAATCGGTATCTACATTCTTAATACAAAAATGTGAATTTGGCTTCTCAGGAAAGAGCTGTAATTTATTGGATCATGTATGAGTTGTTTTTAAAACTTTTTACTCATTTTGATTTAAATTGCTTATTTCAATTATTCATCTTGGTTTAAATTGCTAAAAAATAACTCATTCACTCGAATTGTTTAAACTCTTTACAAGAAGCTGACTTTCAAATCATGAGATGAGTGGATTTTGGTTCAACTTGAGTTATTTATGTTGAGGTTTTAAAAGAGTAATGCAATACTTGAGAGGGAAATTAATAGAACTTTCGAAACTCACCTACAGAGTGTCAAAGGTGGAAGCATATCTATCATGCAATATTATCGCAATCTCTAAGGCTCTGTTTAAAAAGAAAAAAAATCACCACCTGCTATAAAAATGCCTTCTACAGCTATAAAAATGCCAACTGGACTTTCTTTACCATACGGAAGTTTGTATTTTTGGTTTTTTAACACAAGCAAGGAAGATTCAGAAATTGGGAAAAGGACTGACTAGAAGGAAAATGTTTCTCTTTCAGCATGTCCATCCACTTCTTTCTAAAGCTGTTAAAAATGAAAAGTGCTGCATAACCAATACAAAGCCGACAATTGAATACAGTTGAATGATACGTCTTATTCAGCAATTTACACTTTGAGAAGGGGAAGGAAAATGCATAAAATTATAGGATATTTAAAATATATATATAAAAAAAAATAGGAGACGAAAGGTGACCATATATCCGATAGAAGCCAATAAAAATTGACCATACAAGCAATGTATTTTAACACTTAATACCTATTCTGTCAGTACGGACTTAAGAAAAGTGACGTTATAAGCATGTGACCATATATCTAGTACTGACTTTATATTAAAACCCGGATTATACCTTCACATACTTCTCAAATAAAATTTGCTCAGGTATTATTGCTTTTAAATTCTATTGAGGTTTAGCAAGAAAGTTATTTTCAAATATCTGGTATCGTACAGATAATTAAATGTTGCAAATAAATTTTTAGAAAATTATACATTTAGGATAAAATGAGCATTTTAAATTAAAAAGGTCAGTACTTTTATGTTAGTTAGGTGCAAAATTTGCCAATAGCAGTTTTTTTTTTTTTTTTTTTTGGGGGGGGGGGTGGGGGGGGGGCATAAATCAGATACAATATATTGATTTGGAAATAAAATGCTCTTTGTTTATGGTATTATTTCTGATCTTTATTTTATTTTTTGTAAGACTGAAAGGCCTGTATTTTAAATGTATATAATATATGTATTACAAGTGAAAGATTTATAATATTTAAATGTTATATGTTAAATAAAATACAGGTAATGTGAATATGTATTATAATGATGAGAATTAGCCAATTTATCACTTACACCTGACTAACATAAATGTACAAAAAATCATAAATAAATAAAATTGGATTTTTTAAATATACATTGATGTTTATATTGGATTATTTACTCTATTAAACTTACTAGTGAGAAATTCCTATTCTCTAAGAATACATACCTGTCGATAAAACTTGTTTTGGAAATGATTTCAGAGCTGTATTTTTCTTTAAAGGGCCTCTAGACATGAATGTCTTAAGAGCAGTATTTGGTTTTTTCTTAGAGTCAAAAACAGATTTTTTTGCAGCAGTAAAGGGTTTCACAAACGTTTTTAAAGCTACAGTATGAGACTTTGTTTTAGAAACACCATTTAACTGTTCTGTTTCATTATTAATTGTATTTTCAGAGCTAGAGTTTGTTTTTCGTTTTAAAAGATAATCAATAACTTCCTCTTTTAAACCTTTCTTTAAAAGCATGTTTTTTGCTTTAATAAAATTTTCCTCATTCTCAAAAATTTCATTTAGTAGTTCAAAATTTGCACTTTTTAATAACTGAAGAATTTGAGCTAAATCATCCTTTTCCTTTGAAGTCGAAACAGATTTTTTAGCTGTCCTGTTATTCAATTTTGGAACAATTGTTTTCTTAGATTTTTGGACTGATTTTTCTTTTAAAATTTCTGATTTGATAAATCTTCTTGCATTTAACAGATCAGAACTTTGATGATTTTGTACTAAAGTTGAATTAGACTGGGAGAGATAAACAGCACCATTCAGTGGAGTTGAAATAGATGTATCATGAGTTTTAATGTTTACAGTACTGTTTAAAGATGGCTGGATATGCTTATCAAATTGTACAGGTTTTAAACAATTTGCACCATTAATTGAAAACCTTTTCTTAGCTTTTGATGAGGCAGAAACACAAGTCGAAAGATTAGAATCAGAAATATTTGCAACAGAATTAACACACAATTTATCAATATTTTTATTTAAAGTGTCAACATAATCATAATTTATTATACTACCAAACTTTCTCTTTTGCTCATTTAAAGATTTAGAATGATTATCTCCCTCACCTGATGTTTGTTTTATAATGCAAACTTTATTGTCATCAAAATCAGGATTGACAGCATTAGTGATTTCATCACAGCCACGTTTTAATGTGCTGCTAACTGGTTGCATATCAACATAGCGACTTGCTAAATCCTGAGAACATTTAACCAGAAATTCCTTTTGAGTATTATTCTCATAGCCATTTTTTAATGTAGTGCCAACTGGCTGTATTTCAACAGAACGACTAGCTAAATCCTGAGAATACTTAATCAAAAATTCTTGTCCATTTTGAGTGGCAGAAGACAATTGGCTTCGAGACAAAATATTAGCTTTATTATCATTATTAGTAGATATACTAATGGTAGATTTATTACTTGAAGGTACATTAAAATTAATATTTTTTTTATCAATTAATACATTTTTTTCAAATTGATTGTGAAAATCTTTTTCAGGGATATTTTTTTCTTCTATAACTTTTATTTCTGACATATCATGATCTGTTACCAAGACCTTTTGTGGTGATAAAATTTTTGTGTCTATTATAGAATTTTCTAAATCAGTTTTGTGCTGCTGTTCACTAACAGGTTCTAGAGTCAAAATGCTGTTACTGTTGTCAACAGCATCCTGCATTATTAAAGTATTTTGAGCTTGTTCCGGCATTTTATCAGTAGGAGCATTATTAACAGGTGTACACTGTTCTGCTTTAATTTCTGCTTCTTTACTGGTGTTTTCACCAATGTTATCTGATAACAGCATAGGTTCTGAAGCATCTGCTTCATGTGATATGCTTTCAACAAGTTGTGCATCTTGTGGTAATAAAAGAACAGTTTCTATATTACCAGACTCATCTTGCACCAACAAAATTTGTTGACAAAGTTCAGAATTCTCTCCCGAATATAAGTCTGCAAGATTTATTGTACTAGTCCCAAGATTTATTGTATTATTTTCAAGATTTATTGTACTAGTCCCAAAATTTAATATATTATTGTCAAGATTTACTGTACTAGTCTCAACATTATCAAGGTTTTCAGCATTAGAATCAACTGTTTGAAGGGTTATTGTTTCAAAATCAACACCAGTTTCAGCAGTTTGATCAGCTTCAAGATTTGAATCTGCAGTTGTGGAAAAAACTACATTCGATTCAGAAAATATTTGATTTAAACTGTTACAAATTTCAGCAGAAGACATTTCTTTATCGTGTAATGAAGACTGCTCTATGAAATCTAGAGCATTTACAACATCTTTAGTATCAGTAATATTAAGGTCATCAGATACAGCCATTTTTTCTTCAGCTTGAACATGTGTACCACCCAAAATGGACACAACTTGATCATTCAACATTGATACATTTTTTGCATCTGTAACATCATCATTTGTATTAGTCGTAACAGACATATCTACATCATTCTGAAAAGTTAAGCTTATATTATTTGATAAACACAGATCATCTTTTATTGTAATAACATTACTGTCATTTAATATAGACCCACTGTCATTATTTGTTGACACTTCGACATACTCTGATATTGTCTTACTTTCATTACAATCCAGCACAATTTCATTCTTTTTATTTCCTTTTGAAAATGGAGAATTTATAGTAGATAAGGCATAACCACTTTCACTTTCATTAGATGTTTTAGTTGCATTAGAGGCTGCTAATTCTATCAGGAAGTTTCTTGTCCCTTGTGACAGGGATTCAATAGATAAATCTGCAGATTGTTTTTCAACACTATTAATAATTTTACTGGGACTAAATAATAAATTTTTAAAAGGTGACCCTTTGGATGCTGAATTGTTATCATTATTTTGAATTTTCAAAATTTGTTGAGAATCAGATGTGCCTGCATCTCCTAGAACTGAAATATTTGTCGAGTTTCTTGATAATTTATAATCTAGGCTCACCTCTTTTAAGTCATTTTTACATTGCATTTTATTCTTAAGGGGTGAATTTTCTTTATTTGAAATAAAATGCTTCTTTTGCTCATTTAAAAAATGATCTGGTACAGTTCTATCAGTATCTGTAGATGTTTCCCAAGATGAAATTTTGTCATCATATTCAGACAAATATTTATTTAAGGATATTTTTTCTGTAGGTGCAGAAATGGCAGGTGGAAAATAATCATTAAAACTTTCAATTTCAATATTATCATCTGTTAATTTTGAATCATGAGTATCATATGATAAATTAGTTCTCCGGCACACAAATACAGTACAAGGAAAACCTAATCCACACTTTAAACATTTAAAAATAACAGGGCTTTTAGATGGTAAATTTTTAGAAGAATTGTCTTTTAAAACATTACCCTGTAAATTATCAAGTGATGAATACTTAATAAAAGATGATACAAAGTTTTCTCCAAAAATATTGTTCTTAACAAGTGGAACTTTCGATGGCACTAAAGAACCTGAATCAGGTGTAGAGGTTTTACTATCATCGTTTGAACAAGTGTAGATAGAAGTAATGCTTGAATTTAGGTCACATGCTTTCTTCAAATTACTCAAAGGCGTATTAGAACTTATATCTTCGTGTAGATTATTCTTTACAGTTGATAAATCAAGTGAAAAGAGGAGATTTCCATCATCATGGTTAAAGACATTGGCAGAATTGGCACTTTCAGTGTTAGGACAATCTAAAGATGGACCTACATAAATGGATAGATAAAATCAGAATTGATAGAATTTAAAAATCTAAATTTTTATTCATGAAATGCATTATCAAAATATACACATGTATGAAGCATGAATTTAATTTTAAAAAAAACTAACTCAATTGAGGTATAGGATTACATTGAAAAAAGAAAATGGGTTAAGCACAGCAAGCACGTTTGTGCATGCATTTGCTCTAAAAAAAGATTTTTTATTAAAAAAAAATACTAACACTTAAAAATCACACAAATAACTGTTTAATTTTTATCTTAATTAAGAAAAGAGACAAGTTATATTTTGGAAACAGAATATTTTAACTTCTAAAAAGGCATTAAAAATATGCAACAGATTCCCTCAAATCTGCACATCACCACAGATGTAAACAATGAAACTTTCAGTTCACATGTAAGGGCAAAATTACAGAATTTTTTAGTTTTATACCATTTCATAAGTGTTTTAATACGTAATTCTCAATAATATGACTGAACTTGCAGTTTTTCATGAAGTATAAATTTTTCTCTTAAAAAAATTAAGATATTGCAAATATTTGCATATTAATCAAGCTTTTTTTTTTTTTTTTTTTTTTTTGGTTATTAAGACTGGTTAACCTTCCCACTGTCGCGACTGGATATATCCGTTCACTAGGCTGCAGGTTTCACTGCAGTTGAACCTTTATTTAAATTAATGTAATTCTACAAATATAATCCAGTTTTAAGAAATTAAGCTAGGATTAATACTTTCAAGGCTTATAAGCATATACATAACAAAAAAATTACACCATGATAGAAGATCCCTCTCTTAGTAACATTTAAAATAAATTGCAGCGAAAAAAAAAGCATTACAATTTTGCCCTTTTGCTCGGTGGTCAGGAGGTTAAACCTGAAATAAAACGGCCTTACTTTATGACTCTGGTGTGAATTAATATGACACCTTTATGAGGAAAGTTTCATTGAATAAATAGAGGAAAATGTATCTCATCTTTATTATGCATGTTTGCTTATACATTATTAAATATTTACTTGACTTTTACTTTTAATAATTTAGAATTATCATTTTTAAAATTATCTCACTTTTTATCATTTTAGTTTATTACTATACTTAATTATTTTAATGTTTCATTATATTGCAAGCATTCATTATTATTTTGATAGCATTACATTCAAATTACTGTTTAAATGTAGCAAACAAGCATTGATAAGAAATCTGTAAAATTCTAAAATTCATAAAATATTTTGTCCCAACCTGTGTGGATTTGAAGGATTCTACTGCATAAATGTTTTAAGGAATTTCAAATCATTCAAACAATAATTCTTTTATAAAAACAAATCAAAACAAAGAATAAAAAGGTTTTTTAATAAATTGCTACAGTGTTTTAAAAAAAAATGAACTAAAAACAAAACAAAACAAGATAAACATTAAAGAAAATAATTTTCTTTAATTAGGTTTCTTAAATTATTTTTTAAAAAATAATAAAATAAAAATAAAATATCCATGATTTTCACAAACTGACAAACTCAGAAACACTTGTTTTACTTAAAAATATCTAAAGCTTTGAAAAAAGCTATTTGACCAACTAAAAAGAGTTTTTTTTTTCTTTCCATTTTATCAATATAAAATAGACCTACCTTCATGGTAGGGTACTTCTTGAAGTCAGATATCGAAACACAGAGGAAACATTGTACCAGCCAAAGAGAGTGACGCAAAAAGGTGGCAAAAGTTTCCTTATGCTAAGATAAGCAATCAGTCAATCATTAAATATTACATAAAAAAGACAGCACAGGACACCACAATAGAGTTGCCAGATTCATTACTCAGAAAAAACACAAATTTTATTGACGGTATTTTTATTTTTTTTAATTATTTGGAAAATAATTGTTGTCCTCGGTAGAGAACTGGGAAATCTGAAGTATATCTGAATCTTTTTATTAGTTGAATTCTGCAACTTATTTTTTGTTCTCTGATTGTTGCCATGATAAAAAAAAAATAATAAAAATTTTAAAAGAAATTACAATTTGAAAATAAATTGTGATAAAGATTTCAAATAAATTTCATTTAAAAGTGCATTTTTTTCTCTATGTTATGGTGTAAAAATTTATGTGTGATGTTTAGAAGTTTAAAAATTTGCAGTTTCAAAAATTGTAAAACTGAAATTTCATTTAAAATTGTTTGTGATGGGTCCAGGAATATTAATGTTTAATCCATATCGTACATAATATAAGGCATTCAGAAATCAGTATGATTAACTCCATCAAATAAAAATTCACATTTTAAATAGTTAAAGTTTTATATCTATAAACTACTGTTTCTTTTCACAATATTTTGATTATACTCATTGTCTTATAATCTAGGGTGATTCATAAGCTGTGTATAGATATATAGGAAAATTTCAACACAATCATGTCATTACCAGAGTTTCTAAAAAATAGAGTTAGTTGGATTGACTTCTGAACATGTCATCTATAACTCTGTTATTATATTAGTCACGTTTTTGATCATATCTTTTTTTTGTTGCAATTTCCCCCTAAAAAAAAAAAAAAAAAAAAAAAAAAAAAAAAAAAAAAAAATGTTGTTAAAATGCGTGTTATTTTAAAAAAATATAAATGAATGATTTCTGCTAAAATATGGAATTATTATAAAGTATATTTAAATTTAAGTGCTTGTAATTCTGTTACAAATAAATGAAGGTATATAAATCATTACAAAGCAGATTTTTACAAGTTTCTTCATAGTGACGTCATATGCATATTTAAATTGTTTAAAACTTATAAATGTTCTATTCTCTAACAGATATGAATGACATCATTTTATATAAAATACAAGTGTTTCTTATAAATCTTAAAAATGAAATATGTTTTGCATCATCTATAGTTTATTTATTATTATCATTTTAAATATAGAATTTATTTATAAGTCTTTAAAATTTTAGTCTTTGAAAATATCATTTTCCAAATAGTCTTTGTAATTTGTTAAATTACAATTTTATTGTTGATTTTTTTTCAGTAACATTATTTTCTATTTACTAATAAACTTTGTTGAATATGCAAGTAATGCATCCTTTATGGAACCTTGTTTGAAAACTGTTCATTAATTAAAAGTTACCATTGCCTACTGCTTTAGTATCGAATTATCTTTTAAATTATCATTGTTTAATTACTTTCATAATCATATTTGTCATTGTAAATAAAAAAAAATAACTGTCACAACCGAAATTTTTTTTAAAAAAATCTAAAATTAAGAAATGAACAGCCTATGAAAAGAAATGTTCTTATTACTACTTGATTATCCCATCGACCAAAAAACTGTAGCCAAGTTGTAAGATTAAATGCCAATAACGAATGGCCATAAATGTCACATACACACACTTACTATTAAAAATGATATATGTGTTTGTTACCTTATCAAGTCTTTTTAATTTGATGTTTTATTTGTATTTTTAGTAATATTTAGTAATTCACTAGTTCTTTTGTTATTTAAAATTATACTGCAAATTTTGATTCCCCCCACCCCTTCTAGCCTTTATCTAATATTTTCATACATTTTATAGTTATATCCATCTATGTTTTTTGAGTAAATAAACAGCATTAGGTTCCCTACAGTACTATGATGGGAAAATCCCGTCCGAAAAATTCTACTATTTTCTGGAAAATTTTGCATTTTGAAACTACGATCAACCTGCGCGAATATCTTGTGAATTTCATGATATTTCCACATGACCAACTGAATTTTTTTTTTTTTTTTTTTTTTTTTTTTTTTTTTTTACTGTGAAAGACAGTGGAAATTCAAAATTTTATCCAGCAGCAGATAGACAAATTTTAGGATTTTTTTCTAATTTCCTGAGATAGTTTGAAATGTTTAACGTTATTTTTCACAACTGATCAGCAAATTCAAAGTTGATTCTGTTCTGAATTTGCCAAAAATTTAATGCATTAAATTCCGAAAGTTATGTAAAACCAGCCAGAAAATTAGCCCGAAAATTTGGCAATAAAGAAATATAATGGGAAAATATCACAAATATCGGGCAGAAAATTTAATTTTGTCACAAAAGATAGCAAAAAAAACGCTAATTTCGTCAAAGAATCCTGAACAGGATGCAGATTTGTCAAAACATTGTGAATAAAAATCAAATTTCATCAAAGGATCGCGCATAAAATACAAATTTGAGAACTTTATCTAAGGATTATGAATAAAACACAAATTTTTGTCAAAGCTCGCAAAGAAAAAATGCAAATTTCAGCAAAGGATTGTGGAAAATGCACATATAAACAAAAAAATCGTAAATTGAATATTGACAGCGGATCAAAAAACCCTGCAAAAATTTCATCAAAGAATCAAGTAAAAAACATGACTTTTGGAACAGAATCATATAAAAAATGTGACTTTCCAAACAGTATAGCATAAAATATGTGAGTTTCCACAAAAAATTGCATGCAAAACATGATTCGCGCATAAAATACAAATTTGAGAGCTTTATCTAAAGATTATGAATAAAACACAAATTTTTGTCAAAGATCGCAAAGAAAAAATGCAAATTTCAGCAAAGCATTGTGAAAAAATGCACATATAATCAAAAAATCGTATTAAAAAAAAAAAAAAAATTGAATATTGACAGCGGATTAAAAAACCCTGCAAATTTCATCAAAGAATCAAGTAAAAAACATGACTTTTGGAACAGAATCATATAAAAAACGTGACTTTCCAAACAGTATAGCATAAAATATGTGAGTTTCCACAAAAAATCGCATGCAAAACATGATTTTTGGCACAGAATAGCATAAAAGAAAAGAAAAAAGCACTTTTCATAAATTCTTTTCAGATTGAGAAAACAATGCAAATTTCGATAAAGGAACACAAAGAAAAACAAAAATTACACGAAAAAAGTTTTCTGAAAATTTTTTAAGTGAGCATAACCATATCTTTTCAATAATTTCAAAAATTATAAATGCTGTGCTGTCTGTCACAAATGCAGTTTGAAAGAGAATTCAAGATCTAAAATCGAATAAAATCTAAGTTAAAAAATCATGTAACAACCTCATTGTTACAAGAAAGGTCATTAAGGACCCACAAATTTAATTGAAAGTTGAAAAATTAGACTGCCAAAAATCTTGACTTTGTTTCTTTTTTAAATAAATGGACATTTTGCATAATTACTCTGAATTGTTGATTTAAATTGCTGCAGTACTATAATTTCATGTCTGTCTAATTCTTTAAATTGCACATAAAATAACATTAGGTTTTACAGATTTGTTCTCCCTTCCAAACAGCTCGACTCTCCTTTCTCCTTAGAAAAATTGAATTTCAACCCCTGAAATCTATAATAATTAAATTTTTGTTTCCTATGCAAAATTTTCATGGCTTTTTAATATACTTTTAATAAGTAAATAAATTGTGAAAACAGCAACATTTTGTAGTCTATAGAAATACCAATTGCTCATTTTTTAAATTTTTATTTATTTTGCCTTTATTTTAAATTAAATATAAGCGTGCAAAATTTCAGAGTTAAAACTGTATTTGCATGCAGCAAAACACATTTAAAATTAAAAACCAGAATCCAAGATTTCAAAAGTTTGTATAAAAAGTTATGAAATTTTTGGATGATGAACAAAATTTAAATAATATAGTGGAACCTGCTAAAGTGATTACCTTGGTAAAGAGGCCACCTGGCTAAAGTGACCGCTTTTGCAAAATTTTATTTGTGCTCATGTAAAATAATATGAGAATTGTTCAGTAATGTGACCACCTGTCTATAGAGTGTAAAGTGACCTGTCTGTCATTGTCAACATTATTTGAACCTGTATATGTGACCATTTATTTTTTTGCATATGGAAAATTTTTAAATTAAAAGACTAAATTGACTATTTTCCGAAATTTTTATTTTCATTCATAAAAAGTACATAAAATTATCTGAAATGGTGACGACCTGTTTAATGCATAAAATGACCAGTTTGTATTTTATTGTATAATGTTTTTTGCAACTGTCTAAGATGAACTCCCTTCAGAAATAAGTAATGTTTCTCGCAAGCACTGGTGCAGCCAGAATTTGGTTCTGGGGGGGGGGGGGGGGGGGGTTGAGTTTTTGATAAAGGTTTTGACTGCCGGTTATTTGAATCGACGGTTAATAGAATCGGTACTAATTAGAATGAAAGAGCATCTCTGTGGCAGAAAATCATCATTTTTTTTTAGCATAATACGTCTCAGAAAAGTGATTTAATTCAAATAACCAATTTTTACTTAACTAATCCATGTAATATGCAGTTTCTCAATTTTAAGTAGAATTTTCACCATTTATTGAATCGCTTTATTAAGTAAAATCTGATTCAATAAAGCAGGGATTCCGGAATGTGCCAAAACATTTAAATATTAAATTTGGTTTTGACTCATATAAGCGGCAATTATAGCGATCTTTCTTAGCTCTGGGTGGGGTTTTAACCCCAAAACCAATCCCTTGGCTGCGCCACTGCTCACAAGTATATTGACGGATCATAGGTTAGGAATGCTTGCGCCTGCTACTCATAGGATAACTTACCGAAAATGACTGATGGATTTTAAAATTCAATAACTTGCAAACGGTGACAGCTATTTAAAAACTTTTTGCAGAGGGGTTATGTATTATGTCAGGAGTTTTTTTACTGTAACTTTCATTTTAGTTTGAATTTCAAATAATAGATGGCGCTGACAGCAATTGAAGGCCAGATGATCAGTGCTGAGTGAGTTCAATTGACATTGATCTGGCCTTCAATTGCTGTCAGCGCCATCTATTGTTTGAAATTCTAACTAAAATAAAAAATTACGATAAAAAAACTCCTGACATTACACATAAACCTCCTTCAAAAATTTTTTAAATAGCTGTCCCGTTTGCAAGTTATTGAATTTTTAAATCCATCAGTCCTTTTTGGGACACCCGGTAGTTACAAATTAATACTATGTTTATCTAGGAGGTGACTTGTGATTCTTCGGATTTGTTTTAAAAAGGGATCCTTTGTCATATGTTCACAGAAATTCTTAGACTACATCTGCACATGTTCTTTCATTGTTCTGCTTGGAATATTTGTAAAATTTAACATTAAATTTTAGTTGTATGAACTAGTTTTTTCAAGTTTTTATTTTTAATGCAGTTATCTTTCTTCTTAAAGTATGGAGAATAAACAATTGAAATCTTAAAAATCTAAACAGTAAAAAGAGTTTTGTTAAAAAAAAATAAAAATTATCAAAATTATAAAAAATAATAGTCAAGCAGCAGCCAAAAATATTTTTAAATTTATAAAATTTATGTAAACAATATTAAAAAATAAATAAATAAATAAGAAAAGAAAAGAAAAGAAAATCGGAATACCTGCAAAGATTTAAAGAAAATGAGTGAGTGAGAAAAATCGAAAAATGCTTTAAAAAATCTAACTTTTTGTAACAAATTTTTGAAGATATTGGTAATTCACAATCTGAAAATTATGACAGCAGCCTTTTGAATATTTAAAATCTTATAAAGCCTTTGAAAATGAAAAAAATGAATACTGAATTATTTATGAATTTAAGACTATGATATCTCAACATGCAATTCTTCCATTGAACATGCAAGTTTGAAGCAAGGAATTTGAGATACATTTACAAATAAAAAAGAAAAGAAAAAAAGGCTGAAATCGAAGAAAATTGTAAAATTTCTGACACAGAAATGTTAAAGATTTGCAAAAAATGAAAACGTAACTAAAAATGTAAATAATTGTCTACCAATGCTGGATTTATTTAAGAAACTCTGAGGCATGACAGAAATCTAATTATTGAAAAAATAAAGTATTTTAAGCAACAAAGAATTTCTGACTTTTTTTGCTGTAAATGAAATTTCATAAAATTTTGTATAAAATTCTATAATAATGCAATTACATTCAAAATAAAACTGGGTTTTAAATAAGTGTACTTTGCATTTTGAGTTAATTAAATCAATCACTTCGGAAGTTCAAATGAATTAAAACAATTATAATAAAGTGACTTTTAATTATCTTTTTTTGTAGTATATTTTAAATCGATAATTTAGTTATTATAATTCTTAATTCATTACTTAATGTAGTATCTTTTTTCGTATGTCTTTTTTTGAAATATGAAATTTTAATGTGCTATTTTTAAAGACACTTCATAAAGCGACCACCTCTATACAGTGACAATTTAGCTGGTCCTGAGGTGAAAAATAAGAGATTCTGTGAAAAATAAAAGATTCTTCATTTAAATAATTTTAAAAAGCAGGAAAATTTTCTGGTCTATAGAAATGCAAATCGTCTATTTTTTCTTTTTATTAAATATTTAATAAGAATGTAAAATTTATGTTGAAACTGTACTGCAGTTAGAGATGTAAATTTTCCGAAAAAATATAAGTGGCGGAAAAAAACTGGTTTTTTACCGGTTTTTTTCGGAAAAAAACGGAAAAATTGATTTTTCATGACTGTTTCTCCCACATAAATTATATTTTCTTAGAGAATATTAAATAATAAACATTTTTACCCATTTATTTGTATTAAATGAAAATTATTTTCACTTTATATTACAAAATAAAAAGAAAGTAGCAAAGCCTGCTTTTAAAAGTTTAGTTTTTTTTTTTTCCACAGCCTAAGAATTTTTAAAACATTATTGTTTGGTATATCATGTCTCTGTCAGGGTTGGGTTTCTTCCGGAAGAAACCTATTTCTTCCAGGACAGTGGAAGAAACTGGAAAAAACCGGAAAAAACTGGAAGAAATGGAAGAAACCACCAAAAACCAAAACAAATGCTCAAAGTTAAAGTATATTAACTATGTAATAGAATTAAAGTATAATTACATCAAATCTAAATTGGAAAATTTAATTATTATTAAAAATATTATTTTTGCAAAGATCAGTTATTTTTTTAATTACAAACTTCAGGTTCAGTAGACATTTTCAGGTGATGGAATTTTACTAGTGTAGAGGTTGGGATTTTATTTTATGGAATGGGTTTTTTTATTAATTGTTCCATTTATAAAAAAAGAAAAGGAAACTACCTACAAATTGTTTATTTTTCATATAAAAATAAATTACTTTCATATAAATGTATATTATTTTAAACTGTGCAACACAGTAAATAAATAAATTTGTAATTTTTCATATTTTTTATCTAGCATGAATATTTCAATGCTGATTTTAAAAGATTAGTGTTCTAAAAACATCTATGAGTATGTCAAAATGCTTTAAAACTATCCTGAAGTGTAGTACTTGAAGAAAAAAATCTTCATTTTTTGCTTTTATCCAATTTAAGTTGAGAAATTAATTGCAGCATCCTACTGCTAAAAAACTTTTTTGGTATACTATGTTGCATTATACATTATACTAAGAAAAATAAAGATTTTAATGACTTTTTTTAACACCGACCGATTGATAGATCAACATAGGTTTTTAAGGCCAAAACCAAATTTAGGTGACCTTCCTACTTTTTCGCTGAAAATGATAACATAAAAAAAAATTTAAGTAATTAAATTGTATGTTTTAAAGTAATTAATACATACATAAATATACATAATTAAAATTAATTATATGTATAGTATTTATTAATTCTGTAAAACTGTTAATAATCCAAAAACTTTATTTTCATATAGAATAATTCATAATTAATTCATCCATGACACAGAAAGATTTCTAATGTACGAATTTCATTTCATTAAAAAATATTTTAGTTTTAGATATATATACATCTTGATTTTTCTTCTATAATGATTTTTGTAAATGATCATTTTTTATTCTAGAATTTTCTCAAAGAATATTTGAAATCTAATGCATTTTAAACTAAAAATTTTCTATGAGATGATTGATAAATCATGACTGATAATTATAAACAATGAAGTTCATTGCAATACATTCATTTGAGCCGATACAGTTCAAATCAATAACTAATATTGAAAATTTCCGATGGAAGATACAAGATTTTTGATCAAGTGTTTCGATGTGGTTGAATTTTCACCCACGTTTTTGGCAAAACTGAGATTTTTGGCCGAAAATGAAATTGTATTTTTGATTGATCTCTATTTTATTTAATATAGTAATTATTATACATTATTTAAATTAATAAAATTGATGCAAATTAAAAGCTTTTATTTAAATGGGTTTCATTCTACCATTAGTAAAGAATCACTACTATTTACTACTTGTTTCAGAAATTTAAATAATAAAAAAAATATGTTGGTTAAATTGAAATGGATAACATTTAACTGATTTTGTATATTTTGGATAAAATTTCTTTTCATTTAGTCAATGGTTGAAGATCTCTAGATAAGTGTTGTGTGTGATCTTGGCTAAAAGAACTGATGTAATTATTAATTTAGCACATATACTTAATTAAATTTGTTTTGGTCTAGTGAAATTAATTTATCTTAGATTATAGGAAGAAGATATTTATTATATCTTACAAAATTGTAAATATATGGTAAATTCTTAAAGAAAAGCAGTTTCTTCCATTTCTTCCACTTGGAAGAAACCTATTTCTTCCGGCCGGTTTTTTCCGCAGTTTTTTCCACTGCGGAAGAAACTTGCCAACCCTGGTCTCTGTTGAAATTATTTTTCAGATACATGTTTAACTACCAATTGACCTAATGTAAGAACCTGGGCCAATATGTCTGCAGTTTGGAATGAAATAAATTATGCATTCCATTTACATAAGTATAGTTTTTAAGTAAATGATACTAGTTTAAAGAAGTTGTTGCAGTTTTGTCATTATTATCAATATCAGTATTCAAAAAATTCCATTGTTTGTTTAAAAAATGTATACTTTTACATTATTGCACTTTTTTCTTACAATTATAATTTTATTTCTTTTAAAAAATATGTTTAGTTTTGGTATAGCCTTCCAATCTCAACTCAAAGTTTTGATTTAGTTTTATAATCTAAATTTAAACAAAACTGAGTTTTAGTTTGGCTTACTCAGGTCTGCAACTAAAAAATAGCATAGGATTTATTGACTGTTAGATTTTTATTCACTGAAACCAGAAAAATATTTTTTTTTTCTTTAAAGTTTAACTAAACAGAATTTTTTTCTTTTTATCCTGAAATCTGGTATTATATTCTTGAGAAAGAAACCATATTCTATAATGTTTCCATATGTTAATTTCATATTTCTAAGAATGGAACTCAAAAGTTATGAAAACAGAACACTACAAATAGAAAATGGACAAAAAAAACCCCAGAAAAATTGATTTTTTATGACTGTTTCTCCCAAATAAATTATATTTTCTTAGAGAATATTAAATAATAAACATTTTTTCCCATTTATTTGTATTAAATGAAGATTATTTTCACTTTATGTTACATGCAAAATAAAAAGAAAGTAGCAAAGCCTGCTTTTAAAAGTTCAGGTTTTTTTTCCACAGTCTAAGAATTTTTAAAACACTGTTGTTTGTTATATCATATCTCTGTTGAAATGATTTTTCAGATACATGTTTAACTACCAATTGACCTAATGTAAGAACCTGGGCCAATATGTTTGTAGTTTGGAATGAAATAAATTATGCATTCCATTTACATAAGTATAGTTTTTAAGTAAATGATACTAGTTTAACGAAATTGTTGCAGTTTTGTAATTATTATCAATATCAGTATTCAAAAAATTCCATTTTTTGTTTAAAAAAATGTATACTTTTACATTATTACATTTTTTTCTTACAATTATAATTTTATATCCTTTAAAAAATATGTTTAGTTTTCAATCTCAACTCAAAGTTTTGATTTAGTTTTATAATATAATTTCAAACAAAACTAAGTTTTAGTTTGGCTTACTCAGGTCTGCAACTAAAAAATAGCATAGTATTTATTGACTGTTAGATTTTTACTCACTGAAACCAGAAAAATATATTTTTTTTTAAGTTTAATTAAACATAATTTTTTTCTTTTTATCCTGAAATCTGGTATTATATTCTTGAGTAAGAAACCATATTCAATTATGTTTCCATATGATAATTTCATATTTCTAAGAATGGAACTCAAAAGTTATGAAAACAGAACACTACAAATAGAAAATGCTTGCTATTTGAGGAATTAACAAAAGCAGTTACATACAGAGATAAACTTCTAGTGTGCTTTAAAAAACTACAAAAATTCTAAGTTTAATCAAGAGGGAATTTATAATTTGGAACATAGTTACCTGTAATATTTTTTTTTTTTTTTTTTCATCGCAGTTGTACTTTTCTAATGCAAACTGCCCATTATTTTGCAACATTACTGTACATTATGGAGATAAAATGGAGGTCAATTTTAGATTCAATACCTTGAAAAAACATTCAATTAATCAGCTATAATGAAATCTTGAAAAATGCAGCATAGTAGTGCCACCTATAGGGCAATTTACACCAAAAACTAAACAACATTAATATATATCAGGAACTGTCTGAATCTGTAGTTTGATAAAAAATCGTCCTTTAGTCCTTGAGATAAAGCTATTGCATGCAGCATAGCAGCGTCATCTGTTGAGCGATTTACACCAAAAAGTAATGTGCACAAAGTTATATCAAAGATTTACTTATTCTGAAGTTTTATGAAAATGCATACTTTAATTCTTGAGATAGAACTATAGTGGAAATTATGAATAATGCAGCATAGCAGCGCCATCAGTTGGGCCACTAATAATACACTAATAACTAAACATCTCGAGTTTATATCAAGGTGTAACTGAATCTAAAGTTTTGTGAAATTATGTGCATCAGTTCTTGAGATCGAATGCCCATAAAATTTTTGTCCCATACACACTCACAGAATGACAGATATTTTCCAAAAACTATCAAATCGTGTTCAGGACTTTCTAAAACACTTAAATACACCAAAAACTGGAAGTCAAAATTTTCACGAATTAAATACTTACTTCTTGAAAAGATAGAAAAAAGTAATAAATGCATGCTTCAAATTTTATGTTAATTTTTAATTTTACCATTTCTATTAATCGGCATATTACTGAAATAATTTCGCACATAAATTAATTTCTAAAAAAAGAAGTTGCATTTAATTATATATCTAGATTTTTTTCATGTAATCCTGTTTTTGTGAAATTGTGAATTTCTTTTATACAAAATATATTCAGAATTTGTGAATAAGAAATTATTATTATTTTTAGAGTTCTATTTAGACATTTTTAATAAGGTTATTTATGCATATATACAACTTGATAAGATTCAGTTGCTATATGGCATGAGATTTTTTTTTTCTTCAATCACTGCATTTGCTAAAGTTTCAATTTGTAGATTAAACTTTCTTCTGAAATGTCTATTTTCAAGAGAAATTTTGCGAAGGACCTTGTGTTTCAAACAAGAAAAAAATGTGAAGGATCCTTTCAAGTTTCTCAAACAGATTTCTACTCAGAGATCAGATTACCCACATTAAAGTTTTCATGTAGGACACTCAACATAAAAATAAATAAAATAAAAAGTATGAGAATGTAGCTATTACAAAATTTTCACTATATTATTTCATAAATGAAATTTCAATTTTTCCAGTTCGGAAAAATTGAAAAATAAGCCTTCGGTAAAAATAAATAAATAAATGAGAAAACATACAACACATTTAATACAAATAAATGAGAAAACCGAAAAAAAAAAACAGTTTTTTTTCCCAATTTTTCCGAGCATTCCCATCTCTAACTGCAGTTAATGTTAATTATGTACTACAAAACACATATTTAATTTATATTTTTCATACATTTCTATGATTATATATATTTTTTCAGTTGGCTTTGAAAATAATTGATAAACATTTTTGCTGCAATTTTATTTGAACTCAAACAAAAAATTGAGCCCCATGCCAAAAGAAGTAAGCAATTTATCCTAATTTAAACTGTAGCTTAAACTTTGAGGGTTATTATTTTAAGAACCCCTGGGCAGAAGTGGGATAATGCAATATTTTACTCGCCACTGGCTATCATTTTACTCACCACTAGATATAATAACATGGCTAGTGAATTTTTAGGTAGTCTTTGGGAAACTGCAGACTTTAGAGATACATCAAAATCTATTTTTTTATATGCATTAGTTTACTAGTTATTTTGAAACTTTCCAAATTATCACAATGTAAATATGCTACTAACTTGTATCCTATACTCAACTTTTCCATTTTGTATACATTTCTTAAATTTATAGAAAAATATGAATTTGCATTGTAGTAATAGCAAGTAACTGTTTTTAGAACACTTACATTTTGTCATAACAATTTTCAACTGTATGTGACTGGATGTGTATGGTTTTATACAAGTCTGCAGCCAATATGGTTATATTGGCTGCAGACTTGTATAAAACCAAAAACTTTCTGTGCACGTAATACTGGGTCAAAAACTTTCTGCAATTTAATTTAATAAAATTATGCATTATATTATTTTGGCATGAACGAAATTTGCTTTTACTATGCAATTCATTTGTGTTTTTTGCGTGATTCATGGGCGTAATTTGCATTTTTTATGCGATTTATGGAAATAATTCATTTTTTTAAGCAATTCATGCACATAATTTTCGGGGGGTTTTTTAGCGATCTGCCAACAAAATTCATGTTTCATACAGGATTAATGGACGTAATTCGTTTTTTAATTCGATTTATGGATGTAATTTGCACTTTTTTAGTGATCTGCCGACGAAATTTGCTTATTTTGAGTGATCTGTTGACGAAATCCATGTTTTTTTTATGCGATTCATGGACCAATTCACTATTTTTATGTGATTTATGGGCTTAATTCAGTTTCTTACATGATTTATGGACTTAATTCGCATTTCTTATGCGATTCATGGATATAATGCTTTTTTTTAGCTTTCTGTCAATGAAATTTTCATTTTTTATGCAATTTATGAACGCAATTCACATTTTTTACACTATTCATGGATGTAATTCACGTTTTTTTAAATGATTCATGGAAGTAATTTGTGTTTTTTTACATGATTCATTAAAGTAACTTGTGTTTGTTTACATGATTCATGGAAGTAACTTGTGTTTGTTTACATGATTCATGGAAATAATTTGCATTTTTTGAAGGATTCATGGAAATTTGCATTTTTTGAGTGACTCATGGACATAATTCGCATTTTTGAGCAATTCATGAACATAATACAAATTTTTTATGCGATTCATGCACGAAATTTACGTTTTTTACAAGATTCATGCAGGAAATTTGCGTTTTTTACACAAACAGTGCACAAAATCTGCATTTTTTGCATTATTCATGGATGGAACTTATGTTTTTAGCAAAGTCTTTCAATGAAATTCACGTGGTCCTTTGTTGAAATGTTTGTTTTTTACAGGATTTTTGTTGAAATGTATTTTTTTATTTTAACATGATTCTTTGTCGAAATGCACGTTTTTTTTAATGTGATTCTTTGTTGAAATTCATGGCTTTTTTGAGGTCTTGTGACAGAATTCCCATTAATAGTAAATAAATCATACATAAATTTGAGGAAATATTTTTATTTTTTGGTACTAAAAAAAGTTACAAAAATAAAAAATGTTTCTTTCCTAAAATTTTCTGCAAAGTTCATAAAATTTTTTGTGCATGGCGTGTGCCTATATTATATAACTCTGATTAGCTAGTAAGATTTTTTGCTAATTCCTCACTCCTACCCCTGGGTATCATACTTTATTGCTTTCATATATCTAATATACTATTGATACACTATATACCAATTAGACTCTATTGATATAGTGTTCATTGTATTCTGTGTTCCTTTCCTTAGAATGTGACCTTATAAATTAAATGTTGTAGTAAAAAATTGAAGAAATATTAAATGAAAGGGTTTTAAACATATAATGTGCAATAAGCCTGAAAAATGTTCAACTAATAGCAAAAACACACAATCTGGCAACCCTACACCACAATAACATTATCAATGGTTCATAACCTTGATTTCTTATCAATCACCTTTGGCTTTTAAGATTTAAATAAATATGCATACAAATATTCTTGCTCATTATGAACTTCATATTTTATTTATCATGCATGGACACTAACACTACTCTCAGAGGAATCACTGATAAAGATAACTACTGGTTTAAAAATTCATTTTTAGTTTAAAGATTAGTAAAAAAATTTATATCAGTTAGTGGTTTATTTGTGATAATTAATCAATTTTGTATCTTTAAAGAGATTTATTTAAAAGAGACTTTAATTTTTGAATGATATGATAAGTAAATATAAAAACAAACAACTAAAAAAATTACCAACAAATACATTAATAAATTAAATATTCATTTAGAAATAAGTGAATCAACATAAATTTATTTTGCAAAAGTTATTAAAGAGAATATATAAATTAATACAAATTATCTTATCTCTATAATACTCGCACCTTGAGTCACTCAAAAAGACCTGGATGATAATGTTAAGTCTATGGTGGCATTGTTTTCAAATATCTCACTCAATTTTTAATATTTTTACATGATTTCTTTTGCATAGGATAGCTGAGGATGATATACAACCAGGCTAGCTTTTACCTTTTCGATTTTGGTTATACTTTTTTTTTTTTCAATATTATGATAGTTTCAATTTCAGAACTAGTTCAGAAATTAAAAGTATTTTTGAAGAAAAATCTGAAACCCAAATAAAAAAGGAAAAACTGGTCTGGTTGTAGATCGTCTTCAGCTATCCTACGCAAAAAAAATCCTGTAAAAATATTAAAATTTGAGTGATATATTTCAAAATAAAGCCCCCATAGACTTAACATTATCTTTTGAGTTACTAGTGTTGAGAACCCTGGTTGGTTGCTAACTAAGACAACAGAAGAGATAAGAAATGTTAAATTAAGTTTATACTAATCATTGGCATTAACAGAGTAAAACCTGACGCATAAAGACAGTAGCATAGCTAGGATGGGTGACACCCAGGACGAATGAGAATGGTGTCACCCCCTCCCCTTCCGATCGGTCATATTCTTTCAATCACAATTCTACGTTGTTATAACAAATGACCATACGATTCCTTATTTACCTTTTGCCCTCCTGCATAAAAGAATCGCATCTGCCCCCCCGCTTGCTATGCCACTGCATAAAGAGATGCATAATTACCTATTTATTTATTGATAAATTTTGCAAGAAGCTTAAAAGAGAGTTTCCTTCAAGTAATTTAAGAAGGGTGCAGCACCCTAATAAATGACCCTAATTAATGAAAATTTTAGCACCCTTCTCGCCTATCATCGATAAAAATTAGTAATATAAAAATGTGACAATAATAAATAACTATAACAGTGCCGAATTTAACAATTTAATAACAAATAATTAAAATATATAAATTCAATAATTAAAACATTTTTTAATTATTAAAGAGTTTTTAAAGTAACAGAAACATAACAAAATTATACCACTTGTGCTGCTAAAGTCCGCTTGTAACACCCGGGATTTTTTCATCTTCTAATACAATAAACACAGGAAACACTAAAAGATAAAGATTAATAAACATATATAGTAGATGAAAAATATATCAGATAACTTTAAATAAAACACAAAAGAAATAATTATGATTTGTAACATAAAATAGCAACCACAATTATAACATTGTTTATGTAAACAATCATGTCAACAAATGTTTTAAAATACAAATTTTTGGTTATTTACAAGTCTCTGGGCATGAAACATAAATATATCGATCCCAAAGTACATAATGTAGCATTACATGAATGCTAAGGTGCTGAATATTATTTTAGAAGTGATTATTAATTAAAACATGAAATCAAACTTTAAATTACCACACGCATCAAGCATCAGCTAAACGCTATTTCAAATCATTCGCCATGTTGAAACAAATATGCAGAAGTGAAGATAGAAAAAAGAAACATGTTTTTATAATTTACAAATAGATTTTATAAAATACGTACACACATTTCAGAATCTACGGATTTCTCAAATAAGGTTATTTGAGCAAATTTTTGACAACAAAGGTAACATAAATATTTACGGAAATAATTCCCAGATAAAAATAAGACATCTCAACTCAACATAAAAGAATATTGCCATTTCTAATGGTAAAATTATGAACAAAACAAAACTTCCATAGAAGCATAGAAGCGAGGAATATAGAGTAAAAAGAAAGAATAGAGATGAACAGGGCCCGCTTAATCTCTGAATCAAGGGTACCTCGAGGGCCGAGAAAACCCCTCGCGGCGGCTAAAGAAGCCACCCAGTCTAGGCTTTGGCTTTGGCGTCCAAAACACCCTCCCACTCCCCTGGCGAACCAAGGGGGGTTCGGTGTCACGGACTAGGTGCCGGTAGCGATCCCAGGTGGACCCGGAAAGTTCCACCTAGACTGCATAGACACAGCCTCGCTAGGGGGTTGGCGCGAACGGGACCCTGCGCGCCCTGCTCCGTCCCCCGCCCCCATTTCAGTGGTAAACATCCCCCCCCAAACCCAATGACGCAAATCCCCCTCCAAAAAAAATCTTCAAACTTTAACATTGACACCGCCTTCCCTAAACAGAATATCAATTGTAATCAACTGTAAATGTTGAAAAAAATTAAAAATTATACTAAGAAAAAAAATAACAGTAAAAAAAGTAAATATTATGATATTAAAAGCCCCCCCCCCAAAAAAAATGTACTTTTTCTCAAATTCCCCCCAAAAATAAATTGTATGACTCATTTCGCGTCACCAAGCCTCTCTGTAGGCACCGCTGGGTCATTTACACCAAAATATAATCAGCAACAAGTTATACCAACTTCCAGGGATGTAGACGTAAAAATAATAGAGGATATACGCTCTAAGTAGAGGATATATGCTCAAAGTAGAGGGTACATCCTAGAGTGTGTATACTATAGTTTCTTGAGAACAGAGGGTATAGGGTGTTCCTTTAAAAAATCCAGAAGGTATACAATGTATACTCCCGTATTCCCTCCAGCACATCCCTGCCAACTTCTAACTGAATCTGAAGTTTGATGAAAATTTGTACATTAGTTTTTGAGATAGAACTAATGTGGAAATCCTAAAAAAAATTGCATATCAGCTCACCTGTTGGTTGATTTACATCAAAAAGTAATCAGCACCAATTTATATCAGTGACTAACTTAATCTAAAGTTTTATTAAATTCCGTTCATTAGTTCTTGAGATAGAGCCTTCACAAAAATTTGTGTCATAGACAGCTATTTTGTAAAAATATATTTTTCGGGATCTTTCGGGGCCTTAAAACGTTTAAATCCGTCGAAAACTGGAATTCAAAAATTTTCGCTGATCCAATACCTTCTTCTTGTAAAGATGGAAGAAAGTAAAAAAAAAAAAAAAAAAAAAAAAAGCATTTTAAGTTAGAACTCACACCAGAAAATTAATCCTGGAAATCTTTAATTTACGAGCTGAAATTTTTTTTCACTTTACAACAGTTCGGACTTTCTCCTGTTGATTAAAATATATCGGAAATTGACATGCTCAATGACCCCGATATGATATCGAAGGAGAGCAGAGATAGTATAAGCTCAATGTAGAGAGGGCTCTTAAGAGCCTGCATCAGTCAAACCGAAACTGAAAATCCTATCACAAACCTATGCGTGTTGCCACCAGGAAGGCGTATCCCGAACCCAAAGATTGACACTTTAAAAGACCAATGATATTTTCCAAGCTTGTAATTAATAAGAAAATGGTCATCTCACGCCACCCTTTACCTCCAGGCGATAAAAAGGGGATAAGATACCCCAGGAAGAAAAAAGTCATTAGCAAATGCTAAAAACTCTCGCACCTTTTCAATACTGATAGCCCGAGGGATATGTGCATTTGGATAGTTTCTTCGAGATAATTTCTTACCAAAACACTCGGATCCGTTTTAAAACAAGTCGACATTGACCTTTTTTGTTAGATAGTTTCAAGTGAAATTGAATCATTTATATGTAATTTTAAAAGACAACATACAGATCGTGATTATTATGTCAGAGATTGCACATTAAACATTTTCCAAAGAATCTCCTCTACATTTTAATATTTTTAAATGATTTTTTTAGCATTGAATAGCTGAGATCATTGAAATGTACAAAGACTGTTTTATATTTTTTCGATTTTGTTACGAGTATTTTATAGTTTCTTACATCAATAGAGCGAAATCCCAAGATAGAAATTTTTAAGATATCTCGTTTGTATTTTAATATTTTAAAATGATTTTTTTAGCATTGAACAGCTGAGATTTTTCGGTATAAAGACCGTTTTGTACTTTTTTGATTTTGTTTACAGGTGTTTTAAAGAGGCTACTTCAGTCAAGTGAAATCCAATGGAAGAAATTTATAAAAATATCTCTTCTACATTTTTATATTTTTAAATTATTTTTTGGCATTCGATATCTCAGATATTTCGGTACAAAGACCATTTTGTATTTTTTCGACCTTCTTTAGGGGAATTTTAAAAAGCTACTTCAGTCAAATGAAATCCAATGGAAGAAATTTATAAAAATATCTCTTCTACATTTTAATATTTTTAAATGAATTTTTGTCATTGAATAGCTGAGATCTTTCGGTACAAAGATCGTTTTGTACTTTTTCGACTTTGTTTAGGGAAATTTTAAAAAATCTACTTCAGTCAAGTGAAATCCAGTGGTAGAATTTTATAAAAATATCTCTTCTGCATTTTAATATTTTTAAATTATTTTTTGGCATTCGATATCTCAGATCTATCGGTACAAAGACCGATTTGTACTTTTTCGACTTTGTTTAGGGGAATTTTAAAAAATCTACTTCAGTCAAGTGAAATCCAGTGGTAGGAATTTATAAAGATATCTCTTCTACATTTTAATATTTTTAAATTATTTTTTGGCATTCGATATCTCAGATCTTTCGGTACAAAGACCGTTTTGTACTTTTTCGACTTTGTTTAGGGGAACTTTAAAAAAGCTATTTCAGTCAAGTGAAATCCAATGGTAGAAATTTATAAAAATATCTCTTCTACATTTTAATATTTTTAAATGATTTTTTTGTCATTGGATAGCTTAGATCTTTCTCTACAAAGACCGTTTTGTACTTTTTCGACTTTGTTTAGGGGAATTTTATAAAAGCTACTTCAGTCAAGTGAAATCCAATGGTAGGAATTTATAAAAATATGTCTTCTACATTTTAATATTTTTAAATGATTTTTATGTCATGGGATGGCTGAGATCTTTCTGTACAAAGACCGTTTTTTATATTTTCGACTTTCTCTAGGGAAATTTTAAAAAAGCTACTTCAGTCAAGTGAAATCCAATGCTAGAAATTTCTAAAAATATCTCTTCAATATTTTAATATTTTTAAATGATTTTTTTGTCATGTTATAGCTCAGATCTTTCGGTACAAAGACCGTTTTGTACTTTTTAGACTTTGTTTAGGGGAATTTTAAAAAAGCTACTTCAGTCAAGTGAAATCCAATGGTAGAAATTTATAAAAATATCTCTTCTACATTTTAATATTTTGAAATGATTTTTTTGTCATTGCATAGCTAAGATCGTTCGGTACAAAGACCGTTTTGTACTTTCTTGGTTTTGTTTACAGATGTTTTAGTGTGGCTACTTCAGTCAAGTGAATTCCAATGGTAGGAATTTATAAAAATATCACTTCTACATTTTAATATTTTTAAATGATTTTTTTTGTCATTGGATAGCTAAGATCATTCGGTACAAAGACCGTTTTGTACTTTTTTGCCTTTGTTTACATGTGTTTTAAAGAGGCTACTTCAGTCAAGTAAATTCCAATGGTAGAAATTTATAAAAATATCTCGTCTATATTTTAATATTTTTAAATTATTCTTTTGTCATGGGATAGCTAAGATCCTTCGGTTCAAAGACCGTTTTGTACTTTTTCGACATTGTTTAGGGGAATTTTAAAAAAGCTACTTCAGTCAAGTGAAATACAATGGTAGAAATTTATAAAAGTATCTCTTCTACATTTTAATATTTTTAAATGTTTTCATCTCATTTGATATTTGAGATCTTTCGGTACAAAGACCGTTTTGTACTTTTTCGACTTTGTTTATGAGAATTTTTAAAAAGCTACTTCAGTAATATGAAATCAAATGGTAGAAATTTATAAAATTCTTTCTTCTACATTTTAATATTTTTAAGGGATTTTTTGTCATTGGATAGCTGAGATGTTTCGGTACAAAGACCGTTTTTGCTTTTTTGATTTTGTTTACAGGAGTTTTAAAGAGACTACTTCAGTCAAGTGAATTCCATTGGTAGAAATTTATAAAAATATCACTTGTACATTTTAATATTTTTAAATAATTTTTTGTCATGGGATAGCTGAGTTCTTTCGGTACAAACACCGTTTTGTACTTTTTAGACTTTTATTAGGGGAATTTTAAAAAAGTTACTTCTGTCAAGTGAAATCCAATGGTAGAAATTTATAAAAATATCTCTTCTACATTTTAATATTTTTAAATGATTTTTTTTTGTCATTGGATAGGTAAGATCTTTCGGTACAAAGACCGTTTTGTACTTTTGTGACTTTGTTTAGGGGAATTTTAAAAAAGCTACTTCAGTCAAGTGAATTCCAATAGTAGAAATTTATAAAAATATCTCGTCTACATTTTAATAGTTTTAAAACATTCTGTTGTCATGGGATAGCTAAGATCTTTCAGTACAAAGACCGTTTTGTACTTTTTTTTAATTTTGTTTACAGGTGTTTTAAAGAGGCTACTTCAGCCAAGTGAATTCCAATGGTAGAAATTTATAAAAATATCTCTTCTACATTTTAATATTTTTAAAATATTTTTTGTCATGTGATAGCTGAGTTCTTTCGGTACAAAGACCGTTTTGTACTTTTTTAGACTTTTATTAGGGGAATTTTAAAAAAGCTACTTCTGTCAAGTGAAATCCAATGGTAGAAATTTATAAAAATATCTCTTCTACATTTTAATATTTTTAATTGATTGTTTTGTCATTGGACAACTAAGATCTTCCGGTACAAAGACCGTTTTGTACTTGTACGACTTTGTTTAGGGGAATTTTAAAAAAGCTACTTCAGTCAAGAGAATTCCAATAGTAGAAATTTATAAAAATATCTCGTCTACATTTTAATATTTTTAAATGATTCTGTTGTCATTGGATAGCTGAGATCTTTCGGTACAAAGACCGTTTTGTACTTTTTTTTAAATTTTGTTTACAAGTGTTTTAAAGAGGCTACTTCAGCCAAGTGAATTCCAATGGTAGAAATTTATAAAAATATCTCGTCTACATTTTAATATTTTTAAATGATTCTTCTGTCATGGGATAGCTAAGATCTTTCGGTACAAAGACCATTCTGTACTTTTTAGACTTTTATTAGGGAAATTTAAAAAAAAGCTGCTTCGGTCAAGTGAAATCCAATGGTAGAAATTTATAAAAATATCTCGTCTACATTTTAATATTTTTAAATTATTCTTTTGTCATGGGATAGCTAAGATCCTTCGGTTCAAAGACCGTTTTGTACTTTTTCGACTTTGTTTAGGGGAATTTTAAAAAAGCTACTTCAGTCAAGTGAAATACAATGGTAGAAATTTATAAAAGTATCTCTTCTACATTTTAATATTTTTAAATGTTTTCATCTCATTTGATATTTGAGATCTGTCGGTACAAAGACCGTTTTGTACTTTTTCGACTTTGTTTATGAGAATTTTTAAAAAGCTACTTCAGTAATATGAAATCAAATGGTAGAAATTTATAAAATTCTTTCTTCTACATTTTAATATTTTTAAGGGATTTTTTGTCATTGGATAGCTGAGATGTTTCGGTACAAAGACCGTTTTTGCTTTTTTGATTTTGTTTACAGGTGTTTTAAAGAGACTACTTCAGTCAAGTGAATTCCATTGGTAGAAATTTATAAAAATATCACTTGTACATTTTAATATTTTTAAATAATTTTTTGTCATGGGATAGCTAAGATCTTTCGGTACAAAGACCATTCTGTACTTTTTAGACTTTTATTAGGGGAATTTTAAAAAAAGCTGCTTCAGTCAAGTGAAATCCAATGGTAGAAATTTATAAAAATATCTCTTCTACATTTTAATATTTTTAAATGATTTTTTCTCATTTGATAGTTGAGATCTTTCGGTACAAAGACCGTTTTCTACTTTTTTCGATTTTGTTTACAGGTGTTTTAAAGAGGCTACTTCAGTCAAGTTAAATCCATTGGTAGAAATTTATTAAAATATCTCTTCTACATTTTAATATTTTTAAATGATTTTTTTGTCATTGGATAGCTAAGATCT
Organism: Maratus speculifer; assembly: GCA_964019185.1. NCBI lineage: Eukaryota > Metazoa > Arthropoda > Arachnida > Araneae > Salticidae > Maratus > Maratus speculifer. The sequence goes on along the minus strand of OZ025297.1, from coordinate 310,971,104 downwards.
TTCGTTACAAAGACCGTTTTGTACTTTTACGACATTGTTTAGGGGAATTTTAAAAAAGCTACTTAAGTCAAGTGAATTACAATGGTAGAAATTTATAAAAATATCTCGTCTACATTTTAATATTTTTAAATGATTCTGTTGTCATGGGATAGCTAAGATCTGTCGGTACAAAGACCGTTTTGTTATTTTTCGACTTTGTTTACAGGTGTTTTAAAGAGGCTACTTCAGTCAAGTGAATTCCAATGGTAGAAATTTATAAAAATATCTCGTCTACATTTTAAAATTTTTATATGATTCTTTTGTCATGGGATAGCAAAGATCTTTCGGTACAAAGACTGTTTTGTACTTTTTAGACTTTTATTAGTGGCATTTTAAAAAAGCTACTTCTGTCAAGTGAAATCCAATGGTAGAAATTTATAAAAATATCTCTTCTACATTTTAATATTTTTAAATTATTTTTTGGCATTCGATATCTCAGATCTTTCGGTACAAAGACCATTTTGTACTTTTTCGTCTTTGTTTAGGGGAATTTTAAAAAAGCTATTTCAGTCAAGTGAAATTTAATTGCATAAATTTATAAAAATATCTCTTCTACATTTTAATATTTTTAAATAATTTTTCTGTCATTGGATAGCTGAGATCTTTCTGTGTGAAGACCGTTTAGTACTTTTTTGGTGTTGTTTACAGGTGTTTAAAGAGGCTACTTCAGTCAAGCGAAATCCTGTAGTAAAAATTTATAAATGTATCTTTTCTACATTTAAATCTTTTTAAATGATTTTTTGGCATTGGATATCTGAGAGCTTGCGGTACAAAGACCGTTTTATATTTTTTCGAGTTTGCTATGGGGGTTTTAAAGGGGCTTACTTCAATCAAGCGAAATCCTATGAAGTTTTGAAGTTCATATAAATATATATTTTCTGTTCTACATTTTAATATTTTTAAATGATTTTTTTAGCATTGAATGTTAAAAATTTATAAAGATATCTCGTCTACAAGTAAATATAAACTGATGATTACCTCAATCAATTAAAATCCCATGGTAGAAATTTATAAAGATATCTTTAAGATCATTTAAAAGTCATTTCTAAAGATCATTTTAATACTTGTAATTTTTGTTTCATTATATAACTGATATCTTTCTTTACAAAGAACGTTTTATATCTTTTCGACTTTGCCACGGGTATTTTATAATTACTTACTTCAATAGAGCTAAATCACATTTTAGAAATTTTTAAAGCTATCTCGTTTGTATTTTAATTGTCTTTCAACTTTTTTTCGGGGGGGGAGGGGCATTAGATATCGGAGATTTCTCTGTACAAAGATCTTTTTACATTTTTTAGATTTTTTGCGGGTATTTTAAAGTGGCTTACTTGAATAGGGAGAAATCCCATTATAGAAATTTATAAAGATATCTCGTCAACATTTTAATTTTTTAAATGATTTTTTTAGCATTGAATTTCTGAGATATTTCTGTACAAATACCTATTTATATTTTTTTCGATTTTTTTACGGGTATTTTAAAGGTGTTTACTTCAATGAAGTGAAATCCTCTGACTGAAATTTATAGAAATAGCTCGTCTATATTTTAATAATTTTTTTTATATTGAACAGCTGAGATCTTTCTGTACAAAGACCGTATTACAATTTTTGATTTCGATACAGGTATTTTAAAGTGACTTACTTCAGTCAAGCGAAATCCCATTGTAGAAATTTATAAAAATATCTCGCCTACATTTAAAAAAAAAATTTTTTTTCTTACATTGAATAGCCTTTATGATTTCATTTATTTTAAAGAGGCTACTGCAGTTAAACGAAAAAATGTCTTCGCTTTAAAGCTAATGCTATGAAAGAAATTTATAAAAGTTTATCGTCTGTGTTTTAATAGTTTTAAGTATTTTTTTTTCTTACTTTGCCTAGTTGATATCGATTTGCACAAAGGCCATTTTCTATTTTTCGATTTATTTTACGGGTATTAAAAAAAAAACAAAAAAAAAACAAAAAAAAAAAAAAACCTTTAATCAAGCTAAACAATTTACTAGCTTATAATAATTCTTTCGACGATAATCCAACGGTCGAAATTTATAAATAAATCTCGTCTGCATTTTAATATTTTTTTCCCCCTTTAATAGTTCAGAGCGATCTCTTCAAAGGCCTTTTTCTACTTTTTTAATTTTCTTTACAGGACAGTTTCATTTTCGGAACCGTTTTCAAAAGTGATATTATCCTCATATTTAAAATCTGCAATCAGTATCGAAAAAAGTAAAAAGCGGCCTCTATACTAACCATCGTCACCTATACTATGCAGAAAAAAAAATAATTAAAAATTGGAATGAAAATATGGCATCTTTATAAAAATCTTCCGTAGGTTTAGTATAATTGAGTTTGTCTTTTCGCGTGACTGAAAAAACCGTTATTCTAAAATTTAGATCAGTTAGACTATGACAGGCTTTGGAATATATACGTATTATTTAGTTAAAATAGTATAAGAACTTTAAAAATCATTCGTTTATCTTTCTGAAAGGGAAAAAGAAAGGAAAGACAATTTATATACAATAAAGCATAAATGTATCATTTACGGATGTGAATTTTACCGCAACAGAATATATTTGCTAAAGTATTGTAAATTAGTCATAATTTTCGATAGAAATGTCAAAATAAATATATTTCTATCTTTTAAATTAGTGTTATCCAATTTAATCATGAATTGCATAATAATTACTTTATATTTTAGAGTGGGTATACTGCAAACTTTTATTGATTAAAATAGAAATATTTATGAAATATTTATGAAAAGGAACATTTAAACTAATTCATTAAGAATTGTCTAAAAAAAAAAAAAAAAGATATAGAAAAATTTAATACAAATGTATTTATTCGCGAATATATCTATTCATTTTTAATGTCAGAACCATTGTTATTTTCTTTCTGCCCTTTCTTCTTTTCCCTTTGTCGACTGCAGATGACAAAAAGTTAATTCTGTTATGTTTTATGAATTAACGAATATATCACTTTGATGTTGTACGCAATTAAAGAATCTTTTTTAGAAATTAAACTTCAAATATATGGAAGAAAAATAATAAAAATGGTAAATCTGTTTTTATTCGAAATCAATAATGCTTTTAAAGTACATTTGAGATTAGATGCCTAATTAAACAAACTTTTTGAAATCAACATGTATTTACATCATTTCTGAAATTCATTTCTGATCGAACTTCTTGCGTGAGATATCATGCATTCAGAAAAGGATGTTTTTATTTTTTCATCCTAAAGCAGCAAACAACATTTTACTAATAGCCACAGGCAAGATTTTACACCTTCGTCCCTGTAAGACTCCCTACAGGGTAAACCCATATCGTCTTTCACCCTAATTACTCTTAAGACGTCTCCCTTTTAAAGGCGGAGTTAAACACCATTTTCGACTCTTTTAAATCAAAGTGCTTCAACTTTTTATACAAATAGCATAGATTAAATTTTTTTTAAAATCAAAATAAAAAACATTTTCTGAAAGCTAAATAATTAAACTCTGCATGCTGTTTTACCAAATTTTAAAATGTCAAACAGATTTTTCGTAATAAGACATTAAAGGTGAATTTTAAAGACTATAAAATAACGCACTTGTATCGCCTTAAAATTCAAAAAAGAAATTAAATTTCAGAATGACGTGCATACTTTAAACCTACAGGTTTTCAAAACAACAAAAATTATTAAATTTGAGCAAAATGCAAAGGAATGAAAGCGATAAATTTCTTCCATTGAAATAACATTAGCCGTTCTATCTCGGAGCTTTACTGATGTAGGGCCTTAAGGAGAGCTTCGACAGCGCATGCGCCTGTTGTCGGCTTCCTCTTCATTAGGCGTTTAGCGGCAACTCCTCGCCAACGCGCTGAAAATGAAATGAGCAGGGCTTTTTTCTCTATGCTGATATAAACATATCAATGCTAAAAATATGTGTGTGTGTGTATGAGGGGGGGGGGGGGGGTCGGAATCCATTTTTACTATTTCGTGAAGAAAAAGAGAGAGGGATGAGAATCAGTGTTTATGTCGTGGGAAAAAAAAAGTAAGGAAAAAATTGGATTTAATTTTTATTATGTCGTTTGATTCATGCAAACATTTCAATTAACATTTGTCATATAGTTAGTTAGCATAATGTTTTATTTCGTCCGTCTGTATTAGTGCTATTTATATAAAAATAATTCTTTTAATTTTATGATAAAATGTTCATCCATTCAAACTGTAAAATAATTAGAATCGATTTGTATTATGTTATAAAAAGAAGCGGGGGTGGGGGGTGTAGGGAATCATAATCAATTTTTAATATGTAGTTTGATTCATTTTAATCAATGTTAATCATGTTATTTAATATAATATTTTATTTATTTCAGCAATTTGTATCTGTGTATTTTATTTAAAAATACTTAATTCAATTTTATAATATAATGTTTGTAAAATATTGTACATTATTAATTTTTGTAAATTAATTTATTAATAATTGTAAATTAAGTATTTATATACAGTATGTAATTATTTGCAACGGTATTTTTTTTTAAAGGGAAAATTTCTTAGCATCTTTTATCTAATATAATGTGAATATTATATGTTCATAAAGTCTTTTTTTTATTTTTTAAGTTATAAAAAATTCTACGATTCTAGCTTCAATATCCATTTTCGTTTTTGTTTTGTTTATTTATTCTTATTATTTTAAACTCAATTCTTTCAAAATAATTATGCTTAAAGCAAATAAAATGTATTCTCTTTTTCTAATACTGGATATTTTCCATCTTTAAAGATGGAATAAGAAATTTGAATGGGAATTTTATGTGATAAAATACAATTAAAAGTGATTTTGTTTGTATAATATATTATTATTTTTTATTAGCAAAATTTATTGTGATTCAAACAAGTGTTATTTCATCATTTATTTGGAGGGGGGGGGGGAGATGCATGTATAGAGAGTGTAATAGCTTATTAAATGTTGGAGCATCTTAAAAATTGGTTTTAAACATCAATTTTGTCAGGAAATTTTGAAAGTTCCTGGAAACATCAATAGAATTATCTAAACAAAATAATTTACAATTTTTAAAGCTAATCTCTTATATAATTTATTTCACTAATAATTTTTACATTTAAAATGGTGAAATAAATAAGTATTATGCTTTGTTACGTTTCTGAAATCTAAAATGGGGACACTTATAAAAAATATCCTTAAAAATAAATTCAATTAATGGAAATACTATGCTTTTAACAACAATGCTCAAACAGACATAAAATACTTGTCATATATCTCGAAACTTACTGCCGTTTTTTAATTGCTTGTTAATCAGTTTCTTAACTCTTGTTGTGGCATAAAACATGTCAGATTTAAAATAATAATAATAATAATAATAACTTCTTTAGAACCTTTTTTTTCTTTTGTAGCACGTAAGATTTTATTTGGTGTAACTGATACCATTTTAAAAATATTTCTAACCAAAAATTCTCAATGACAAATTTCTTACGATCTCTGGCACGGGATGTACAACGCCTAACCTTAGAGATTTGGAATTTTATTCATATTAATTAATGATTTTAAAGTGAAATTTGCCTTGGAACTATCCAAATGCTTTGCCTCCACCCCCAAGCACTTTTTTTCTGAGTTTCAAATTTATCTTAATTCAACACAAGAAATATTTTAAAATTATTATAATTCCTAAACTGTTATCATGCTTAGTTTTTTTTCCCTCACCATTCTCTTTTAAATTATAACATAACAAGAGAAAAAAAGAAACCTTAAAATCATTTTAAAAAAACAAAAAATTGCTAAAAAACTATTATGTTTCCTAAACTATATAAGCCCTATTTTTGCCTTCTTGTAAGTTTCAAAAAGACATGTATATAAATTTTGCAAATTTTTGATTAAATTTTAAAAAAAAGAAAACATTCAATTTTAATAATATCATAATTCATTTTAATTTTTGCATTAATACAACACCAACTAAGATTTTTACATCGAAACGTAACATATATAACTACAGATTTTCTCAAATAGAATTTTTATTTCTCAGTAATCCAATTCATCCAATAACTCTTTCTCTTTTCATATTCAGCCGGAGCCCTCTCTACCAGATGCTTAAAAAGTAAACAAGTACCATATTCAATTAGCCAAGCAAGCGATGAATAGCCAAATACAGTAACCTTACTGCGGGAGCCCTCTCTATATTGAGACGCTAGTGAGCAGAGATACATGGAACGTAACGTAACGTAAATGTATATTCAATTCAAAGAAAGACTTAAATGGATTATGAAAATTGGAGTAGAAATTCTGTGTTTCAAAATTGATTATCTGTCATATCTAATTGCAGCAGATAGCTCTTTAAGGGTTTATACATTCATTTCTCGCTAAATGCCACACTAAAATTTTCTTAGATTCTTAATAATTTGATTGACTGCGTTACATTGACTAATACTACTACCGAAACTACATATAAGTAACCTGCGGTTTTTTTTATTTTATACCTTATATACTTTCATAAATATTGGTGAATACGACCAACTTTTGAAAAATATTAGGTTAGCTCAAAAATATTGGATGGGCTCTTTTTTTGTGTGTGCAAAATAGTACGACGAGTTTCGATTTTCTTTCAAGGAGTGACGGATGATGAAAGATGAGAATTTTGAGTTAAGCTATCACATTTAAATAAATTAGCATTTTTATAATATTATATTCTCATGCGTTTTTCCTTATAAAAATACTGATATTTATTGTAATGTCATGATATCATGAACATCAGTGGCGTAGGAACTTTTTACAAATAGGGGGAGCCGGGGCATGTGGACGCTATTCTCCCTTTTGGTTCGAGGCATTAAAAACCTCCATTTTACCCTGTGGCGTATCTACTGCTGGACCAGCGTTTAAAGAACTGGATTGGCATACTGCCAAAATAATGGAATGTTCCGAAGGTAGGGAAGCATTAGGAAGGGACGAAATTCAGGTTTCTCCCAACCCGTCTGACCTGACCGCATGTCATTCCTGTTTTGGCTGTACTATTACTAACGTTATTTCTTACTCGTTGTATTCTGCTTGTTATTTTCACAAACGAAGCTTTTTATTGCTATTTTGTATTCACTCTTACATCTGTAAAATGGATTCAGTAGCGTAGCTATGTTTTTTGGCGCCCGGGGCCAGCAAGAAATTTTGCGCCCCCACCCCAATATAGATATATAACAATTTCTCTCAATTTGGCGCCCCTAGGCGTCGGCGACCGGGGCGGACGCCCCCCTTGCCCCCCCTTAGCTACGCCACTGAATGGATTTAAGAGAGTCTAAAAATTCTCAAGGCAAGCACTTTCATAGTGCAACCAGAAATATTTTAAATAATATTGTAAAATATTGTGATAACGAAGCTGATAAAGGTTGCCTAACTGTTTCACTATCACATGCAAATAGAAGAGCTTGCTTAATTGCTGGTGTTTCGGAGAGCACTATAAAAAGAATTCGCAAAGAAGGCGATAACAATTCGGGTGATTTCGCTTCTTCCAAAAAGAAAAAAGCGAAGACAACCATAGAAAATGTCAACTTGGATGATTTTAATTTGGATGTAATTCGAAGAACTATCCAGGAATTCTACACGAAAGATGAAATAGTGCTTACAATTCCGAAATTGTTAACCAAGTTAAAAGAAATTATCAAATTTTCAAAAGGTAAAGATACATTACGGAAAGTTCTTCATGAAATGGGATTCCGCTGGGGAAAGTGTCTTGGAAAGAATTGACATTGTTTTGTCTCGTACGAAATATTTACGAAGTATTCACCAATTCCGAAAAGAGAAAAGCACTCTAATTTTTGTTGATGAAACATGGATTGACAGCAACCCCTCCTGCCCCTTAGTTTTAAAAATAGCGCCCCTCTTGCCCCTTATCCAAAACACTAGCGCCCTTCATGCCCCACATTTGAAAAAAGGCCCCCAGCGATTATGTGAAAGCTCTATAGCGCGTAAATTATGCAAAAAATTGGTGACGGAACAAAAAAAAAAAAAAAAAAAAAAAAAAAAAAAAAAAAAAAAACCCTCTGGTTTTTATTGACCAGAACTTCTAAAACTTATCCGAAAAATAGATTAAAAATTCGAATATTAACAACATTTACATAAAGATTAATTATTTTTATGGTTAAGCAAAAACATTGTTCGACTTTGGGTAATCTAAATAAAATTACTGCGATTTCCTCATATTTATGGACAAAAATGTCTTCATACAGGTAATGAGGAAATTGAATTGGAAAACAAATCTTTAAAAATATTTCAGTGTATTCATATTTAATAGGGCAGATAAAAATTTTCACCATTTTTTTATGTTATTTGTGTATTTTAAAATGTTATTTCGACATGTTAAGTAGTTTCATTAAGGAAAATAATTTAATAAAGTATAAATAGAATAACTGTGGCAAAATAAAAATATTCCAATAATAATAAAATAAAATTTCAAAACAACAATTTTGAACTTTTGGAAAATAAATGTATTTTTAATTTTAAAGAATCGATGTTAAAATTTTTAATTTATTTGAGAAAAAAAATTGCAATGACGTATGCGAAATTACAGTAAATATGACTATTTATTTACTTAACACTATTTTTTTTAATAAATTATTTATGCAATTGAAAATTCCATCATTATTAATATTTTAATGGACGTTAAAGAAGAAATAAAACATTTCTTTTATAGGGGTGTTTATTTTTCATACCTTTTAAAATTGTTTCATATTATGATATTAAAAAAAATAACATAAATAAAAATAAAACATGTTTAAGTGTCTAAAAAATTCTAACATGTTTCGTTCGTTCGAAAAAAAAATAATGTATTATTATTAGATAAGATGAAAAATCCCCTTTTTAAAATCTTGGGGACAAGTGAATACGAAACTACTGGTAGCATTTATTTCCCTCTCCATTCCTAGAAAACCAGTACTAGGGGAAAGCCCTTTTCTCTGCCTTCATCCTATTATCAAGAATAGACTCGTCTTACTCGGACCTTTAACTCACGTGACAGGTCTTTAATCTCTGGCTAAGCAGTAGACATTTCATTTCGGAGGGGACTGAGATTTAGTAAAAGTTTCTAAGAGGGAATCACAAGAAACGGTAAAAATTCCGCTTTAAAGGAGTTTTTATCAAAGCAGGTAACACACATCATAACAGGAAACGCATTATACAATCAAATCTGCTAAGATGGAATCGAATGCGATTGGGAAAATTTTCGGTTTAGGCAGATTTCCGTCTTAACAAGTATAATTCCATGGTTTTACCCCATTTTTTGAAGTGGGATACAGTATAATGGCCAGAGCCGTGCCTAGCAAAGGCGAGGCCGGGTGCGAGAACTTTTGCGAGGCCTTTTCTTCTAGTCTCATATCGAATTGGGCCGTAACTAGGGGGATGCCAGGGGGTCGGGGACACAGCCCCTAAAACATTTTGAGCCTCCTCTGGAAAAGATTTTATAGACATTAAAGGAATTTCTGTTCCAAAAATCTTAATGAAATTCTGTTAAAAAAATCGAATTTAGTTTTGAGGCCCATGTTTTGCAGAAGTACTAAATTATAGCATTTGTACAAAAAGTACAAATTAGTATTTCATTCGCACATCCTTTTTGATATATGAAGCTAAGAGGATGTATAACTTTGCACTAACTGTACACTTGAATTTTTCATTCTGCATTCTATTTGTTTCTTAGCATAAAATGAAGTTATTACAAACCGTTTAATAAGAAACATAGTGCTTAAAATGTGTTTGTTTGTGCATTTGTCAGATGGAGAGAGAGGAAGAAAGATTAGCCCCTCTCCTTACATTTTCTTGGACTCCCATGAATATGTGGAACAAAATTGGAAAATTTTATTCCAAATATTCTGTAACAATGCCGCAGCATGTTCACAAAACTAAACTAAGGAAACTAAACGACTACAAGGAATATTTTATGCTTTCAAATTTCCGCGCCTAACTTTTGATTGATAAAAGTTTTACATTTTATGAATTGAAATTAATTAAAAAAAATGTTTAGATATTTTAAAAATTCAATCCCCCCCCCCTTTTTTATTTTACCCTAGCGCGAGGCCTTTCTAGACGCGAGGCCCTGTGCTGCCGCACCTTTCGCACACCCCTAAGGACGGCTCTGATAATGGCGAGAAAGGGATGCCCTCCGTGGTATTATTTCTAAGGGATTCTAATCCGTATCAATACAAAAAAATCAGAATCCAAGGTTCGAAGGATACTACCCTAAAATCACAGATTTTCAACTGATAAATAGCAAGTATAAGCTTTTTACTGTTTTAAAACTAATAAAAATTAATAATGCCCTTTTAATCAGCATATATCGCGTTTTAAACTGTAAAAGGCGTGTAAAGCGAGCCTATGTATAAAGGATATTTGGTTGAAATTGTTATTTCCTGATATCTGCAAAATAATACACTTTCTAATAAAAACCTGTCTAAACAGAATGGTTTAGACTTTTGATTTTTCTGGGTTTTTTTTTTTTTTTTTTTTTTTTTTTTTTACTTCCATCAAATTGTCGCGTTTTTGCTAAACATTCGTGATTAAATTTTAAATTTTCAACAACTTTTGGGAGGGGGGAGATGTAGCCCCATCAGATCACCTTCTTAATCCACTGATTTTACCAATTGTGACATCACAGGAATACTATTTATTGCATTTACCGCATTACAGAAAATTTCATTTACACATAAAAATACATAAATAGTGTAGCATTTGCTTCCAGTTAATAATCCATAAACAAATAGACCCTGCTGTCCTTTTCGGTTCGAGGCTATAAAGATCGCCATTTTGCCAATTGTAACATCAGAGGAATACAGTCCATTATGGAAACTGGTATCATTTCGTTCAGAATTTCATTCATTTCGGAAGATTATTTCATACTGCTACACTTTTCACAAACAGCAGTATAAAAAAAGCATATCAAAAGATCACCAACTCTTTAATCCAATCAAGCTAATTTTTATTAGATATACTTGATACACAAAAACTTAATTTATGGATGATCCCAAAAAAATATTCCAGTTTAAAGCTTCACCTACTCCCATTTACCAAAAGTTAAAGTTCTTCTGGTTGTTTTGCTTAGAAATTTTTTACAATTATCTTCTAAATAAATTTTAAAAACCTCCTCTTTATAAGTATTCAGTAGCAACTAGCAACAAATGGAATCTCTGTTGACTCATTGTCGTTCAGAAATGTGTTTGAAGCCGTTGACGAGTGTACTGGAAGATCTCTCATCTGCTGCTACTGATGTTGGAATCGCCAAAATAAATTCTGCCGAAAGGTAAACTTCAGGAAATAATATCTTCATTAATTCCTCCGATGACATAATTTTAATTCCGATCACAATGCATTTCTGTCAGTTTCGTCCGGGATTAGTGTTAGGAAAAGTATACATTTTTTAATGTGGTGCGAGAATTTCTCCCGGGGGAGCTGAGCTCATCTAAAATATTCCAGGGGGAGCCAGAGCACCCCCAGCTCTCCCGGTTCCTACAGCTATGAGAACATGACTACAAATTAAATGAGCAAAGTTAAACATCGAGCAAAACATTTCAGTCATATGGGATTTATGGGAGTCAGTCGGAGAATTAAAACACATGACCATTGGCAAAATAAATTTTATTCTAATGAGAAAAATGAATAATAAAATAATGAAATAATTAACTACAATAATGAAAATTGGGTATGATATGATTCAAAATTATTGGGTGGGCTCGGGCCCCATGGGCCCATATAAGTTCGCGCCACTGAATACGAGCAAAATATGCTTTGAAATTTACTATTTAAGATTTTAATGAATGGAAAATATCCTGGAGATTTTATTCAAATGTAGAAGATGCTTAAAATAGTGCAATTGCGAAGATTTTATGGAGCTATTGTTTTAAGGATTTTCTTAGTTTGAGTTTGAGTGAATATGTATATCAAAGCAGTTTTATTTTAAAGTTGAATGTACTGACAACACCCCTTTCTGAATCTTGATGGAAATATTACTTTCAAAAGGGGTGGAGTTATATTAAGCTTTTCTACCTACTGAGAGAATGGGGCGGGTTTATAAACTTGAATTGTTAAAATGCTTGTTCACGTTCACAATTTTGTAATTACAGTGCAACCTCGATTATCCGAGCTAATACCTCGGATATCGGAAATCTCGGTTAATAGAAATTGTATATAAAAACTCGCCGTCTTAGCGAATTTAACGCCATTTAGACTAAAAGTAATAGAACATTTTCTAAATGGTAATAGTGGGTTTTCTAATTACATCCCATGTGCAATTTCATAAATAAGTATCGTGAGTGGTCTCATTTTTTTCCCTTATGTGTTGTAGACTAAGAAAAGCGATGGTGAAGATCCCGGACCCGCGACTGAGGAGGGGGAGGGGAGGGGAAAGGGGTAAGATAAAAAGAAATTCCATTTCACAATAAAAAGTAAAAAATATGTATAAATGTTAATGTTTAAAACTTTTATAGAATGAGAAAAACATTTGTGGACATCCAGGACCGGCGACTGGGGAGGGGGAGAGGAGGGGAGGGGATAGAGTTGAAAAGGTCAAGAAAAAATTCCATTTCACAGTAAAAAGAAAAAATATGCATAGATATTAATTTTTAAAGCTTTTATAGAATGAGAAAAACATTTGTGGACATCCTGGACCTGCGACTGTGGAGGGGGAGAGGGGGAGGAGAGGGGGAAGGACTGAAAGGGGCAATAAAAATTTTTCAATTTCACAATAATAAAGAAAAAGGAAGTATAAATATTAATGTTTAAAACTTTTATAGAATGAAAAAAACATTTGTGGACATCCGGGATCCGCGACTGGGGAGGGGGAGGGGAGGGGAAAGGGTTGAAAGGGTCAAGGGAAAAAAAATCCGTTTTGCAGTAAAAAAATTGTGCATAAATACTAATGTTTAAAAATTTATAGAATTAAAAAAAGATTTGTGGATATCCGGGTCACGTGACTGGGGAAGGGGAGGGGAGGGAAAAGGGTTAATAGTTTTAAGGGGAAAATTTCCCATCTATATATATATATATACAGGCAGGGTGAGTCATAAATATCGAAACAATAGGCTATCTCCTTAAATATTGCCCTTAGACCCATACTTCCAGTTGCAAAAATTTATAATAAAAAAAAAAGGTGAAATTTTTTGTAAGATAAATTGCGATTCCGTGGGGGGTCTAGTTAAAAAAAAATACGAAAATTAAATTTTTATACGGCCCCCGTAGGATAAAAATTACATTTAGGAAAACTTTCCTTATTCAGTCGTGAATAAGACACAAAAAGTTCATCGTCATATCTTCAAAACTCGCAAAGTTATAGCCGTTTAAAAAATTCATCAGATTTTAAGGGATTAGACACAAATTGAAATGTGCGTAATTCAAAAAACAATGTTACTTTAACAGTTCTAGGAAACGCGTAAAATATCTATTTTTTGAGTTAGAATTTTGATTTTTTTTTCTTTTTTTTGTGATGGCTAGTCTTATAATTTTCTAAGAAAATCACATCCTAAACTTTCTCATACAATTTATAAAAGTTTCATGTGGTTACTACTGGTTTAAATGGGATAATTAAAAATTGTTATAACTCGTAACATAATTTATCAGATTTCAATTTCTTTGCATTTTATTAAAGATGAAAATCTGATTTTAGTTTTGTTCCAGGGTTTTTGTTTTTTAATATTAATTTTAAAATTATTAAAAATATTTATTGAAAGAATAATATAACTTTTTTTAAAAAAAATCATAGTTTCAAAAGTAAATATTTTTTCATATTTGCCGAAACAAAACTAATAAAAAAAAATATAAAATGACATGCTTCAAGATTTTTTTTTCTTTAAAAATTCTTAAAATTTAATAATTTAAAGACAAGAAATAGTGCGGAAAAAAAAATCCATTATGCAGAAAAACGAAGAGTACTGTTTAAGGGGCCGCTTCACTCAAATGAAAAGTCCCGTTCGCTAATGCTAATCCTATGGAAGAAATTTATAATGATATCTCGGTTGCATTTTAATATTTTTAAATCATTCTTTTTGCATTGGATAGCTGAGATTGATCTGAATGCAGGCCGTTTTTTACTTTTTCGATTTTGTTTACAGATATTTTTTATGAGGGTGATTTCGCTTTCCAAACCGGTTCTGAAAATGAAAGCATTTTCGTAAAAAATACCTGTAAACGAAATCAAAAAAGTAAAAAACGGCCTGCATTCAGATCAATCTCAGCTATCCAATGCAAAAAGAATCATTTAAAAATATTAAAATGCAACCGAGATATCTTTATAAATTTCGTCCATAGGATTAGCATTAGCGAACGGATCTTTTCATTTGAGTGAAGCGGCCCCTTAAATGTCCGTTAGTTATTTAAAAGAATGCTTTTTTAAAGATGCAGATTAAGTCTTTTTTTTTTTTAATTTAGCTCTGACAACTTCAGGCTTTTTATCGTCCTGGAGAGGCTGTTAAAAAATCTGTATTCTGGGCCCAAACCGGGCCAGGACCGAAGCGTTACTTTTTTCTGAAGACTCGCCAGGCCGGGCCAAACGTACTTTTCATAAAGGAGAGGACTGCTTCCTTCTTCCTAAATGTACACTGGACAAAATTTTTAATCCCGGTCTCTACAAAACCCGTATTAAAATCACTGTCTCTGACTGACTTAAGGGTGTATTCGAAAAAATGGTTTTTTATCCTCAACAACTCGAAACTTTCCGATACATTTTCAGATTCATTTTTAAAGGTAAAGACATGAAACTTGTTGAGAGGATTTTTGAAGAGACGTATAAAGTGCCGTGTGATGTCATTTTCTGCTCAATTCATTGGAATTCGATTTATAAACAATTATCTTCTCAGTATGACCCTTTTTTTCGTTCACAGATCTCCCACTTCGGAAAAATCGGTTCAAATTGCCATTTTTGATTGCTTTTTTTTGCAATACTTTCTGCATTTATCAAAAAATCGACAATCACAGCACCTTGTGTACTTTCTAAATAAGACAATTTGCCAGTTTGATGCATGTAAGAGCAAAAGTAAATTTAAAAATAAATCGGAAAATAAGCAATTTGAATCGAAATACACCCTTAATACGTGCATAAAATAAATAAAATTCGGCTCAATCGAAATTTTTACAAAAAACCCACAGATTTTGAAATCTTTATTTTACTCTTCCCCCCCCCTCCCCCCAAAAAAAACAAAAAAACTTTAGTATTTATTTTTTTTAAAGAATAGTATATTCAAAGGCTAAAAAATTAAATACAATAAAACCAGTGAAACAAAAAATCTGTCGATGACGGAATTCTGTCTTAGACGGAAAATAAGTTGATCCTTGCAAAATAAATACAATAATATCTGAGAAAAAATAAACTCCAATTATACCTCCTAGGGAGGGCATCTGTCTATAACGTATTTTTTCTTTCCTATCTGATTCCGTCTTAAAAGGTTTTACTGTACAGCATTTTTCAAAGTTTCCAACGCATGGGATATAGATTAACGATATTAAAACATAAGTGAAACATTTACATATAAATAGAGATTCATTGATAAAATAAATATATTATAGTGTTTGGCGCTTCTTTAATAATAAAAAGTATTAAAAAAAATGGCTATAAAAGGAATTTTTAGTCGGAATTTCTCCATACGTAACAATTTTTTCTCACATCGAAGTAAAAAACTATGTAGAAATTTGCGGCAGAACCGGGCTATGATTTAAACTATTTTCCAGACCGGTTCGAGTTATGATTTTAACACTTTTTCAGGCCGGGCCGAACTCTTTCTCCTATGGGTCAGTTTGGGACCGATCATAGATATTTCGATGCAGACCTCCTGTTCAGACTACTAACATATTTTGAAAACAAGTTTAGATTTAATTCAATACGCTGCTTTGTTATGTCCAAATAAGAGGCACTGTCTTAAATCGACATTTAATAATGCACAATTTATGGACGATCCCTCACTTGCTTTGAAAATCAGCCCAAAACTCTTCGTTTTCAGGCATGGTAAAGAGGTGTAAGTCACGAATTTTGGAGAATTTCGGATTTTAATATCTCTGTCAGGCTTTTAGATATTTAGATGAACTTTTTTTTGTTCAATTTAGGAATGGATAAGGATCAATTCTCTAATTGGGAATTTTACCCTGCGGGGGCCGTATAAAAAATTAATTTTCGTATTTTTTCAAATAGACCCCCCATGGAGTTGCAACTAATCTTATCAGAAATTTCACTCTTTTTTATGAATTTTTGCTAATTGAAGTATGGGTCTTAGGGACAATATTTAAAGAGATAGCCTATTATTTCGATATTTATGACTCACCCTGTATATATATACATATATATATACAGCAATATTAATGTTTAAAACTTTTATAGAATGAGAAAAGCATTGGTGGAAGTCCGGAACCCACGACTGGGGAAAAGGAGGGGAGGGAAAGCGTTGAAAGAAGCAAGAAAAAAATTCCGTTAAAAAAAAAAATCAAATAAATTATACATAATAAATATCAATGTGTAAAACGTTTATTGAATAAGAAAAGCAATGTTGGACATCCGGCACTCGCGAATGGGGAAGGGGGAGGGGAAAGGGTTAAATGGGTGATGAAAAAAAAATTCCATTTCAAAATAAAAATATATATACACTTTTGTGCAAAATTTAAGGACGGGTCCCAAAATGCAAATTTTCAAAAGATTTTCAAGTGATAATTTTTACGCGAATATTCAAAAGGAAGTAATATAATTCGAATAATTACTATCATTGCATAACAGCTAGTCCATAAAACATCTCATTCAGGTCACACATGTTCACAAGAGTCACAGTCACTACGGCGAATCAAAAAATAGGCAATTACATACGTCTCTTTTATGAGTCTGAAATGACTACTATATGGGACTCCAGTGACAGGTCAATGTAATTGCTGCTTTGTGGCGAGTCCCCATGTGACTTTACAATGTCATTTCATTGAGATTCTAGTGTGACCTCTCATCTGGAGACTCAATTTCAAAGTCATTGTGAATTTTGCATTATGATAAATCACCAAATAATGTCACATTACAGTCACATGGTGACTTTCTGTGACAAGACTTTGTAAAATGGTGACAGAGACCCTACTGTGAAGTAGAGATGGGAAATATAGTTATTTTTGGTTAACAGGTTACATCGTTCTACGAATTGATTATTTCCAGCTGAGCGAAAAATTGCCCAGGCCGGGAATCGAACCATGATTTACCATGATTAGTTTATCTAGAGAGAGAATCAAAAGTTTCCCATTATATTACGGTCTAAGGGGAAAAATCGTTAATATACTCGGATTGCCATGAAATTTTAAGACGTTATTGACGTTTACCCTAGCACGAATCCTATTGAAAATGAAGTTTCTACCATGATTAGTTTATCTACAGGGCGAATCAAAAGTTTTTCATTACATTATGGCCCATGGGGGAAAATCGTTAATATACTCGGATTGGCATGAAATTTTAGGACGTTATTGACGTATACCCTAGCACAAGTCCAATCGAAAATGAAGTTTCTACCATGATTAGTTTATCTAGGGCGAATCAAAAGTTTCCTATTACATTACGGCCTATGGGGAAAAATCGTTTCAAAGGAATTTTAAAGATGTTATACCCTGTCAAACATATTAAAGTATGCATTCTATAAAATATAAGGTGAAAATGTAGCTATTATTCATTTACAGGGCCACACAAAAGAATTCCATTAGATAATGGTAAAAGGGGGAATTGTGTGTGACATATTTTAAATATATTAAGCTGTTTCATGTATGATAAAATTAATGTATGTTATTGAAGCTTAATATAAATTATACGCTACTGTCTTGCATAATATGAAGTACATAGCATTTACAGGGCTATACAAAAGATTTCAAATAGTATATTCTTTCCGAAGTACCGTATATGTGTCCGATGATGGCTGATGGAGGGATAAAATGCATTTTAATTATGATATGTGCGTTTATATTTCGCTAAATATATGCACATTATATGGTGTGTATAAATGTTATAGTTGATATACAGGGCTACCCAAAAGAGCTCACCAACGTTACTGAATATGAGCGCAAATTAGTTAAACGTGGTTCTTAAATAAGCTATGTATTTTTACGCTGAGCTTCATTCAATTTACTGAGAAATGTTTGCAGAATATAGATAAAAGGATATACAGGGCCACGCAAAGAATTCGGCAAATGGACGCCTATGAATGGTAATTTATGAGAATGTGATTTCAGTTGTTTTAAAAGTGTTTTAGTTTACAATAAATTTTAGCCTAATGCTGACGTATTATAAAGGTACAATGTAAACTACAGGGCTGAACAAAAGTATTCAAGTATGTTTCCATCTAATAGTATGAATTGCTGAAAAAGAAATTTCAAGCTACTGGGTATTTTCTTGCTAAACTAAATTTTCCCATTACATCAACTGACATATGAAATACAGGGCTCTTCAAAAGTACTGGAATACATATTTGGGTATATTTGGCTATACACTATTATTTCCCTAAATAACAAGGTTTTGCTAAAGGTTTCATTAAGTGTTGGAAAGTGCTTCATAATCTATGCTTAACGCATGACTTTTCTTACATTTTTTTCTTTTTTACTAGATTTTTCATCTAAAACTCAGAATTAATTTTTAAGGCATAGAATTTTAAATAAATGCATTTTACTTAAATATTGCAAAAATTTACTTTTTATAAATTTAATGATTCTGAGCTCGAGTTTCGATGCTTTTTTTGGTGTGGTATGTGTGTGTGGGGGGGGAAGGGTTAAAAATCAATGCTTTCCTCATTTAGGTAACACAAATGACAAATATATTGCAAAATTCAAAGATAAAATTCAATTTAAAATGCATTTGTAATGTAAGTGTACAAAGGGAAAATATTTAGATCTAATAATCTAGCGTGTTTACTTTGGGACTGTGCAAATATAACGTTATCATTTTAAGGGGGCGGGGGGAGGGGTCCGGAACATGATATTGTACGATATCTCTGAATATTAGACGCCAAACAACAACAACAACAGACAAATAAATAAATAAATAAAAACATAAAAATACATTTTTAGTTGAAAAAAAAATTGTTCAGGTCAAAAATTAGACAAAATGATGCTGGATTTTATAAGTAAACTTTTTATTATGGAAAATCTAAATGAAAACAATTATGATATTAGATACGATTATAACATACATGCGATTCGTGAATACAAAACCTGTGAAGCATGACCTTTTTTTCTTACAAATATTCAGATGTTTTTCGGATCTACTATTTGTCCCAGTGTTTCGTTTATCTCTACTTTGTGCCATCAGAATCGGAAAATTATGTAATGGTGGTGACCTAGCACAAGGCACCAAGTCGAAAAAGCAATTAATTAAGGCTGCAAATTGTTTCTATTCATACTTTAGGGATTGATGAAATGCAAAACAATTTTTAAGCACCACACGCGTAACGGAGTTGCCTATGACTAGAGAGTGAAGACAGGGCCAATTTGGTGCGCTCGTCTCAAAAGAAACGGTTTAGGACATTTTTAATGAATATTGTTCTATTTTAGAGGTGCGAAATTGAGTTTTTCATTTAGGCAAATGAATGAAGACGCTGCCATTTAAAACCATATGTTATTTAATTAACAGGGACTTTTCGGTAACATATTAACGTAATATTAGGTTCCATCATAGTAACAGCGTTTTTTATCCTAATATGTTAAATAATGCCCATCCCTACCCAGAGTATATATACTATAGCTTTCTTAAGAAACAGAGGGTATACTGTGTTTTTTAATCTAGAAGGTATGCGGCGTATACCCCCGTATATCCTCCACTACATCCCTGTATATAGTAATAATAATGCATTTCTCCTTCTCCCTCTATAACGAACACCCCCATAATCAGAACATTTTTGGTCGGTCCTATGAGTGTTCAGAAAATTATATATGTGAATTTTTTATTAAACACAAGTATTTTAGCTAAAACATTGAATAAAACTATGAATTCAAATTCTTTTTATTGGTATTTTAATTAATTCTGCAAATTTAAGCAATAATATGTCAAATTTTAGCAAAGAATTGAGTTTATAGCCAAACCTTCTATAATGAAATCTGTCCAATATATTTCACTTTTTTTCGGCAATATATTAGCAAACCACTTACTTGAGTTATGAACAGGGACTGACAAAAGTTGAACATTCTTAGGTGCCAGGAAAAATTCTTAGGAGCGTGCTTGAAGAAACATTTTTCTGACATTAACGCATTCACTGCAGAATGTAACACTGGCTACTCATAATCGTATTCGGCCATGTTTGAGGGATATGTGCCATTTTGCAGTAAACAAGTTAATTATTAAAAAAGAAAAAAAAATCAAACTGAGCAAACATTTTTAGATACTGCTAATTTTACGTTGTAAAAATTAAACAGAAACAAACTATAAAATTAAACATTAAAATAGCAGACAAATGAATATCCTTACCTCTAATTCCCAACATTATACACATAAACTAACAATGACTTTCACATTTTAATTTGAAGTACCATTTGTCAAATGATTTTTCAAGATTCAAGTCTCTTAAAGATGGTCCATTTAAATTTATAAACAATAAATTGTTAGATAAAAAAAGCAATGGCGGATCTAAGGGGGGGGGGGGCGATGGGGCGATCGCCCCCCCCCTTGAGCCCAATAAAGGGTCTGCAAAATGACATTAGATGCACGCACGGAAAAGTGGTTAGATCTAAATTCGAAATGGGCGCGACCCGGGTCGGGTAGCGCCAACCTAATTATATCGGGACTGGGTCAAGTCTTTACACTTTTAGAACCGGGGCGAATCGGGTCTTATTTTTTTCTGGAGGCGATGTAGGGGGCGATCGCCACCACCCCCCCCCCTGGGACCATAAAGGTTTTCAAATCAACATGAGAGATCTTCATGGAATAGGACTTAGGCTGAATCTTAAGGTCGGCACGGCGCGGCCCGAGTCGGGCCGCACCTATTTATGAATTAGGCAATGGTGGATCTAAGGTTGGGGGGGAGGGGATGCCGAAGTGGTGACCGCCCACCCGAGGGTCGGGCTAGGTCAGGTCTTCTAACTTTTAGAGCCGGGCCGTGTCCTGATCCCCTTTTTTTTGCCGCTTTAGGTCGAGCCTGACTTGTTTTTCTTCCATGTCGAGTCCGGCCTGGAGTCATTCTTCCTAAATATCTCTATTAGAGATGAGACAGTGCTCGGTCTCGGACTCATTTTTTCTGAAACCTATAAATTTTTTTTATCAATGAATGGAAAATATTAAAAGAACTTTTTTCCCCCCTTAAACATTATATACTTATATTCCTTTTCAAATCACAATATTGAACATTTTGATTAGAATGAAAGGGAAGCAGAAATTGTGTTTTTTTCTATTAGTCATTTATACAAACCTATTTTAGACATTTTTGTCGGCGTGCTGGCGCCAACGAAAAGGCGGGAATAATGAATTTGTCTTTAGTTTTGATTTTTGTTTGTAGCAGAGGTTATTTTGCAATAGGGTTGTTTATTATTACAGTGAAACCTCCAGGGTCGGACTGGGTCATTGTAAAGGGCGCAGACCTTGGATTTTTGGAGGGCGCAACTTTTTTTAACGAAACTCATTATTTTATCATCTTATAGGAAGGCAATAATATTCATTAATAACAAACAGACTGTAAGAATATGTAATAGAGCTTCGCTAATCTGAATTGGGACCGGTGCCTATTTTGATTACAAAAATTGAAAAAAATCCGAACTTTCGATTAAAAAAAAATGTTAGTTATAAGTACTCAGTAGCACAGTAAAGATCTTTTAGTCCATCATCCGATGGTTCGGCTTGCTGGATAAACCGGCACAACTCTCGAAAAAAAAATAGTATTCTTTCACTGAAAAAGAAAAAAAAAAAAAGACCCAAACTGGGTTGTAAGATCTCTGCGTAGAGTACTGTTCTCAAAATAATACAGTAGTATTCCCAAAGTAATCAATCTATAAATAGCTCATTCACCGCGTCTACAAGGAGGGGAGGGAAGGGGGAACGAGAAACCATTTATAATTTGCGAAATCAAACTGCTGAAAGGAAATTTAAATTTTTATCATCTGAATTAAATATTTTTTGCGTTTGAGAAAAGAGTTTTTTAGCGACTGACAGACAAAATGATATGAGATTAAAAATATATATATATATGGCTTCTACGAGCAGGCCAACAGTGCATGTTTTTATTTTATATTCGTGTACATATGTTCTACTTTTCCATAATTGAGTATATTTTCACTCTTTTCAAGCTGTTTAAAAAATAAAAAAGTTGCTTTACTGCAATTTTTTTGTTTAATTCTTACTTCTACACGACTTTCTCGACATTCATCTTGTAATCTGAAAATTTTCATAAGTTAATCTTATCAATTGATTTGTTCAAATATAAAATCCGTCCGTATTAACCGGAATTTCGGATTAGCGAGTTCTACTGTAATCCAAAATGTCTTTATCGGTATGTCGGTACGTTTATTTTCTTTATCTTATTATAAATAGTTTAATCATTTAATAGCTTAATCAATTAAATAGCTTAATCATTTTATAAATTAGGATCGATTCGAAAATCTATTAATTTAGTTCGATCAAATGAAAGAATAAATTTCTGATTAGAAGGGGAAAACATGTAAATTATATAAAAACAATCGTCGGAATAGTCAAGTAAATTATATATCGAATTCTGATGTAACGAACAAAATAACTTTTAAAACATTTGGAATAGATTTTTAAACATGTAAAAACTATTCGGACAAAATCAAATATTCCGCTGTAGGCAATATTCCGCCGTATACAGAGTTTATTGTATAATAAAAATCATAACGGAGAACTTGAAAATCATTTTTATGTTAGATTTATATCCGTCTTATGCAAAGTAGAAAAAATACCGATTGAGAAAAAAAAAATTATAAACGGGATAGAATAGAACATGGAAGGGATATAAAGAGAACATTCAAAGGTCGCCGTAGCATTCTGGGTGCGGTGCGGCGTTGATCAGTACTACTTTACCATATACAGCACTGAGCGAAAGGGGCAATCGCCCCGGGCGCGGTTATTCAACAGGGCGCCAAATTTATACTAACGACTTCATTTTTTTGGCCTGCTACAAGAAAAAGTTGGCAGGGGGGGGGGGAGGGGCGCCAAATTGACCCGGGCGCAGTTTTCTCTTCGCACGCCCATGCCATATCCATGACCATGAAAATCCGTGACAGACGCAACGTTTTGATAGTTACATTTAATATACAATATTAAAACAGTTTTGTTTTCATATTAAAATAAAATTTTTAGCAAAAAAAAAAGTTTGAATTACCCTTTTTTGAAGAGAATATTCTTTCTAAAATTGTTTAGATATATATTTAATAACAAAAATACTTTTAATAAGAACCACTTATGTTTTGTAAATTAAAATCAAAACATTAAACTTTACGGAAACACAAAGCTCCCGTTTTTTAAATGAATGATTTTACTGCAAACTAAATAATAATAATAATAAATGAAATCGAACCGAAAGTGATGATCTTTGGTACCAGACAGTCTGCATGTTCGTTGTCGCTATTGGTAACATAAAATATACTTTAGATTTTAAAAGATTTTGATTGGATGTTGCCCTGAACAAAGAAACTGTCAAGAATAAACGATACAATTATTTTCCTTTGCAAAGGGAATAAATTCTTTTTATTGGTTTTTTAATGCTTACAAAATTATTGTTTTTTAAAAAGATATATAAAGAATATTTTTAACCATGTTGTAGTTATTCTAGTATTTGTCATATTTTTATTTTTTGTTTTATTTTATTTATTTTTTGTATTTTTTAAATTATTAACCTCATGTAGATGAGGGCGCACATTTACTTGACCGAGGGCGCACCGGCCCACTGGCCGGTGGGCCGGCGGGCCAGTCCGAGCCTGGAAACCTCCAAATAAGGGACACCTATGGGACTGGAACTTTTGTCCCTTAAATAGAGGTGTCCCTTATTCGGAGTTTTTTGTATTATTTTTAATTAATCGTTAAGAAGGATATAAAAATAACAAAGCATTAAAGGTGAAATTTAAATGTACCCTAAATGTATAAATTACGTTAATTAAACAAAAGAAAAGAAAAGAGAATTAACCAAAATTTTCAATTAATTACTAAATAATTAAATGATTTGTAGAATGACTGATTTGTTGTTTTGCAAACTGTGTGCATGCAAAAAGTATAAAAAATTTGAAAGAATTTTATTTGAAGTAATCAGCCAAGAGCAAATTTCAATTTTGCAAATTTCAATTTTTCAGTACAAACCTTTCAAGTGTTCATTTATCATACGTCTAAATTTTAGTTCTTCATTACCAGCAATATTTACCAAAAAAAAGTATTCAATTGTTTTGTGTATTTTAAGACAACAAATCTCAACGGATCTACTCAGCAAGTGAAAAATGTTTTGACACAATTAAAATTGGAACGCTTGACTCTGGAAGCGATTTGGAATTGAACTGTGTTTTCAATTTTTCGTTAAGGCCTCTGTCCCTCTGAGCTTGATCTTCAAACTGGTTATATTGGGAAATTAGTTCAAGCTATGACTGCCAGGAAGGGAGGTGCCTTCGGAAGAATTTTGTATCCAATCAGGGTAAAAATAGTTTTCTTGGCTGTCAAATTACAATGATTAATTACGACGAAGGCGTGTTTTTTCAACACCTCCTGGTTACTAAACTATCAATGTTAGGTGTCTGCTTTTTTCCCTTCTCATGTACAAAAGAATCATTAGCAACTGGATTATAAACATATGTTAACCAGATAGCACTGAGCTGCACGTACAAAAGGAGGTTTTACTTGCGGTCAGTTGCATGAAATTCGAAATACACCCGGAAGAAGTAATGTAGTCAGGAGAGAAAAAACAGCTTTCAGTGTCAGATATAACAGAAATCTCTTTATTGTTATCCTAATTTATTGTTCTCTAATTAAGTAATTTATCAAAACAACGAGAGAGAGTTTTCTATAAGATCAGGAAATACCTAATTAGTATTTGGGGGATATATTTAATTAAATTGCTTATAAATCCGTTCTTTCACCCATTCAAAATCGGCAGAGAGCGTTGTTTTGTAATTGTCATTTAATTTTCTTTAATATCCGAATATGCCTTTTCTTTTATCTTATCTGAATGAAAGACAAATAATTTTTTAATTTTATTAATACGTTTATAGTTTTAAAGAACTATTTACAAATTAATTTCTATAAAATAAAGCTTCAAATTTCATTCAAAACATTCTAAGTAACACAGAAATTTCAGAAATATTAAAACAAAAGATAATTCACAATACAATGACTAATGTATATATATCCACTTATCCATATATTTTTTAGTAATTTGGTAATCTGCCTTCTATTTCTCTTCAAACTTCAACTGTTTTTAATAATATGATTGTAAAAATACTGGTTTCGTTGGTTTATTTAATGGTATTGTCTGAATAACTTTGGATGTATTTATAAAAGTATTTATATAAATAAATATATATATATATAGTATTCGGCCCGAAGTATTCGGCTCACTCTGGGTGCATATACTTTAAATAAAAAAGGCAATTATTTAAATTATTAATGAGAAATGTTCATGATGATTATAATCACAAATAATCACAAAAAAGGCAAATTTTGGTCAAAAAATTGAAAAAATAGATAGCAAATTTCATGAAAATACCTCCTCTCCCCCCCAAAAAAACCCGAAATTTTGTAAATAGATGACAAAAAACAGCAAATGTCGCCAAAAGATCACAAAAAATCAAATTTTTTCAAAAGATTTTGATGATCGATCATGTAAAAAAAAAAAAAAA
This sequence comes from Maratus speculifer, assembly GCA_964019185.1. Classification (NCBI taxonomy): domain Eukaryota; kingdom Metazoa; phylum Arthropoda; class Arachnida; order Araneae; family Salticidae; genus Maratus; species Maratus speculifer. The sequence goes on along the minus strand of OZ025297.1, from coordinate 310,945,312 downwards.
AAAAAAAAAAGTAGGGTAGATGTGCCAGTAATGGGCCACCTTAAGGAATTTCTCTAAAAAATAATTTTTTATTAATAGTTATAATTATTGTATTCCAATTTTTTTCATATTAGATTAATCTTTCAACAATATTTAACTAATCCCACAGTTACATTTCCCAATAGAAATAAAAATTTCATTTTAAATAATAGAAATATGTCTAAACACCCAAATGCCCAGTAATGGGCCACCTATGTTCCAGTAATGGACCGCCTATGTTCCAGTAATGGGCCCCCCTACAAAAAATAACAGATAATTATTTTTAAGTGCGTTCGTAATTATGTAAATAGGTAGCGCCTATAATTGTCGTTCAGTCCGTCTGTCTGTCCATCTATCTGTCCGTTTGTCTGACAGTCTATCTGTCCGTTTGTCTGTCCGTCTGTCTGTCCGCATATAACAACGGAAAACTATCCAACCGAATCGTTTGAAATTTAAAATAATAATTATTACATAATTTTGTCGAGTCATTTCAAATTTTATGAAAATCGGATGGATAGATCAATTACAGGGACATTCAAAAGGATTCCGTTACATTACGGCCAATAGGGAAAAAAGTTTTAAATGCATTTTAATCGTTTGAAATTTAAAACATATAATTATTGCGTAATTTTGTCGAGTCATTTCAAATGTTATGAAAATCGGATGCATAGATCAATTACAGGGACAATCAAAAGGATTCCGTTACATTACGGTCAATGGGGAAGAAGTTTCAAATGCATTTTAATGATGTTACACTCATTCGAACATAATAGAATTGGCATGAATCTATGAAATATATACTAAAATATGCATTCTGTACAATCTGTGACGCAAAGAATTTTTATTATTAAATTACAGGGCTACACAAAAGTATTCCACTATATAATGCTATACGGGGAAACATGGTTTGGTACGTGTTTTAATTATATTCAACTATTTCACATTTTATGAATAAGATATACGTTGCTGAGGTGTAATAAGAATTACTATTCCTGTATATTTACAGATTTTCAACCAATATACTGTATCCGAAGTACTATTTACTATAAAAGCAAGATCTGAATATTTTTAAAACTTCGTTATCGTACGAACGCACCTCATTTGCTACGTTCACGTGCAATTTCCAACTTGTTCTTTTTATGTCTGCGTAAGTCGCATCTTCTTCTTCCTCAGAATCCACATTATCCTCTTGTATACAAAATTCGGCCTTTTTGAAGCAATTGTAAATTGTTTTTTCTTCAATTACCCCCATTGATCCCGTTCTTATATGTATAACTATTCAATTAACACTGTTTTGAGAAGGATGTTGAAAGGTGTGTGAAAGGAGGGGGTTGATGAATTTGTTGGACTTAAGGAACAAGAAAATTCAAGCAGAGGAGTAATATAAAAAAAACTCAGCACTGAACGATAAATTAGGAATAAGAGATGGAAATTTGATTTCATGTGATTTCGAAGTATTTTTTTACAACTGAATAAAGAACATTTTATGAAAATATTCGTTATATGGAGATAGATATTTCGCTATATAGAGACTGTTTTTAATGTAATCATGGGAAAAGGGGAACATTCCTACTAAAAATTCGTTATATAGAGAAATTCGATGTATGGAGTTTCATTATAGAGAGACTTGACTGTATTTATAAAGAAATTGTCTTTATTAAATTCTATTAAGTAAAATTTAAGTATTAAATTTGTTTATTTAGTTTTCAGTTAAATCAAAATATTTTATCACTACTGAAATTACACTTTTAGTATTGGTCACTTGGGTGGCCCATTACTGGCAAATCACGAAATAAGCAATCCAGTAATGGACCACCCCTCCTAAAATCTTAAAAATAAATAAAATTTTGTAAATGGCCATTGGTATATTAAATTCAACGTTTTATATTGCTAACCAAACAAAAACATTCAATTTTTACGGAAAAATAAAAAAGATATAAAACTAAGTAAGTAAAGTCTGCTCTTAGCATGTTCATTAAGATTTTCAGTGAAAAACAGAAAAACTGTGAAACTTTATTTTCTGCTTCCTAATTGTTTTGACGAAAAGTGTAAAAAATTAATCCAGCTTATAAAGCATGCAAGGTAGAGTTCAGAAAAAAATAATAAAAGCTTAACTATTATTTATTATTTTTTTATAAACCAAAAAGTGCGAGGTGGCCCATTACTGGAAGGTGGCCCATTACTGGCACATCTACCCTATCAGTAGAAGGAAAAGTCTGAGAGGGGGTGGATATGAAAAGAATGTTTCTTCACGAGAAAGTTTCAAAATATACTTTTCGGAAAATATGAAAAATAAAAAATTTTATCTTAATTTTGCTTCAGTATAGTGCGCCTAGTAAATTTTTGATGCATGGATTTTTTAGTTTTCGGACTTATCCTATTAAAAAAATTTTCTTTTTTGTAATTTTTTTTTCTTTTCTTTTTTTTTTTTTTTTTTACATTCTTATATATATAGGGGAGAGGAGGGCACCTTTGAACATTTTTTTTCTTCAGAAAATCAATATATTTCTTACTTGAATTATGTTTATTGAGTTTTAAATGATACATAATAAAAACAAGGCATTTCTTCATCATATGAACCATAAATTAAACATTTTTCAAAGAAATTGAATAAGTTGTGTGGATTTAAAAAGTTGAAAGATTTTTGTTCAAACCTGCCCCATGTAGAGGTACATTTGAACAAGCATTGGGCACCTTTGAACAAATGAATAAATATGAAAATATTGAGTGTTTTAATAAAAAATTGCATGTGTTACAGAAATTTAAAGTAATATGAATGAAATTAAATAATTACATTTTGTTGAAAATACTAATTTTTTTGTTATTTAACCAAACTTAAATCCACCAAAGTTGATGTAAAACTCATTGTTGATAAAACACAATGTCCCTCCAGTTGTTTTTGGTAGTGAAAACTGTTTTACAACATCCTTGAAATACACCAACTTGATATCTGATGGCTGAAAAATTAAAATTTTTCATTCGCTACTTTTTTTTAAGAGACCTGATATAAAATTCAGTCTTATCCGTTATGGAGACCAAAAATAATGGGGGAGATCAGAATTTACCAAAAACATGTTTTTTGATGAAACTCCAATAAATAACTAAACGTACTAGGAAAAAAGAAATTAAAAAGACAAGTATTATTCTAAACAGTTCATGAAAAGTTAACATAGAATATTAATCAATGAGATTTCTTTCAACCGTTTTTCCAAAATGCATTTTGGCTCACAAAATTTTTTTATGTAAAAATAATAGTAATAATTGTAACATAGTAATAATTGTAACTTATTGAGTAAAATAAGATTTATATATGCATATATTTATATATAATTCTAAATTTGTTATTAAAAAATGAATGTCTGTCCTTTTTTAAATTGAATATTTCATAGTTAATTGTTTCACATATAGATATGCACTCTATTCCTTGAATTTCTATATATTTGCAATTTTAAAATATGATATATATATATATATATATATATATATATATATATAACCATTAGTGGTATATATATCTATACATAATTTAATCTCTTAATAAACAATAAAACATGGAATTTATTCACTATTCGGCGGAGTCTGCTTTTCTGATATAAAAACATGTAACTTCGCATGCGTTGTGAATTGAAAGATGCGTTTACTACATAGAGATATCCTTTATTTGGAAATGTCCGTTATAAAGGCTTTATTGTAAAATATATAAATATATGTTATTTAAAATTAGTGCAAGTAAAAAAAAAAAAAAAATTCTTTATTAAACATAAAAATAATTAAATAAATAAATCACAATTTGCATATCAGATAAGTCTGATAATACCGTTTAGTTTGGGGATAAGCTTTAGAATATAAACACAACATGCAGGTTATATTTTGAAATTCAACCTCCTTGTTTTCTAATAAAGTTTGGGGGCGTACAGTAACGTATCGAAGGAGGGAGGGAGAAGAGAGAAAGGATGGGTACATCATTTTATATCCAACTCGTAGATTTTGGAGCAATGTGACAATATTTTAATGTACTTGAAAATTCTTCTGTTACTAATGCACACACACACATATACAAAAAAATCCCTGTCGGCTAGGCCTATAGGCAGAGGTAGTTTTCGAAGAGTGCTTCTTTCAACAATAAAAATTAAAATATGAATATAGATAAACTCTGCAACAACTTTAGTTGGCCGCTTTTGAAAAACTTTTAATTTCATTTTTCTGTAACAAATGGTTTTATCAGAATCATCTTAAGCGAAATTCGGCACAAATGTCTACTTTAACAACATTTTTTGAAATATATTCTGACTTTATGGAAAAATTGACCAATAAGGCGCATTATATAATTCCTAAATAAGAGAAACTGTCAGTTGAATGCATTTGAGAGTAAAATTGAATTTATAAATGAGTCATAATAAAGCAATTTTTAAATTGAATACATCATCAATTCTTCAATCTCGATGGAATCTGGAAATTTTGTTCAAATTGCCCACTTTCACAGCTTTTTTTTTTTTTTTTTTTTTTTTTTTTTTTTTTTTTTTTAATATATTCTGCCTTTATCAAAAACCTAGACAATAAGGCATATTATACAGTTCCTAAATAAGGGAATCTGTGAATAGAAAGCCTTTGAGAGCAAAAATGGATTTAAAAAATGAATCAGAAAATAAGCAGTTTGTTATTTGAATACTTCAATTTTTCAATCACGATAACTTCAGGAAACTCTGCTCATAATGCCATTTTTTCGGCATTTTTCGAGATTATATTCTGTTTTTAAAACAAAACTGACCAATACGCCACATTATATAGTTCCTAAAAAAGAGAACCTGCCAATTGGATGAATTTGAGAGCAAAATGAATGAGAATATAAACAGTTTGGAATTGAGACTTTTTTCTGCAACTCCTATTATTGTTTAATTTATTTTTGATATAAGGATTGTTCCTATGAAAAACTTGTCAATATAAAAGTTGTAGATATAATTGAGATGATGTATGTTAAATTTAATCGGATTTGATATCTTAAGAATTGACGAAGTTATGGATTTTTTCTTTTTTTACCTCCTTTTTTGTTTTCGTTTTTAATTTAATTTAATTTAATTTTATTTTTTTTTTGCAATAAGACTTGTTTCTATCAAAAACTTGTCAGTGCAAAAGTTTTAAATAATATTAAGAGCATTTATAAAAAAAAATTACTTGGATTTGATATCTTCAGAATTGACAAAGTTATGAATTTTTAACTCCCGAAAACCCTATTTTTTGCCCCCCCCCCTTTCAGCCCATTTTCAATTTTATCAAAAATTTGCTATGCAGAAACTTTTGGCCTATTTTTTAGAAGTAATATAAACTTAAAACTGATTCGATATCTATTTTAATAAAGAAGTTATGGTTTTTTTCTGTTTTCACAAAAGCCCTTCCTATTTTTACCCCCTTGGTCCGATTTAGCCCATTAACGAAATCGGCCGAGATTTTATGCCCCTTGATTTTACGTATCAATTTTGAAAAGATCTGAGCAGAATTAAATAAGTTATCGTGTCCATAAAAAAGGGATATACACCGATAGATAGATAGATAGATAGACAGATATATATATATATACACTATATTGCCATTGATTATGGGACACTTGCGATTTTAGACATTTTACTAAATATCTAGAAAAATACATGAGGAATCATATCGAAACTCTTAGTGTATAAATATAATAGTATAAGTCATACATCTCCGTGAAGATTTTTTCCCGAAACTCCAAAGTGGGCCGTCAACAAATTCAAAAAGAATGAATATCTTTTGAATAACCCTGTCAAAACTAATGTAGCAAAAGAGCTCAAACTCTAGATTGTAATTGAATGCCTTATTGTAATAAGCCTTGTTCATTTTTATGCAAATAGCATGCATACTCGCAGAGTAATTAAGGTTTTTATAAAAATGATCCCAAATTTTTCCAAGTTTTTTCCTTATAATTTTCAGAGTTCTTAATATAAAATATTATTTTTTTCAGAAAATATGACAAACAACATTGCACACAGTACCCTGTAATCAGAATTAAAAAATAATGAAAATTGTATAAGAAATGAGTTGGTTTACTAAATAATTTTTTACTGCGCATGCGTCAACGATATCAAAATTTCATTTGCATATTATGTTAGCTAAATGTATAGAGCAACTTTTGTGAAAGTCACAAAATCATAACTTAAAAATTCTGACAATAATCGTCAATTGAATAAGTCGAAAATCCGTTATTCTTAAAATGAAGCAAAAACAAGAGGGGTTGTATCCATATATTCATTGATTAGTGTCAATATAGAATACACAATATGGGATGTACTACTGCATTTGGATAAAATCCCTCATTTTTTTGCTTCATTTTGGAAACAACGGATTTTGTCCTTTTTCTATAGACGATTACTTTCAGAATTTTCAAGCTATGATTTTGAGACTTTTACAAAAGTTGCTCTATACATTTAGCTAACATACTATGCAAATGAAATTTTGATATCTTTGACGCATGTGCAGTAAAAAATTATATAGTAAACCTACTCATTTTTTATACAATTTTTATTATTTTTTTAATTCTGATTACACGGTACTGTGTGCAATGTTGTTTGTCATATTTTCTGAAAAAAATATTATTTTATATTAAGAACTCTGAAAATTATAAGGGAAAAACTTGGAAAAATTTGGAACCATTTTTATAAAAACCTTAATTACTCTGCGAGTGTGGATGCTATTTGCATAAAAATGAACACAGTGTATTACAATAAGGCATTCAATCATAATCTAGAGTTTGAGCGCTTTTGCTACATTAGTTTTGACAGGGTTATTCAAAAGATATTCATTCTTTTTTGATTTGTTGACGGTCCCCTATGGCGTTTCGGTAAAAAATCTTCACGGAGATGTATGACGTATACTATTATATTTATACACTAAGAGTTTCGAGATGATTCCTCATGTATATTTCTAGATATTTAGTAAAATGTCTAAAATCGCAAGTGTCCCATAATCAATGGCAATATAGTGTATATAAACTTTTTTACTAATAGTAGTTTTTGGGTCTGGGGGTCGTGATCGGTGTAGATCTGCAAAATTTTTTCAGAAATTCCAACATTGGAGCGATCGCAATAGGTAGTATTTCATACGAAATCTACCTAAAAGAAAGACCGGTGAAAACTCAAAAAATGTAGAGGAGAAAATTTTCTATAATGGACCTCGTAAAATTTGCTGTTTTGCCTCAAGCAAAGATCCTGGACCAGTTTATTTGCCTGTAGGGCTTTCTCTGTGGTCACCCCTATTAAAAACACATGTGTTAGATATTCTCCCCCTTACACAAGCTCCGTTGAGATGGTGAGCGCTCTTATCGATCAATGTCAAATGGGCGTGACCTATGAAAGGCTGGATTTAAAGACATTTCACTTAAATTTTCATCAAAAATTCCATTCGAAATAACTGATTCTACATTCCCTAATTAGGATTAAAATATGAAACAAAATTATCTGAAAAGTCCAATGTTTAAGCTAGGGGGCGGTGTTTTTTAATTTTCCGAATGTTTTATAGATGACATTTTATTAAGCTTTGAATGAAAAAACACCTGTATTTTTTCATATTTCAAAATTGTAAGTCATATTATAATTACACAGCAACAAAAATCGATAATTTAATCAACGAGTGCACTTCATTATGATCTCAACTCTCATGTGCAAAAAGAAAAATTCAAAAATATGCAAATGCGAATGAGAAATCAGCGAAATGCCTCCCCATAGGAATAGCTTTAGCTCGCGAGCGTCTCCACGAGGAAGGACAGGGGCCTTAAGTAAATTATCTATTGAGTTATAAACGATTTTGATCACGTGACAAAGACTTTTTTTACCCTTTCTTGAGGAGTTGTTCTTCTTTCGCGTGGAAATTCGGTTCAAAATGCCCACTTTGATCATACTTTCTGAAAAATCTATCATATTTGCAAAAAAGAGAGAAAAAGAAAAAGAAAAAAATGGTCGATTATATATTTTCTGAACAACAACACTACCTAGTTTCAGGTATTTCTGAATAAAAACAAATTAAAACTTATATCTTAAAAGTTGCTTCTTTTGGATTTGAGAACAGCCTTAAAGCATTTGTATTGTTTTTGTTTTACAATTTTCTTTTATTCTCCACTTTCAGAATAATCCTCACAATTTTCAGCAATACTTTCAATGCGGATAAAAACCATTCCGCCGTTAGTTCATTTAAAACAACCAGATTTACTCTAAATTTTGTAAATAAATTCATTCTGATAAGGTGTTTTCCTGATTAGTTTTCGGGGTTCATTGGTAATTACATAGGAGAAATGGGGTTCTTTCACAAACAAAAAAATTCACTTTATTCTAGAGGTTTGCACGGGCCGGAATTTCCAGGCCCGGCCCGTAGGAAAGTTATTTCGGCCCGGCCCGTTGTAAAACTCAAAAGTTCGGTCCGGGCACGGCCCGGCCCGTACAAAAATCAGCGAAAACAGGCCCGGCCCGTTACAATTTCTAAAAAATTCAGATTTTTATCATATAACTAAGATTTCTTTAAAGAATACTGCATACATATCTATGGAATGATTTTACAGTATATTTTACAGCAAATACACATTAACAACATTAATGATTACTTAGATTCTTAGGCTTTCAACATTCGAATAAAGATTCATTAAAAAATTAATATGGCTTAGAATAAAAGAAAAAAGAAAGAAAGCTAAAAACATGGTAAATTTTGAAGCTGTTTAATAAAAGAAGATTTATAAATATATTTCTATATCATTTTATTATAGATTTCAAATCTAAATTCATTATTAAATTCAAAGAAGCTCCTTTCTGATACATTTCTAAATTCATTTTTTTTTTCTCAGAAACGCATAAGATTAGCAGATATCTTTATTCAGAAACTATATAATCGAATGGCATTATCCATTTTTTGATACAAGCAATTTAAGAATACTGCAAACAAATAAAATACCGTGATAATTAGCGTTTTGAATAGAATTTCCGGAAGCAATAGCAAGGGAAGGGAGAAAAACCTGCAATCATTTGAGAAACTATAACTCAACAAGGTTATACAAGTATTTTATTTACCAAAAATGAAAAACGCTATTCGATTCCAAATCCCTTCAATAGTTAGGCTTATCACTTTTATACTTTTAAAATTTAAAATTAATCAAAAAATGTGTCAAAATTTCGCATTATTGAGAAATTAATTTAAAAATCATCAAGAAGTATATATCCGAAGACTAAGCTAACATAAGTTCTTTATCGCTGTTAATAATTTTACAAATAATGTTTTCTGCCAATAATTAAGTCTAGTACCGGTCCGGCCAGTCTATATGTAGAAAAATAGTGCAAGCGTGATCTCGGATCGGCATGAATCAGCTAAAAAAATATTAAAACGGGTTACACATAATGTAATTCTCCGATGCCGATACACTGTGCAATTTTTATATTGATGCTGTCAAACTAGTGGCTGGCCACATTTATACTTATTCTCGTTAAAACCATTTTCGTTGAAAATAGCTCATATTTTATCGTTTCTGCTTAAATCTTCAGAACGGGCCGGCAGGCCCGAAAATTTTTTTATCAGCCCGGCCCGGCCCGTCTGGCCCGTTCAATTTTTTTGCCGGCCCGGCCCGTTGAAAAAACTATTATAAATCTGCCGGCCCGGTCCGTGAGAAAATTCGAAACGATTCCGCCGGGCCGGGTACGGGCCCGTGCAGACCTCTACTTTATTCTGCATCATGTACAAGAAAACTGAAGTTTTTACACTTCAGACATATTTTTTTCACATTTTTAATAAATTTGATGTACATGTTGGTACTGTCATTAGGTTACATATAACCTTCAGGGGTACTTCATACACCGCACGTAAGATAAATAGAGGGTCTGCAACATTAATTTTTACACACGGCTTTTCTGTATTGTTACGTATTTATTTTGCTGAGGTTCACACTATTTGTTTACGTTCTCATCAATTGGAAGGTTTCAATTGTCATGTTTTCAATCCTTCTATAGTAAAAAAAAAAAAAAAAAAAAAACTAGCCTTAAAAGGAATGACTCCTGGAATGATGCTGATGTGTAAGATTTCCGGAAATAACGAATCCGGGTGGTCCACTCCTTCCATGAGTCGAAGGGCTCCGTCTATGCATCGCGAAGCGATTCCAACCGGGATTGCAAAGCAATACCGAACGGAATCGCGAAGCGACCACGCGGGGGGTTGGCGAGCGTAGCAAACAGGGGGGCGGAGCCCCCTTTTGTTTAAAACAAATGTAACTGCTCATTCCAATTATGCATGTTTGGGGCGCCGCACCCCACTCCCCCCCCCCCAAAAGGGAAGCTTTTTAAATTTTTATCCACAGCATTCGTGTTGCATACCTTTAGAAAGGTCTGAAAGTGCCTTTTCCTATTATGGATGTCTTGTGTGTCCCTCTCCGCTCAGCCCCCCAGGGGGGGGCACATTTTTAATTTCTTTACAACACCAGTCGTGTGACACATCATTTGAAAGGTCTGCAACTGCTTATTCATATTATGGATGTCTTGTGTGTCACCCCCACTCTGCCCCCCAGGGGGGGCACATTTTTAATTTCTTTACAACAGAAGTCGTGTGACACATCATTTGAAAGATCTGCAACTGCTTATTCATATTATGGATGTCTTGTGTGTCATCCCCACTCTGCCCCTCCCAGGGGGGGCACATTTTTAATTTCTTTACAACACCAGCCGTGTGACACATCATTTGAAAGATCTGCAACTGCTTTCTTCATATTATGATAGTCATATTATGTATGTCTTGTGTGTCACCCCCCCTCTGCCCCCAGGGGGGCACATTTTTAATTTCTTTACAACACCCACATTTTTAATTTCTTTACAACACCAGTCGTGTGACACATCATTTGAAAGGTCTGCAACTGCTTATTCATATAATGGATGTATTGTGTGTCACCCCCCCCCACTCTGACCCCCAGGGGGGGGGGCACATTTTTAATTTTTTTACAGATGACTTGTGTGTCACCCCCCACTCTGCCCCTCCCAGGGGGGCACATTTTTAATTTCTTTACAGCACCAGTCGTGTGACACATCATTTGAAAGGTCTGCAACTGCTTATTCATAACATGGGGTATTGGCGAGAGCAGCAAGCAGGGGTAGCCATCAACTTGGAATCGCGAAGCGTTCACGTGGGGGGTTGGCGAGCGTAGAGAGCAGGGGGGCGGAGCTAGTAGTTCTATATTTATTTAAATTTTAAAAATTAAAATAATTAACATTAGATTGTAAATTTCAATTTCCCTTTGTAAACATCAGCCATATAATGAACTCGGTTCTTTAGATAGATTTTCAAGTCTAGGTTGCCTGTTAAATAAAACTACACTCACGGAAATTTTCTTACTTTTATGCATTGTTTTATGACATGTTTACACTTGCTGTAGTTCATTTTAAGTGGATTTCATGTAATCACTATTTTATTCATAGTACACACTTCATTATTAATGTTGGCATTTAAAGGATGGCATTGGGCAGCGTTTGCATTCCCATTATTTATTTAATTATCTAGTTATTTAAATTTAATTTATGGAGACTATTTTATAGTAAGTTCATGTATATGTAGGACAGTGAACATTCATACACAGATTTGACTGTGCATTATATTTTTCAGAGCAATGTACAAATTTTTGTATTTTATATGTGTTTATCATGTTACATTCAATGAAATCATCATTTATATCAATGTTTATACTTTATAAACATTTGGAAATTGATGCCACTAGGCATAAAGATATAAAAGACTCGACTTACTGTACTAGTACTACAACTAATCTTATACTATAATGCGAGCAAAAATTGTGTGTGTGTGGGTAAATTTTATCTCAAAAACGGCTCTAACGATTTTCACAAAAATTTGGATTTTACCATTTTCGGGCATGAGAAGACCATTGGACTAGGTCCCATGTTCGGGAAAATTCGATTACTGGGTCATTTTGGGTCATAATGGGTCAGGATAAAGCTATTTATATCTATAGAACGGCTGGATCGATTTTAAGGAAATTTTGTACCCAATCGTTTTTTGGTATGAGAAAAGTATTGAGTTGCGTCACATGTTCGAAAAATTTCGATTAGTGGGTCATTTTTGGGTCAAGCCATTTTTATCTAAAAAACGGCTCTAACGATTTTGACCAAATTTTATATTTTATCGTTTTGGATTACAAGAAGACCATTGGGTTAAGCAACATGTTCGAGAAAATTCGGTTAGTGGGTCATTTTTGGGGTCATTGTGGGTCATGCTATTTTTATCTAGAGATTTTCTCACGCAATTTTGACTAAAAAATTTCATTCCATGGTTTTCGGGCACGAGAAAAACATTGGGCTAGGTTACACATTCGAGAAAAAAATTTAATGGGTCATATTGGGTCATTAAGGGTCTGGGTCAAGCTATTTATATTTAACGAACGGCGTGATCGATTTTAACGAAATTTTGTATGTAACAGTTTTTTGATATGAGAAAACTAATGGACTAAATCACATGTTTCAGAGATTTCGACTATAAGGGTCATTCGTGGGTCATTATGGGTCAAGCTATTTTTGTCTAAAAAATGGCTTTAACGATTTTGACCAAATTTTATATTTTATCGTTTTGGATTACAAGAAGACCATTGGGTTAGGTAACATGTTCGAGAAAATTCAGTTAGTGGGTCATTTTGGGGGTCATTGTGAGTCATGCTATTTTTATCTAGAGATTTTCCCGCGCAATTTTGATTAAAAATTGCATTCTATGGTTTTCGGGCACGGGAAAACATTGGGCTAGGTTACATATTCGAGAAAAAAATTTAATGGGTCATTAAGAGTCTGGGTCAAGCTATTTATATTTAAAGAACGGCAGAATCAATTTCATCGTAATTTTGCCTGTAACAGTTTTTTGACATGAGAAAGCTAATGGGCTAAGTCACACGATCGAGAGATTTCGATTTTAAGAGTCATTTGTGGGTCATGACGGGTCATAATGGGCCATGTCAAGCTATATCTAAAGAACAGGTGGATCGATTTTAACAAAATTTTGTATACAACATTTTTTTGGCACGAGAAAATTATTGGGCTAAATCTCAGTTCAAGAAATTTCGATTAATGGGTCATTTTGGGCCATAAAAGGTCTGGGTCAAGCTTTTTTTATTTAAAGTACGACAGTATCAAATTTAATGAAATTTTGTATGTAACAATTTTTTGACATGAGAAAACTAATTGTCTATCTTACATGTTTGAGATATTTCGATTATAAGAGTCATTTATGGGTCATGATGAGTCATAATGGGCCATATCAAACTATATCTGAAGAACATGTGGATCAATTTTAACGAAATTTTGTATACAACGTTTTTTTAGCACGAGAAAATCATTGGGCTGGGTCACATGATCGAAAAATTTCGATTAATGGTTCATAAAGGGTCTGGGTCAAGCTATTTATACTTAAACAACGGCAGGATCGATTTTAACAAAATTTTGTGTGTAACAATATTTATACACAAAAAACTAATGGGCTAAGTAACATTTTCGGAGATTTCGATTATAAGGTTCATTTGTGGGTCATGATGGGTCATGGTCAAGCTATATCTAATGAACGGGTGAATCGATTTTAACGAAATACAGCATATTTTTGGCACGAGAAAATCATTGGGCTAGGTCACATGTTCGAGAAATTTCGATCAGTGGGTCACTTTTGGGTTATTCTAATTTTATCTTGACAATGTCTCGCGCAATTTTGACTAAATTTTATATTCTATCGTTTTCAGACACAAGAAAATCATTGGGTTAGGTCATATGTTTGAGAAAATTAGATTAATGAGTCATTTTGGGTCATAATTGGTCAAGTTCAAACTATTTTTACCTAAAAATTGGCTCAATCGATTTTATCTAAATTTTGTATCTAACGTTTCTCGGCACACAAAAATTAGTGAGCTAGGTCACAAGTTCGAGAGATTTCGATATAAGGGTCATTTGTGGGTCATGCTAATTTTATCTCTCACCATTTTGAGTATACTTTCTATTATATCGTTTTCGGGCAAGAGAAAACCATTGAGCTAGGACACATGCTCGTAAAAATTCAATTAGTGGGTCGTTTTAGGTCTTAATGGGTTCGGGTTATTTTAATTATATATATCAATGACTCAATCAATTTTACCTAAATTTTGCAACGAAACGTCTTTTGTCATGAGAAGACTATTGGGCTGAGTTGCATATTAAACAAAATTATATTAGTGGGTCATATCGCTTCATTGCTGAATGCTGTCAAGCTAAATTTACTTAAGAAATGGCTTACACGATTTTGATTCATTTTATACTCTACTGTTTTTGATTACCTGAAGACCATTGAGCTAAGTCACATGTTTGATCACATTTGATTAGTGGATCATTTCGGTAATAAGGGTCAGGATCACGAGAATATGGCAAAAGCCAATAAGTTGGCGAGATTTGACAAAATACTGGCGAAATTTGGCCGAAAAATCAATTATTAAGATTACGAAACCAAAACACGCATTTGGCACCAAATGAAAGAATGTGTCCAAATTTGGCTATATCTGGCAAAAATTATTGTCTTTCAGAATGTGAAGAAATTTCTTCTACATTCTTAATAGCATTGAAGATGCATAGTTAAACTAATCAGAATTGAGCTAAAAATGTGATTTGGATTGATGTCCTTTCGTTGTAAAATTTATGAACATGTGCATACAAACATAGTTTTCTTATTGATTGTTTTTGTAAATAATACTATTATTAATAACATGTTTTACAGTAATAATGCAGAGTGAATGATACAATGAAAATACTATATCGAGTTGAACCCAAAGTTAATTTTGACCGAGCTGAGCTCGGTCACCCCTGCTAGTACTATATATACAAGATATAAATTTTATATGTGCACATTAATTTTATGCAGGTCCTCATTCATTTTTTGTGATGAAGCTGAAGAGACTTTGTTCAAAAAAAGAAAATATATGAACAATTATACTGCAGTTTATCATTTTATATAATGATTATTATATTGTCATAGGTCATTATTTTTGGGTACCCACATTATATTCATTGTATGTTACATGTTTTTGTATCTTCAAGTGATTACTCAGGTTATCTTCAGCTATTCAATCTCTTATTTGTTTCATGAATATGCATGCTGAGCCATGGTAAGTTTAAATATTTTTGAGCTAAGGGGAGAAATATATGATGTAGAATCATATATTGATAATTAATGTACTTAAAATCATGTTTGTTCCTAAATTACATTCAGTTAATTTATTTCTGCTCTCTTAAATTTTAAAATCTATTTATTCATTTACTGTCTAATATAACTTATTTTTATCTCATTTAATAAGCTCTCCTTTATAAAATTTTTCATTTCCTGTCTATAATAAATCTTTATTTTAGCTAAAAAAACTCTTTGTAATTTAAATGAGCATTTAAACTTCACATAACTTTAAGATAAATTTAACATCTGTCAGTAGATAAATTACAAATAAATTACTGAAAGCTTCTAATGCCTGATTTCAGTTAATCATTATAAAACAATTTTCATCCATTAGATATTGCCACATTGATACCATTTGATGTTTGAATTTTATTTGTAACAAGGCTAACGGGTTGGGTTGGGTATTGGCATGGCTCAATACATTATATGAGGTGAGGACTTTTCTACTAACCTTTGAAGAATAAGGTCAAAGATTTCTCTTGGGTGTAAGGGGATCACTTCCCGAAAAGACTTGTCTTCTTGGCATTTAATTAAAATTTTCTATCAATATACTGTTTTTCTTCAACCAGCTTTCTTAGCAGTACACAGAACACGGACAGAGGGCAATGACTGTATACAGTCTTAAAATGCAACCCACTATATCTTCTCTTACAAATGTACAGCCAAGACAATTATTCAAATACATCAAATTAAAATAACTACACCATAGACCAGAAAGAACTACTGGACACAAAGTTGTAACAAAAAAGATACTGAAGATTGCACCTTGCCAAATTGGTCTAGAATCAATACTTATCAAATTCTCTGAAATGAAGTAAGTCACTGATCCCGGTAACAAGACAGAGTCTAGATAAGTTCTAGGATTTTTCTTACACTGGCAAAAGTCAGTAATTACACTGAGAACAGTGAATAATAATAGTTCCCTCATTATATGCTACAAAATACCCCAATTAGGCCAGAATTGCCAGTTTGGTGACAACATTGTTGTTCATTTTTTTTTCAACCCTCATACAACTGCTTAAAATAAAGATCAAATTTGCTTTTAAAATAATAATAAAAAAGAAACTGTTAAGTCCAATATAGTGACATAAGAATTTTATTATAGTATAAAGTAAAAATTCCAAATAATGAACATCAGAAAATAACTCATTTCACTGTAAATCACTGTTTATAAAAGTCCTAAATGCAAAGGAAAAACACAGTACAAACACACAAATGTAAAAATGCATCTTATAAAATACATCTCCATTCAATAAAAATGAGTTATATGTAATATCTGATTTAACTTTATATGAAAAAAAAAATGGCAGGCACTAATTTGCATAATCATTCAATAGTTTTAATAAAATAAAATAAAAAAATAAATAAGTCTGTGGTAATGTTTCTGTTAATTTAAAATGTTTTAATGTTTATAATTCTTAAACATACATAAAACTCAATATATGTCATGGGAGAAAGAAAACTAGTAATCATATATATAAATTTAGAAAAGTAAGGATAATGCTTTAATAAATATAGGATATATTCATACATTAGACTGAAAATTAGGGAAAAAACTTCTCCAATTTTTACAATCAAGACTTTCTGAAACATTAAAATATATTTCAGAAAAAAAAAAAAAAAACAATAATTATGATTGTAAACACACTGAAATGTAAATAATTGCACACCCTAAATAAAAACTAGATTTGTTTTTTGTCTTACCACTGCATTTCATTTTCTTTTTTAAATAAAATTTGTGAATGGATAAAAATAAATGTAGAAATAGCAGAATCCATGATCACACACACAATATAAATTCAAACTTTGTATTTTTTTTTCTTTTTAATATATATAAGCAGTTTTTTAGTATTAGCAATTAGTTGCTTTATAAATCAGATAAATATTCTGGAATTGGTTTAATCATACTTTTCTAAAAATTAGTATTTCTAATTTTTACAGTCAAATTGTAGAGAGCCTGGAGCAGTATTATACTTTTAAATAAAAAAAATCTTCTTAATTTGATCTCCATTCACAACCCAGATAGACCTCTGTATTTGCTTAAAATAACTATTTTATAAAATTTAAAGAGTAATACATAAACAAATAATATAGAAATATAATCAACATTTTCCAAGAGAAATTTAAGTATGAAAACAATTTTTTAAATGTCTACTATTTTTTTAAAAACAGTCAAATTCTTTATTAAAAAAAATATATGGTCCAGAAACACTACCAGCAAGACATTCTTCATACATAACAAAACAATTATAAAAATGTTTGAGCGCTTGAAAATATTTTGGACATCTGTTTAATGTTTTAAAATGAAAACTATACAAATATATAGATTGGTGCGTGAATACTTTACATATTTATTTATAGTAAACAATAGTACACAAACGTAAATTTGAAAAATTAACAGCACTAATATCTTATTTCATCAACACTGCAATACCAAACAGGATAGGTGAAACACTTATAGAGTTAGTACAGTAACCATTACCAGTATCAAGCAAAGCACCTTTGTTTCAACTATGCATGAGTAATACATACATGAAAAAACTTTGTTACTAAAATAACAAAACAATACAATTAGCATAAACATCTCATAATGCAAACTTTTCACTATGATAAACAAAGAAAAAATGTTATTTACAGATGAAACAAATCTGAATATGAACAGTAAAATAATGAAAATATAAACCTATAATTCACGACAATTAAGTATAAAAATAAAGATATCAACAATTTATATCATCTGGAAACAAATATAAAAATTTGTAAACAAGTAAATGCAAACATATTTTAAAATCACAAATAATTAAATAAAAATACACCTCAAAACCTTATCAAGTTAAATGAACAAATTTAATAAGACCTCTATTAATCCTCCTTCAAAGCTTTAACATTTCAATAGAATGCTCCAACAGTGCAACAATTTTACTTCCAACAACCATCTTTCTATAAATTACCTTTAACATACTAATATGCATTCTCTAAAATTTTTAAAAATGCGATTAAAATAACACAGTGGACAATTTCATGAATGATAATTTGAGAATATTTGCACAATAAAATATCATTAAAATCTAGATTTGAATTGGACAGAATTGAAAGATAAGCATATTATTCCACGTATTAAAGTAATACAGAGTTTGTTAGGATAAATAGCATTAAATTTCTCTGAATATTTACGTGGAAATCCATCTTAGATGAACTTGTATATGAATTTAAAAAGAAAAAAAAAAAATCTTACAAGAAGTTGAGTATTTAAAAAGTATTTTCTTTCTTTATTTTCTTTTTTGAGTAAAATAAAAAGGAAAGTTAACTATGATGACATCTGCACATTAAAAACAAATCGTACAAAATATTTTTCTTAAAAGAAGATAAAAAAAAAAAAAAAAATTAAGTGAAAATTATGAAAATTCTTTAAAAGATTTCTGAAGACTACTATGTCTAAAAAATTTTAAATACATTAAATTATGTTTAAAATGCATTTAATTATCTTTAAAAATCTAACAGGTACAGATTGACTAAGAACTGATGACATATCCATGACTAAAACATATTCATGCCTTAAAAACAACCTATGTCTTTTTCAATAAAAGTTGGAATTTGAAATTACTCGGTTTTAATTTAGATGATAATTTACAAAATGAAATTAATGTTCTTCAAAAGAAAAAAAAAACTGGTATTTAGTATCACAATTTGTGAGGCACAACTGTATATATATAACTAATAATTTATCACAGTAGAATACTCTAATTAAATTCTTGCAATTAAACATTTTTCTGACCATAAAAGCAAATAAATGATAAACATTATAATATATAATACAATGTCTATTTTATAAATTGACATTTACAAGCTGTAATGGCACATAAACTGAGCAAAAATATAGAAAAGTTTATTAAAATGAACACAAGAATATGTCTTAAATTTAAAGCAAAATCTCATTGATAAAAAAAAGGTTATTTCAGGCAGATTAAAAAACTTCATGAATTGAATTTCAAAACAAGAAATAACAATGATCATATAGTAACTCTGAACTAGCATTATGCACATTTATTAAATAGTTATAACATTTAGCTATTAATTGCTTTCTCTTTGTAAATTAATTCTTATATTAAAAATCATGAATAATAGTGTTACTGCAAATGACATTATTGCACAGCAATTAAAATTTTCACAAGTGAATAAATGTTAAAATTATATAATATTAAAATTTAACAATAGCTTCTGAATTACTATCAACATGATTTAAATCATTTATTATCGACAAGCCACTGAGAAAAACACTAACACAATATAATTTAAAATTGTTTTTTGGGATACATTTATATGATCCAAATCAGTATTTCAATGTACAAACTGATGTATTTACTAATTATTTATGTAATTAACATTATATCTGCTTAAAACTTTGTTGTTATTGAGTTTAAAATGCAAAGCATTTTTTAAAAAGTTCTCGTTTTCTATTTTGTGGACATTGAAACTGAATAAAACTAATTTGGTTTAAAGAGGCTCAATATATTCTATACTTATAAATATTTCTGCACCAATTACAAATTGTTATCAATAAATATCTCAGAAACATGATGTCTAGTTACTATTTTCAAATGGTTATATGTGATAAAAAAGCACTAAATTATTTTATTAAGAAAAGAAGGCTAATATCCTTCAATTCATGAGCATGTACAAATTGAAAATATGAGATGATAAAATGCTTATGGCCCCACTTCTTAACCTTATACGTTTTCATACTTCCTCTTGCCTTCACAAACAATTGGAGGACTGAAATTGCTCATATTCTTCAGACTATCATATACATAAACTAATCAGATTGTATTTTAAAACAGTGTTCTTTTTCTTTTCATTTATTTACAAGATTTTTCTTGTATTTCGGATGTCAAAATTGTTACATTGAACATGAGACTTTTATGGATCTCTGAATAAGTGCTACAAATCATAGCTTAAGAACTATTCTATAGTATTCTGCATATTATATTTTACAATGCAGTTAACATGCAATATAAGAATCCAAGATGAAGGCAATTTAAATGAGAATAAGTACACTTATGTTTGCATATACAGAATGCTATAATATATTTCATCAGAAAATGTATCAAAAAATAATTGTTCTAATAAATTTTATTCAAGAAAAATTTATTTATGGAATGTAAATAAGTTATTCTATTGTATTGCACAGTTATATAATATGGATCAAACCATGATGCTCTCACTATAATAAATTTTATTTAATGCACCTTACATATTAAAAAAAAAAAAAAAATACTAATTTAATACATTTTCTTTAATTGGTAATTCAAAAGAAATACTTAAACTTAATTCATCAAACATTAATAAGTTATCTAAAATCTACCAAAATTTATACTGATATCTTTATTGGGTACAGATAATAATTTCAATAGTACTTTACAGACAACATATTTATAATTGTGAATACTGGAACTTTTTATGTAACTTAATACAGTGGTTCTCAAGTAAATAATCACATTTTTCTTTCAATTTTTAATGGTTTAATCTACAGAAATCAATTGTAAAAATGGAAACATTCTGTTATTTTTTGAACACATGATTTACTCACTCATTTAGAGTTTTAAATAAGAATCAGAATACAAGTTTGATGAATTGATCAAATGCATGTCTTATTAATACTTTTACCTTGTCTATTCTTTTAATAACATGAATAATTTTAAGTAGTGACTTGTAGAAGTATTGGTTTTTCATTTTATTATGAATTGTAAAATTATGTATTACAAAAAATAACAAAAAAAAAGCAATTTTTTTTATTTATAATAAATTTTTTACTTTATAATTAATGCAATTTTTTATCTAAAAATATTGCATCTCTTGGTTATAATTTAACCTTTTTACAATTCAATTTGAATTTGCTGTTTTTAATTCTGTTTTCGCTGTTGGGTAAGCTAGAAAAAAATATATCTGATTTTCTTTCTTTCTTTTTTTTTTTTTTTTTTTTTTTTTTTTTTACATTTTATGCATAGTGAAATATAAGGAAAATGGATCATTAATCTACATATTAATTGCTCTGGTAATCAGAACATGTATAGTCATGGAAACTTAGACTGATCGCGCGAGTTATTCATAGACCAACCAGATCATCCAAATTCTTGTCTACAATACAATAAAACTGACTATCAATAAGACACCATTTTGAGCATTGTGATGTTAGATGCCTTTTCCTTATAAGGTATTATATATATTATGTTGCTACTTATTACTATATGTTCCCATTTTACAAGACGTCCATGGAGATAACACTTCATAATAAATTTTCAATTTTCTTTGAATTATAATTACCATTTCTAGCCTACACATTAAAGACTTTTGTGAGAACCACTATTAAGGCGAAACAAATATTAACCAAATTTTTAATTCACTGCTGTTGATTGGTTGATGATGAGGTATCTTGATAAGGAGTGTAAGTAATGCCTGGAGCACTGTCAAACAAACTCGCAGACAAGTTCTGTGTCATATTAAGGTCTGCTGCCAGTTCCAGATCCAAGCTATCCAGCTTTTCAATTATTGTGTCTTCTTCAGGACCATATTTTTCTGAATTGACAGGATTAGGAGACTGCTGCATCATTTGATGCATTAAGGGGGATGGTAATGTGGCTAATGGAGGAGTTACAGATGCTTGGCTATGTGCACCTGGGGATGCAGCAAATGCAGGTGAATGAGCAGGAGACAAATGGGGTGAAGTAGAAGGACCTACAACTGGTATTGGAACAGTTGTCATGACAGAAGATGTAGAATATTCAAATGATGTAGATGGTTGAGGATAAGAATCATTGGGTTTCGTAACACATACCGATTGATTTCCTGAAAAGCAAAAAATAAATGCATCAAAGAGTTATAAAATCAAGAATTAAAATATTTTGAAAAAGCAAGCAAAGGCTTAATATTTTGAGAGAGAAAAGTGTTAAATCTTTCTAATTTATTTTCATTTAATGCTAAAGTCTATCAAGCACTCTTAATACTTCGAGTCTTAGCAAATTCTATCCACTGTGTTGGTCTGGTTTCTCCTAATGAACTTTGTATTAAATGAAATATGTCTGCAAATTTGACCTTGTGTTTTAAAACAATATTAAAATTGATTGTGCAAAATGGAATTAACTGATATGGCCTTTACATTTCTGAAAATTATACAAATGCTATTGCGCTATTATATGTTCTAATGTGTAAGATAAAATTTGAAATGTTAAGGAACAAGTAGAACTTTTTAAAAAGGCTAATTTTGGATATCAGATTCACCTGATTAGAACTTTCCTCTATAATTCTATTATATAGAAACACTGAACAACATACCACATACAAAAACTTACCTTTAAAATTATCTAACTAACACTGCAAAACTTTTCAAAATTTAGCATAACTTTTTGCTACCAGGCTCAGCACAATTAAAATTAGAAGACATTCTGAAAGATTGTGCCAGTAGCGTAGCTATGTTTTTTGGCACCCGGGACCAGCAAGAAATTTTGCGCTCTCACCCCAATATAGATATATAACAATTTCTCTCAATTCGGCGCCCCTAAGCCTCGACGCCCGGGGCGGACGCCCCCCCTTAGCTATGCCACTGGATTGTGCTGTTATGTTTCAAATACCAAAATCAACTTGAAAAAATATCACTGTTAACCCCCCTTGAAAACGTTTTTGAAAAGGATCATTTACCGAAAAACATTTCCTCACTGATATCAGTGTCGCTTTAGAGCTCAATTTTATAGGTGCCATCAAATCAAAACATGTGCTTAAAATTTGAAATAAATTTTTAATTGATAGTGCAATCAGTTTCAAAATGTATGAATTTTAACCTTTTTAAATACATTGATAATTGCAGATCACTGAGCAAATAACAGTGATTTTTTTTAAGCTGAAAGTAAAAAAAACAGTTTTTTAAAAGCAAACCAAAAGACCAAGTTTACATCAACTACAAAAATTTTTAAATATTCAGATGGGTAGAAATATTTTTTACAAAATAAAATATGTAAAACTTCAACAATAGCATAAATAAATAAAAAAAAAGAATAATAACATCTCAAGGATTTCGGTACAGTTTCTTTCGATTTTGGCAGAAGTTTTCACTATTAAATATGCCTATTTTCACGAAACTTTAAAGAAGGCTTGCGTATAGTTATAACTATTAAAATTTCAGAGAATTCATTGCGATTTTTTTCTCTTGTGAGTGTTATGCTAATGGAACCAATGTAAAAATAAGAAGATTTTTTCAACAGATATTGATAATTCTTTTTATGAGTTTTTATCAAAAGGTGCACAACCATCATATTTATAACTGCTGAAAATCTCAAAGAATTCAAACATCTAGAACTTTTTTAAAACTTCACAATTATGCATTGGCTTTGGAAAACAATAAATGTATTTTTTAATCATTGAATTCCTTTAACTGTTATTTATATTGTTTCCTTTTTGTTCCTGTTTATATTGTTTCATTTTAACACTAAATACAAGTTTGTTTTTTTAAGTAATTTTTCACATAGTCAGCAGACATTAATTTTATATAACATATCTATATCTTTAACCACTTCACCATTTGTCTTGAAATAAGGTCAAAGGTTATTTTCAGACATAAATTCACATGGATTCTGCATTTTCCCCCATAGCTGCTGCAGGTGAAGTAGTTAAGCATTCAGACAATTATAGATCATAAAATTTATTTATTTATTTTTTCTTTTTAAAGTAACAAAAATTATATAATTTAAATCCAAACCAAAATCTGTTAAGAGAAACTTTTTAAATGCCTTTTGCTAAAAATTTTCCATCTTTTCTTCTCGAAATCGATAAAAATTTCAAACAACTCAAACAAGGACTATTTAATGTTTTTTTTAAGTTATGAATCAATTAAACGTGAAAAACAAGACAGTCTAAAGATGTCTTTAAAAAACAATATATATCTATAAATCAACCCCTACCCCCAGAAAAAAAAAAAAAAAAAAATAATAATAATAATACTGAAGAGCATAACAATATATATATATATATATATATATATATATATATATATATATATATATATATATATATATATATATATATATATACATATATAAAAAAATAATAATAATAATAATGTATACAGATAAAAGTTATGCATTTCTAATACAGATGCATATGAAACATACCTGCAGCAGATTCAACTTTTACCCTTTGGTGTGTTAAAGTTCTTGGAACTGCGATTGGTAACTGGTGTTCTAAAAGAAACATTTCAACATTACACAAAATTTGAATAATAAAACAAACAAATGAAATAATAAAATAATTCAAACACATATTAAATACCTTGGCCAACAGAACCAGAAAGGACTCCTGCTTGAAAATATCTGTCAAGATCTATTCTCTCTTCGGCTTTAAATTTCTTGCGGGCTAGACCCTCTGGGTCTGGAAAAAAATAATAAATAAATGCATACAACAGACTTAAAAAGAGTTATCAATTTACACCAGATATGAAAATAGAATACACAAAAAAAAAGGGTTAAAAATATGCAAACTTAATCAAGATGACAGAATAAATAATGAAAAGTTGTTCACTACACCTCAGTAACCTTTTGCGATTGATCTAACTTGATTGATAAAGAGCAAATTCAAGGAGTTCAATGGTGAATTTATATCACCCATTTCACAATGTAATAAATATTTTAATTCAATATGAAATAAAACTGATAGATTTAAAATACTACAGTTTCTCTCTATTATAATGTATTATGTTTTAAAATGGACTGACTGTTTTTATAATTCAACATCTTAAAAATGGTGACAACTATTAAAAAAATTCTTGCATATGGGATTATGAAATATGTTAGGAGTTTGCACTTCTCAGTTTTAGCTCCAAATAGTAGTGATTTATGGCACATGAAACAACAATGTTCAATCTCCAAATCGAAAATAACCAGTATTGATGGTAAAGAAGAAAGTTAAATATACACTGTGTGAGTCTCATTTTGCCAATACGACCCTCTCCTTCCTTTTCATTAACACTGTATGATTTCAGTTATGGCCTCAACTGAGTACAATCTATCATTGTTATTTAGAACTTAATATCACAGTTAAAAAACTTTTGACATCTTATGTAACCCTTCTGTAAGAACTTATTAAATAGCTAATATCATTTACAGATTATTAGAATTTAAAAAGTCAGTCTACTTTAGGATACCCGGTTTATGCATCACATTCCTGCTAAATTTCTCTCTCTCCCCCCCCCCCCCCCCCCCCAAAAAAGAATTCCAGATATCCCATTTCTCAAATAAAGCATATACTAGAGTAGATTCCATAAAATCCATACCTCTTTACACATGAAAACAATGAAACTTTCATTTAAGATGTGGGTGCAAAATTAAAAAAAAAAGTTTTATTTCATCCCATGTGTATTTTATATGTAATTTTTAATAATATGGCTGAACTCATGGATTTCTATGAAAGGATTACAGTAAACTCTCTATAAAATAAAAATCTGCCTAATTCAGAAAAATTTCGAAGTCCCTATGAATTCATAGTCATAGGGTAAAATCTGTCTATGGCAAAATAATGTCTACTATGGAAAATTTTCTCTGCCCCGATCGATTTCACCTCAGTACTTTACTGCATAAATCTGTTTTTTAAAAAAAAAAATCAAGATATTATTGGGAATCACAATCTTTTTACCAAGTTCATTTATTGTATTAATCAAGTTTTTTTTTTTTTTTTTTTTTTTTTTTTTTTGTTATTATTATGATGACTTTGATAGAAATTAATGGAAAGCACTTTTCATAAGGAAAGTTTCATAGAATAATTCAAAGAAAATGTATCTCATCTTTTTTATGCATATTCAAATATACATTGTTAATTACTTACTTGATCTTTACTTTTAATTTTTAAGTTATCTTACCTTTTTATCCTTTTAATTTATTACTTTATTTATTTTAGTTGCATTACTTCATTCAGATTTCTGATTAAAAAATGTAAACAAAACAATGACCAGAAATTCACAAAATTCTAAAATTTACACAACCTTTGGTTTGGGTTTATTTTATGACGGGCAATTATCTACACGAGCGATATAGGCCCTTAAGGGGGTGGGGGTCTTTTTAAGGGAACCCAATCCTCACATAATATTCACAAAAGAAAATCCAAGGTTTGAAAAAACCATGGAAAACTCCAAACGATTAGGCTGACGGCCGCAATTGGGTTCAAACCCAGCACCTGCGACTATCAGTTTAGAGGTCAGAAACTCTTGGCCACCAGTTGGGCTACATGAACATTGGTTCCAAGTTGTGAGGATTTGAGGTAGTCTACTGTACTATAGAGCTATATACAGTGTGTAACTATAAAAACTATAACTGTAAAAACTATAAGGACAGCAAAAAATATTAACTTTTTTTTATAAATTTCAAAACAAATGAAATGTTTTTTCATATAATGTGTATCATCAAGCTACTATAAGAATACCAAAAAAAATTCAATGTAGTAAACAAACAAATATTTAATGTGTTTTGCATTCACCTATGAGTTTAATGATTGCAAATATTCCATCAGTCCTCGAAATCATTAATTTTTTAAAGTTCGGGATTCTTTTTGTACTATTCACCTTCAATTGTTGATCTGAATTCCAATTTTAGAATAATAGGCATTAATGAATAATGGCTTCCATTTTTATAAACTCATCTTACTAGATCTTCCTATAAGTAATCGATAGAATTGAAATCAGGATTTTTGAGTGGCCATTGCAAAGCTTCAATATTTTTCTAATAGAACTAAATTTTTTCTCACAATTTGTGTGGGTAGGCATATTATCTCACTATTATATCCTTTTTTATCTTGCCAGAAGTGTTGCAGGAACTCAAATACAGTCCGAAAGAGTTTGAATATATGCCTTTGAATTAAATTTTCCTGAAAGATATACAAATAACACCATGTCATTGAATCAAAAGCAGCCCCATGTTACAAAGAATCCATCACCTAACTGATGCTTTAATAAAATCTTTTTTTCTATTCTTAAATCATCCCAATGATATTTCCAGTCATCAGGACCATTTAAGATTCATTTTTTTCAGCGGAAAAAATTAATTAAATTGAGAAAAAGAGATTTTATTAAAACATCAAGTAGATGACGAATTCATTGCAACATAGGGCTGTTTTTTGTTCAACGATGTGCTATCACTTATATATCTTTCAGGAAAATTTAATTCAAAAACACATATACAAACATTTTTTGACCATCTTTCATCTGTTGCAAAACTTTTGACAGGACAAAAAACATTTATAACAGCGAGATAACGTGCCTATCCACACAAATCTAATGAAAACATTTTAGTTCTATTAGAAAAATATTGAAATTTTTCAAGGGCCACTCATAAATCCTGATTTAAATCCTATCAATAACTTATAGGGAGATTTAATAAGATTTGTTCATGGAAATGGAAGCCATTTTTCTTCAGAATTGGAATTCAGATCAACAATTCAAGATGAATAGTACAAAAACAATCCAGAGCTGCACTAAAAATTAATGATGTCGAGGACTGATGGAATATTTGCAACCATTAAACTCATAGGTGAGTGCATAACGTGTTAAATATTTGTTTATTTGGTTGCAATACTGAATTTTCTTTGGTGTCCTTATAGTTTTTACACAAGCAAAAATAGCAAAATTACTTCGTCAACACCATTTTCATAATAAAATATTGACAGTTGAATGTTGTTGACTTTTTTATTAGTTTTTCAGCTTGATGATGAATATTATATTTTTAAAAAAAAGTCTCATTTGTTTTGAAATTTATCAAATAAGTTAATATTTTTTTTGTTGTCTTTATAGTTTTTACACACACTGTATTTAAATGTGTAGAAATTTCAGTGTGTGAATGTGTAGAAATAAAATGAATCTGCTTTAAAACAATTCATAAAATGACACCAAATTAAACATATTGTATTCGCTTCGCTTTGTAAAACGGAAAAAAGGTCCTATGAGGGTGCACAGGTGATTGTTTTGTTTTTTTCATTCTGCCTGTTGTGTCATTAGAGCTTGATCGGCACCTGTGAGTGTAGGATGTTACATCCGATAAATAAATTTTAATTTGTAAAATGTATTTTTTTATGGTGTCGACTTCACATATGAATTGTTTTAATTTATGCAGGAAAATTTTTACAAATAAATCGTTAGTAGTCTTACCCGCAGAAATCATAAATTTACTAAGAACAGGAAAGAAGCTGATAACCAAGAGGTTGACAGTACATAGAGTGACAAACAATTTTTACATAGGAAACCACCTACTTATTCAGTTAAACTACAAGACATCACATCAAAAGCGAAAATTGAATTCTTTTTTTTAACCATAAACAAAAAAAAAAATTTCAGCAAATATTTCAATTGACTAACTTCAAATTTCAAGAAAGTTAAAAAAATTTAAAACAGCAAATCGATTTTCTTGTGATTAAAGGTACTATAGTTCTCTGAACAAGCAAAGGTAAATTCAGATTCACTGATATTCAATATCACACAAACAGAATTATTTTTACAGTATAAAATAATAAAAATTAAAGCTAAAATATCACCTCTTTCAATTGGCAAAAATTGAAAAGGACGTGGTTCCCCTCGTTTATTTTCACTAGGTTTTCGTAGTTCCACAAAAACTGGAACAGGATGAATGATGTTTTCATTATGGTAGCGTGGCGTTCTAAATGATATTGCAACTTGTTTATGTACATCACTAGGTTGAAATTCTGCTTGACTTTCCCATACAATCCTAGAACCCTGTTCTTCATAAAACCATATTTGAATGTCCTCTGAAAGATAAAGATTAAACATATTAGTTATTTTTGATAGCTCACATAAAAATATAAAGCTTTTAAAATTTACTAAACTTATTTAAAGTGACAAAATATGTAAGTTATTGTATTAATAATAAATGTCATTGACAAAACTAAATTTTAAATGACACTGATAAAAGTGTGAGCAGAACTTAAGGAGGGAAAGTAGAAGGTTGATTTTTCTATCTAGCAGTGTGGAAATAGAATTCTGCACATAACCCAACTTGAATCTGAGAATTCCATCAGATGTCAACTCAACCCCCCCCCCCCCACCCCCCCCAGAAAAAAAAAAAAAAAAAAAAAAAAAAAAAAACTTTAGCTCTGAGTAGACTTGATAAAATAATTTTCAGCTATCTGAAACCACACATGGACATATTTTAACCTGCACCAAAAATGAACTTTATATATTTCAACCCTAACCCAAAATAAAATGAAAGCAAATCATATCATAATGCAATATCTTTAATATCAATTTTAATTTTTATGTAGAAAAATGGACAAATCAGTATTATTTAATATTGAAATATAATAAAACCTCTGAATAACAGATACACCAGAATCATAGTCCTGCATTGATTTGGGATGCCCCCAATTTTCTTTTTTTGTTTTTTATCAGGATTGGAGGTATTGTATTTGTGATAAGTTTATAAAAACATGCACATGTTATAAATGTAGATAGGAAACTGACCAATTCAGAGGAATAAGTGTACAAATATATAAGAGTTAAGACTTGAAATGTGTTTGCTAACAGTGAAGTCACTGGACTTGAAAAAGCCTGGGTCCCTTTTTTACAAAAGCGGCCCCCCGCTCTAATAATAAGTCATGTTTTAGATGCAAAAATTCAACTTGTACAGTTGGAAAGGAAAAATAAAATGCATTAACTATTGTTTTAATAATAATTAATGAATGATTAAAATCAATATTATTTTTTAAAACTATTAAGAAAAACTTACAAGAAAAAAAAAAAAAATGTGAGAGATACAAATTTAATTATAAAATAATGCTTATTTGAGTTGTAGAATATAACAAATATCAGTATTGTTCGCATTTCTTTTAAAAATGGGCAAGACTGATTTATTAAAAAAGGCATTTTAACTGAAAAAACAATATTTTTGTTGAGCAAAGGGGTACTTTTTGTTAAATGAATTAATGCTGTCAGAAGTCGTCACGTTCACCCAAAAAGATTTAGAGGGAAAAAAAAAGAAAGAAATAGAGCAGGAAAATAAATTTTTGGAAGAGAAAAATCCACTCCTAGCCATAACTTTTTTTTTTTTTTTTTCAATATTTTGACGAAATTTGCATTTGCAATTTTTTGACAAAATTCATCGTTTTTCGACGAAAGCTATTGTTTGATCATTAATCTTGACGAAATTTGCTGTTTTTTTCGTGATTTATTTTTATGAAAGTCGTTTATCACGGTTTGTTTTTTTTAAAATATAAGTCACTGTTTTTAGAAATCTTTTGACAAAATCTGTCTTTTTTTTTTTTTTTCAAATCTTTTGACAAAATTTGTTTATTTATTGCTATTTTTTTTGACAAAACTTGCAGTTTCTTTGCGATTTTTTAAAGGAATTAATCTTTTTTTGTAATTTTTTAATGATTGTTGTCCCCCCCCCTTTTTTTTATAGATGTGTTGATGAAATCTGCGTTTCTTTTCGAGATTCTGGACTTTTTTTGGCCATGCCATTTTTTTTTGGAAAGATGCACTGAAAATATACTTTTTAAAATAAACAAGTTTTGGTTTCAATTTTTAGTGTTAAATGTATTATCAAAAATAAATTATAGTTACAATAAAAACAAGTTGAAAATTGCACATCAAACATGGCAAACGAGGTACGGTCATACTATAACTATTCAGATTTTAATGCAATAGCTGGTAAAATCTTATGCAAAAATACATGAATACAGGTTTGATATGATTACATATCTTAAATTCAGTAATACGAAAATAATAAGACACCATTTTAAATAGGATGTAATCAACATGGCACACCTAGAATCATTACATATCATGGGATATCACTGAATTAATTACATATGAGAAGATTTAGTAGAATGAAGAAAGCTTCTGATTCAATTTTCATAAAATTTGAAAAGAGTCGACAAAATTCTCCAACAATTATATAAATTAAATTTCAAACCATTCAGTTGGGTAGATTTGCACTGTTTTATGCAGACAGACATTCAAACCAAGTGATGAAATTAGTGCAACATATTTATACAATACAACAATTCCCCTTAGACCAAATGTAATAGAATACTTCTGTGTGGTCCTGTAAATGAATAATAAACTTTTTTTTTTTTTGCACAGCATAGAGTACAGAATGTATATTTTAGTACACCTCATAGACACACATCAATTTAATTTTGTTTGAAAGGCTGTAACACCATTAAAGTATGTTTGAAACAATTTTATTCCATTTGCTGTAATGTAACAGAATACTTTTGACTGTCCCTGCAGTTGAACCATACATCAAATTTTCAAATTTGAAAATAATCCATAAAATTCTGCGACAATTATATTTTTAAAATCTCAAAGCATTCAGTTTGTTAGTTTTTGCTCCATAAATGCAAATGGATAGACAGACAGGCTGAAAGACAACTATAGGTGCTACATATTTATGAACACATCTAAAAATAAGCAAAGCACCAGATTGCCATAAAAATGCAAAGCACTTATCAAAGACAATATTCATGTGGACATATCCTCGGTACCATGTCAAACTATCCAATGTGAAAATAATCACTTTTCAGGAGAGAAGAAAAAAAAAAAAAAAAAAAAAAATTGTGGATTTAAAATCAGGGCCAAACAACAGTAAACAATTATATTTTTCAAAGTATCGAATATTTGCATTGGATAGTTTGACTTTTAAAATATTGTAAATTTCTCAGGTTCACTGCGTCATGGTAAGACATTTTGTTATTAGCATATTGAATTTAAAACATTTCGGAATTTTCTTTAATAATTCTATTAGCAAATATACAGGGAATTAATAAAGAAAAAGTTTGTTTTTAGACGCAATGTAATTTTACAAAAATGTAAGAAAAGACAGAACCAATTTTCACACAAAGACGCAGGCAAGCACAAGAAGTTTCCCAGCCCTGTCTTTGAATATTAAGCATAACCTAACTAATAAGCGGAATCGGTGGGGTATTTGTTACCAGTATTTTTGAATAGTAATCGTTGGTTTATTTAATTCCTTTTAAAACAAGTTGAAATTTTTACCTTTTATTAAATTTTGAATGTAAAAAATAATTCATTACAGGATCTTTTAATACAATAATTTCAAAAGTTTGTCACGTGGTAAATGATTAAAATGTTGTAGCACTTGTTAAAAATGTTTTGCATTAATTAAAGATGGTTAATGACTTTGTTTTGCTTCTCTGCTGTCTCACTGTTTTCTAACTCTCATAACCATACTGAGATTGATATGGGATTTCTATATGGTTTTATCATTTCAAGGCTTGAAATTCAAATTTTAAAAAGAGGGGAGTCTCCCTACCAATATTTATAAATGGAGGGAAGTTTAGCTGTTTGGGAGGGAGAAAAAATCTTTAAAACTCACTGTTATTTTATGTGCTATTTAAAAAATTACAATACAGACATGATAAAATAATATTGAAACGATTTTTATCAACAGCTCAGAATTATGCAAAATGTGTTTAAAAAAAGGCAAACTTTTGTACTGTCTAGTCTTTACAGGTGGTAATTTCCCTCCTGGTGCTAACTATTTTTCTTATTGGTCTAGTAAACTCTGTTTTTGGTTCAGCTCGATTTTAGACTGAGTGTAGATTTTTGCAAGTTGGGTTTGGGTTAAACCTTATTTTACAAAAATTAATTTAATATTATTCCCGATTAAAAACTATACATATAATAATACACACATATATTTGTGCGTCTGCTCTTTTCTAAAGAGACGGCTGCATTTTCCGCAGCCTTCTGACGAAAGATTTTTTTTTTTTGTGATTTTTCGACAAAACTTGTATTTTTTTCATGGCTCTTTTTGTGAGAATGTTGTGAAAAATCGCAAATTTCGCCAAAAGATTATGAAAAACTACAATTTCTTCTGAAGATCGCAGAAAAAACGCAAATATTTTCAGAAGATCATGGAAAAACACAAATTTCGTTGATGAATAATGAAAAATCACAAATTTCACCAAAGAATCGAGAAAAAAAGCACATTTTTTTCAGGGATCACAGAAAAAACAAAAATCTTTAAAGAATCGTGGGAAAACAAAACCAATCGCAAAAAACTGCTATTTTCGCAAAAAATCACAAAAAATGGCAAATTCTGTCAAACAATCGGAAAAAAAAAAAAAAAAAAAAAAAACAACAACCCTACAAAAGATTGTGAAAAATCAACTAATTTTGCAAAAATTTCTAAAAATCTGGAAATTTCGTCCAAAAAATTATAAAAAATCCACAAATTTCTTCAAAAAAACTCGAACAAATTTGCAAATTTCGCTAAAAAGCTACAGAAAAAACACAGTGTCTAAACTGAATTTCTCTCTAGGCACACACTGTTAAAATCTTTCAAAAAATTGTTGGATTTTAGATTTTTTTTTTTTTTTTTTTTTTTTTTAAATTAAGAATCATCCCTGAAGTGACTCTTTGAAGAATTTGGCGTTTTTCCCACGATCTTTTCTAGAAATTTACATTTTTTTTCCTTGATCCGCTGACGAAATTTTCGTTTTTTCGCAGTTAAAAAACTTGCAAAATGTGTCAATCAGTCACACAAAAATATCACAAAATTCAGAAAATAGTCGCAGAAGTTAATTGTAGATTCAAAATGCAGTTTTTTTTTTTTTTTTTTTTTTTAAATGTGGAAATTTTTTGGGTGGGAGGCTCCCGCTCACATTATTCTTCTGGACGGGATTTCGAAATTTCGGGTGCGAATCCCGCCATCCCACCCTCAAATTCAAACCCTGCATTTACTATGACACATGTTTTGATTAAAATGGAATGTATAGAATTAGGTCATTTACAAGAATTCTCAAAATAAGCACATTATCTTCCATTCAATACAATGTGATTTAGTGTATTTTAACAAACATAATGAAATTAATATGCTGTTATTCAGTGCACTAACACTTGTTTTCTGTAGCATATTGTGTGAATGTATAAATTAATTTCAGGATCATGAAAAGAATTATTTTACTTAATAATCTACTAGCAGGAGAGACCGAGCTTAGCTCGGTCAAAATTAACTTTGTGTTACACTTGACATAGTATTTTCACTGTATCATTCACTCTGTATTATTACTGTAAAACATGTTGTTTATAATAGTGTTATTTAGAAAAACAATCAATAAGAAAACTATGTTTTTATGCGCATGTTTATAAATTTTACTTTATTTTAAAATTTACAACAAAAGGACATCGATCTAAATCACTTTTTTAGCTCGACTCTGATTGCTTTAACCAACCATCTTGAATCCTCTTAAGAATGTATAAAAGAATTCTTTACAATCTGAAAGACAATATTTTTTGCTAGACATATCCAAATTTGGAGGCATTCTTTCATTTGGCTCCAAATACGTGTTTTGACTTTCGTAATTTTTATAGTCGATTTTTTGGCCACATGTCGTCAATATTTTGTCAAATATCAACAAGTTATTGGCTGTTGCCATATTCTCGTGACCCTGACCCGTATTACCCAAAATGAGCCACTAATCAAATTTGATCAAGCATGTGACATAGCTCAATGGTCTTCAGGTAATCAAAAACAATAGAATATAAAATTGAATCAAAATCGTTTAAGCCATTTTTTAGGTAAAATTAGCTAGGCAGCATTCAGGAATGAAGCGAAATGACCCACTAATATAATTTTGTTTAACATGCGACTCAGCCCGATAGTCTTCTCGTGACAAAAAATGTTTTGTTTCAAAATTTAGGTAAAATTGATTGAGTCATTGTTATATATAAATAGAATGACCCTAAATCATTATTATGACCCAAAATGACCCACTAATCGAATTTTCGCGAGCATGTGTCCAAGCCAAATGGTTTTCTCTTGCTCAAAAACGATATAATACAAAGTATAGTCAAAATGGTGAGTACCATTTTCTATATAAAATTAGCATGACCCATCATGACCAACAAATGACCCTTATAATCGAAATCTCTCGAACGTGTGGCCTAGCTCATTAGTTTTAGTATGCCGAAAATTATTAGATACAAAATTTAGATAAAATCGATTGAGCCGTTTTTTAAATATAGTTAGTTTGACCCTGACCCCTTATGATCCAAATGACCCATTGATCGAATTTTCTCAAACATTTGTCATAATCCAATGATTTTCTTGTGCCCGAAAACGATAAAATACAAAATTTAGTCAAAATTGTACAAAACATTGTCTAGATAAAATTAGAATGACCCAAAAGTGGCCCACTAATCGAAATTTCTCGAACATGTGACCTACCCCAATGATTTTCTCATGCCAAAAATATGTTATATACAAAATTTCTTTAAAATCGACCCACCCATTCTTTAGATATAGCCTGACATTGAACCACAAATGACCCTTATAATCGAAAGCTCTCGAACATGTGACTTAGTCCATTAGTTTTCTTGTGTCTAAAAATTGCTACATACAGAATTTCATTAAAATTGATCCTGCCGTTCTTTAAATATATATAGCTTGACCCAGAGCCTTTATGATCCAAAATGACCCATTAATCGAAATTTTTCGAACATGTAAACTAGTCCAATGATTTTAACGTGCCAAAAAAATGTTGTTTACAAAATTTTGTTTAAATCGATCCACTTGTTCTTTAGATGTAGCTTGACCATGGCCCATTATGACCCACAAATGACCCTCATAGTCGAAATCTCTCAAACATGTGATTTAGCCCATTAGTTTTCTCATGTCAAAAAACTGTTACATACAAAATTTTGTTATAATCGATCACACCGTTCTTTAAATAAAAATAGCTTGACCCAGACTCTTAATGACCCAATGACCCATTAAAATTTTTTCTCGAACATGTTACCTAGCCCAATGTTTTTCTCGTGCCCGAAAACCATAGAATGCAATTTTTAGTCAAAATTGCATGAGAAAATCTCTAGATAAAAATAGCATGACCCACAATGACCCCAAAAATGACCCACTAACTTAATTTTCTCGAACATGTTACCGAACCCAATGGTCTTCTTGTAATCCAAAACAATACAATATAAAATTTGGTCAAAATCGTTAAAGCCGTTTTTTAGATAAAAATGGCTTGACCCATAATGACTTAAAAATGACCCACTAATCGAAATTTTTCAAACATGTGACCCAGCCCAATAGTTTTCTCGTGCCAAAAAACAATTGGATAGAAAATTTCCTCAAAGTCGATTCAGCCGTTCTCTAGATATAAATAGCTTGATCTTGACCCATTATGACCCAATAATCAAATTTTCTCGAACATGTGACCTAGCCCAATGGTCTTCAAGTGCCCAAAAATGGCAAAAACCAAATTTTTGCGAAAATCGTTAGAGCCGTTTTTGAGATAAAATTTACACACACAGACACACACAATTTTTGCTCGCATTATAATATAAGACTAGCAGGGGTGACTGAGCTCAGCTCGATCCAAATTAACTTTGTGTTCAACTCGATATAGTATTTTCGGTACTTCTCTTTTATCCTGTCGACCAATTTCGCCAAATTATACAAATTGCCAAACTAATAGCCAAATTATACATATTGACATAATTTTTATTTTAAATAACGAAAAAACAAATAATTAGTAGAATATTAATAAAAATTCAAATAAAAAAACGAAATTAAAATCATTTAATGCCATTTTAAACATGTGAATCTTATTTAATGTCATTGAATGTGACATTCACGATCATCCATTATTGGCATTTAATCTTATAGTTTGGCGATAATTTTTTGGTCGACGGGATAACCTAGAAGTACCGTATTTTCCCTGTATCATTCACTCTGTATTATTACTGTAAAACATGTTATTAATAATAGTATTATTTACAAAATCTATCAATAAGAAAACTATGTATGCACATGTTCATAAATTTTACTTTATTTTTAAATTTACAACGAAAGGACATCAATCCAAAACACTTCTTTAGCTCAACTCTGATTAATTTAACTATGCTTCTCGAATACTATTAAGAATGATAAGAAATTTCTTCACATTCTGAAAGACGATATTTTTTGGCAGATGTGGCCAAATTTGGACACATTTTTTCATTTGGTGTCATATACGTGTTCTGGTTTCGTAATCTTAATAGTCGATTTTTCAGCCAAATTTAGCCAGTATTTTGTCAAATATCGTCAACTTATTGGCTTTTGCCATAGTCTCGTGATCCTGACCCTTATTACCCAAATGATCTACTAATCAAATATGATCAAACATGTGATTTAGCTCAATGGTCTTCAGGTAATCAAAAACAGTAGAGTATAAAATGAATCAAAATCATTTAGCCATTTCTGAAGTAAAATTAGCTTGACGGCATTCAGCAATGAAGCGATATGACCCACTAATATAATTTTGTTTAATATGCAACTCAGCCTAATAGTCTACTCGTGGCAAAAGACGTTTTGTTGCAAAATTTAGGTAAAATTGATTGAGTCATTGTTATATATAATTAGAATGACCCGAACCTATTAAGACCTAAAACGACCCACTAATTGAATTGTTACGAGCATGTGTCCTAGCTCAATGGTTTTCTCTTGCCCGAAAACGATATAATAGAAAGTATACTCAAAATGGTGAGAATAATTTTCTAGATAAAATTAGCATAACCCACAAATGACCCTTATATCGAAATCTCTCGAAAATGTAACCTAGCTCATTAATTTTTGAGTGCCGAAAAATGTTAGATACAAAATTTAGATAAAATCAATTGAGCCAATTTTTAGGTATAAACAGTTTGATCTTGACCCATTATGACCCAAAATGACCCATTAATCCAATTTTCTCAAACATCTGACCTAACCCAATGATTTTCTTGTGCCCGAAAACGATAGTATATAAAATTTAGTCAAAATTGAGCGAGACGTTGTCTTGATAAAATTAGAATAACCCAAAAGTGACCCACTGATCAAACTTTCTCGAACATGTAACCTAGCCCAATGATTTTCTCGTGCCAAAAATATGCTGTATATAAAATTTCGTTAAAACCGATTCACCCGTTCTTTAGATATAGCTTGACCATGACCCACCATGACCCACAAATGACCCTTATAATCGAAATCTCTCGAACATGTGACTTAGCCCATTAGTTTTCTCGTGTACAAATATTGTTACACACAAAATTTCGTTAAACTCGATCCTGCCGTTCTTTAAATATAAATAGTTTGACCCAGACCATTTATGACCCATTAATTGAAATTTCTCTATCATGTGACCTAGCCCAGTGATTTTCTCGCGCCAAAAAAATGTTGTACACAAAATTTCGTTAAAATTGATCCATATGTTCTTTAGATATAGCTTGACATGACCCATTATGACCCATAAATGACTCTTATAATCGAAATCTCTCAAACATGTGAGATAGCCCATTAGTTTTCTCATGTCAAAAAACTGACATACAAAATTTCATTACGATCGAGCCTACCGTTCTTTAAATATAAATAGCTAGACCCAGACTTTTTATGACCCAAAATGACCTATTAATGGAAATTTCTCGAACATGAGACCTAGCCCAATAGTTTTTTCGTGGGAAAAAAAAGTTGTATACAAAATTTCGTTAAAATCGATCCACCTGTTCTTTAGATATAGCTTGACCATGACCCATCATGACCCACAAATGAGTCTTATAATTGAAATCTCTCGATTGTGTGACTTAGACCATTAGCTTTCTCGTGTCAAAAAACTGTTACAGGCAAAATTTCGATGAAATTGATTCTGCCATTCTTTAAATATAAATAGCTGGACCCAGACCCTTAAGGGGACAAGGGACCTTGAAATCCTTAAAAATAATTTTTTTTATTTTTTGTAAATTTCACCTAAATATTATTCAAGGGTACATTATATGCATTATAACATGCATTTATCACAAAAAAAATTTTTAAAAAAAATTATTTTTGACAAAAAAATGGCATTTTACGCAGCGTCTTCGAAATCTTCGAAATGCGCCCTGCGCATTCCATATCAATGAAAATCCCTAATATTTTTTATGAAAGTTTGTTTTATATATATAAACAAAATTGTGCATCGAATTTTGAATATTTGAATTCAAAAGGTTAAAAAAAAAAAAATTGAAATTTTGGAAATTTTTTCGATTTTTTTTTCAAAATTTTCAAATTTTTTCAATTTTTTTTTTATTTTTTGTAAATTTCATCTTAAATATTATTCAAGGGTGCATTATATGCATTATGGCATGCATTTATCACAAAAATATTTTTAAAAAAATATTATTTTTGAGAAAAAAATGGAATTTTACGCAGCGTCTTCGAAATCTTCGAAATGCAACCCTGCGCTTTCCATATCTATGAAAATCCCCAATATTTTTTTGGAAAGTATGTTTTATATATATAAACAAAATAGAGCATCGATTTTTACATATTTGAATTTTAAGATGTAAAAAAAAAAAAAAAAAATTGAAAATTTTGAAAAAATTGAAAATTTTGAAAAAATTTTCGAAAAAATTTCAAAATTTCAATTTTTTTTTTTTTTTTTAACCTTTAAATTCAAAAATAAAAATTTCGATGCACAATTTTGTTTATATATATAAAACAAACTTTCATAACAAATATTGGGGATTTTCATTGATATGGAATGCGCAAGGCGCATTTCGAAGATTTCGAAGACGCTGCGTAAAATGCCATTTTTTTGTCAAAAATAATTTTTTTTTTGCATTTTTTTTGTGATAAATGCATGTTATAATGCATATAATGTACCCTTGAATAATATTTAAGTAAAATTTACAAAAAATAAAAAAAAATAT
This sequence comes from Maratus speculifer, assembly GCA_964019185.1. NCBI lineage: Eukaryota > Metazoa > Arthropoda > Arachnida > Araneae > Salticidae > Maratus > Maratus speculifer. Next base: position 310,905,372 of record OZ025297.1, on the reverse strand, counting down.
TTTTAAGGATTTCAAGGTCCCTTGTCCCCTTAATGACAAAATATGACACATTAATTTTTTTTTCGAACATTTAACCTAGCTCAATGTTTTTCTCGTGTCCGAAAACCGTAGAATGCAATTTTTAGTCGAAATTGCGTGTGAAAATCTCTAGATAAAAATAGCATGACCCACAATGACCCTAAAAATGACCCACTAACCGAATTTTTTCGAACATGTTACCTAACTTAATGGTCTTCTTGTAATCCAAAATGATAAAATATAAAATTTGGTCAAAATCGTTAGAGCCGTTTTTTAGATAAAAATGCTTAACCCATAATGTTCCAGAAATGACCCACTAATCAAAATTTTTTGAACATGTGAACCAGCCCAATAGTTTTCTCGTGCCAGTAAACGATTGGATACAAAATTTCATTAAAATCAATCCAGCCGTTCTGTAGCTATAAATAGCTCTATCCTGACCCATTATGACCCAATAATCGAATTTTCTCGAGCATGTGACCCAGCCCAATGGTCTTCTCATGCCCGAAAATGGTAAAATCCAAATTTTTGCAAAAATCGTTAGAGCCGTTTTTGAGATAAAATTTACACAGACACACACAATTTTTGCTCGCATTATAATATAAGATTTCTGTATTACAAAGAGGAAAAGTTTGTTTTTTTTGTTTGTAGGTAGTAATCTCTGGAACTACCGATCCAATTTTAAAAGTCAGGGTACTAAAATGATAGTGCTCGCCCAGAACCAAAGATAGGCTATATCTTATGTCAATGCCACAAATCCAAAAGAGGTGCAGGAGAAAAAAAGTTACAAAAATGCGATTTTTGTGTTACTGAAGGGACTACAAGCATGAAATTTAGCATGGTAATTATTTATAAGATGTAAATAGATTTCTAGCCTTTCCTTAAAAATTCAAACATTTGTACGTATGTTTGTTTGTTTGCTTGTCTGTCTGTCTGTCCGTTTGTTTGTTTGTCAGTTTGATTGTTTGTTTCTCAGTCTGTCTGTCTTTTTGTCTATCTCTCTGTTTGATTTTCTGTTTGCCTGTCTGTCTGGTAGTTTGGGCGTTTGTATGTCTCTCTTTCTGTCGGTTTGTTTGTCTCTCTGACTTTTTTTATTTGTTTGTTTGTCGGGTTGTTTGCTTATTTGTCTGTGTGTTTGTCGGTCTGTTTTTGTGTCTGTCTGTCCGTCTGATGGTTTGTCTGTTTAACTGTTTTTCTATTTGTTTGTTTGTTTGTTTGTCTGTCTGTTTGCTTGTTTGTCTGCCTATAAGTCTGTCTGCTCGTCTGTCTGTCTGTTTGTTTGATTGTCTGTGTCTTATCTGTTTGCTTGTTTATATGTCGGTTTGTTTGTCTGTGCCTGTTTGTTGTTTGTTTATCTGTTTCTTGTTTGTTTTTTGTCTGTCAGTCTGTTTGTTTACCTGTATGTCTATCTGTTTGTTTTTCTGTCTGTCTGTCGGTTTGTTTGTCTGCTTTTTTATATGTCTGTTTGTTGTTTGCTTCTCTGTATGTTTATTTTTCTGTTGGTTTGTTTGTTTTTCTGCTGATTTGTCAGTGAGTTTGTCTGTCAGTTTGTTTGTTCATGTTTGTCAGCCTATCTGTCTGTCAGTGTGTTTATTTGTCTGCCGGCCTGTTTGTCAGTTTGTCAGCCTGTCTGTCAGTGTGGTTATTTGTCTGCCGGCCTGTTTGTCTGTTTGCTAGCTTGTTTGTCTGTCTTTCTGTTTGCATGTTTGATTATTTGTTTTTTGTGTGTATCTCCCTTTGTTTGTGTCTGGCTGTCAGTTTGTTTGTCTGTCTCTTTGGTTGGTTGTATGTGTGTCTCTTTGTCTGCCAGCCTGCCTTTTTGTTTGTTAGTTTGTTTTTTGGTTTGTTTGTTTGTTCTATAAATTTAGCAATATGGAAATATGCCTCCATCTTAAATAGGGTGCCATCACAACCTAGAATCATCCCCTATCATGGAATGTCATTGAATTAATTATGAATGATATGATTTAATAGAATGAAGGATACTTTAATTAATATCTTTTTATGTTTTGACTCAATTTTCATAAAATGTTAAATGATTCAACAAAATTCTGCAGCATTTACATATATTAAATTACAAATCATTTGGCTTGTTTGTTTTTGTGCTGTTTTAAGCAGACAGCCAGATGGATCAAATGACGACTTGAGGTGCTACGAATTTAAATAATTAAGACATTTCCCCATAGACCATAATGTAATGGAATACTTTTGACTGTCTCTATAAATAAACTGTGATCGCTACATACTCTATTTCTGATACTGAACATGGTATTGCAAATCTTAATAACATATATCAATTACAGAGACAATCCTATTAATATACTAATGCAAGTTCCAGTTCAGGTAGACAGACAAACGAAATTCACAAATACTACTTAACTATGTTGGAAAGTGTTACAAATGCATAATAGTTTCAAATTTTCCTTTCAGAAATTATCGATAGACAATACTTTTATACAGCCCTAAATTGTTAGACAATACTTTTGTACAGTCCTAAATTGTACCTACTATCTTTATATACACGTAACTAATCCGTTAAAATTTAATAAAGATCAAAACACACTTTAAAAGTTCTAAAATCAAACTTCCAGAGATCATTCATAGACGGCCATCTATCCAATTCTTTGTGTGGCATTGTATACATTTTTCTATGCTATATAAAGTTATATTAGTATACTATAGTAGTTAAGCATAAAAAACCATAACTCATTAAAAAAATGTATTTTCATTCTCATGTAGTAATTCTTTTGACTTCTTTTGTACAGCCCTGTATATGATTTGGAGCGTTTATACATACAGCGAAATATTTTAAACTTAAAAATTCATATCACAAATAAAAATGCACATTCAACAATCATCTGTAATGTACAGTACTTCGGATAGATAGCAGTCGAAATCTTTCGTATGTTCTTGTAAATACTTTGCACTTTCTATTATACAGGAAGTAACTTGTAGTAAACCTCAGCAACGTATCAATTTCAGTATATGGTGAAATATTTTAACATAATTAAATTGCGCTACAAACAATGTTTCCCCTATACTATTATGCAACGAAAAACTTTTGTGTGGCCCTGTAAATGAATAATAAATATTCTTTGTACCTTAGATTCTATAAAACATATATTTTCGTGTTACTCATAAATGCATATCCAGTCTTATTATGTTCGAAACAGTGTAACACTAAAACCACTTCAAATTGTTTTTTCTAATTGACCGTAATGTAACTGAACACTTTTGACAGTCCCTGTAATTAAATTATACATCCAATTTTCATATATCTTGAAATGTCGCGACAAAAATATACAACTGTTATCTACTTTAAATTTCCAAGAATTCAGTTTGGGAGGTTTTTGCACTGCTATATGCGGACGGACGTGTAGACACACAGACAGGCAGATAGACTGAACAACGTTCAGTCAGTGAACAAATTCTACGTAATTATACAATTACGAATGCATCTAATAAGAATTTATCATGCATTATGATTTCCAAATAATAAATGAAGGCATTTTTTCCAACTCATATCATAGAGATTCAATAAAGCAAGATTACTCTTTGGAAATAATATTAATAATCGTTAATAATAACATAATTACTCTTTGGAATTTCATAGTCATTGGCACAACTTCTTCAATGATTAAATAAGACAAAGGTTACTACTCAAAAATAAAAACTCTGCCGTTATTCTCCATCCCTCGACTTGTGGGCTTTTTTTTTGTTTTCTCAACTCATTTTTATTAAATTTAAATAACGTTTAAAAATATGTTTTTATTTATCAATTTACTGTACATTTGTTTTTTAAGTTATTAAAAGAAATTAAGTACTTAATCTTGAATACGATTTTATTTTATACAATCCAAACTAATGAATGTGGCACATTTACCAATTTAAAGCAATGATCATCAGATAAGTACAAATATAGAATTCAAACTTTGTTTTTATTTTATTTTATTTTTTCTAGTAAGAAGAATAAAGTGAAATCATGCTTAAATGGGATTAAAAAGCAACAAATTTCTTATTTCTGACTGGAGCTGATTTTGAATCAGCAATAATAAAAAAATTTTGCTATACCGAAAAGTCGCTTATTTTATATTGGATAGTTTGACATGGTATGAATGATTAGTAAACAAAAAATATTCTAATTTTCGTGGCAGACGATCGAATATGCCACATTGGATAGTTTGACATGGTAAGATTTTAAAAAAAGCGCACATTGGATATACTTTGAAACAAACATTATCTAAGTTTCTAAGTGAGTTAGGGACGTGCCGATTTTGCATAGTACACATAATGCATAATAAAACAAAATGGCACAAAATATGAAAAATGCATTTTCGCACATTGGACAGTTTGACATGGTACCGACGATATTTTCAAGTAAGATATGTCCACATATTCTACTCTTTAATTCACAATTGAAACTGTATAAATTTTGCACTATGATAATTTAAAGAGTATTTTGTTTAAATGAAGAGTCTGTATAAATCCTTCATTTTGTAAAAAATATGTAAGAAAAGAAAAGAAAAAAAAAAAAAAAAAAAAAACATACCTTTAGCAACACGATCACATAAAAGGATGACTTCAGTACCACCAGTCACTGGAGCAGAAAAATGACTTAATTTCATAATAGTCAAATCAGACATGGCCTCTGAAAATAAAAATGAATCATTAATTATTGAATAATGAAAATTTTTGCTGATTAAATCCTTTGCATCATCAGGAGTGCAAAAATCTTGGATTAGCAGGCAGTCTCTCAGCACTAAAATTTAAAAACTTTCTTCGCTTAAAATTTAATGGCATTCTAACAAGAATTTTACACGAAATATCAGACAAAAAGTAACAAAATAAATTTAGTGGTGAGAGACTGCCTGTTGGCGCCTAGATTTTTTGCACCTCTGTGATTTTAATTTATGATCATATCAGAAAATATATAACAAATTTTACCTAATGTTTGTGATTTGTACTTCACATTTGCCAACCTTCCTGTCTCTTCAAGAACTATTATTTCCAAAACAGAAACTATAGTGTAACATTTAATTACAGAATTTCTGCCATTAAATAAAGAAAATTTGAACTCAGACTAAAAGGTACTTAAAAAAGAAAAGAAGAGGGAGTTGACAACTACAAAGCATGTAAGTACAACTCTGCTAAATTGCAATAATTTTTATTTATTTATTTTTTGCTTTAACTTTTTTCTTTTATCATTTTTATACATATAAAGATGAAAAAGGCCATCCTCACTAGAGTTCATAGAATTGATTTACATTGCTGATTTTAATCCTTTGAAGACTATACAAGAAAAAAATTTATATTTTACAATGTTATGATAATTTATCTAAGTCAGTCAAATGAATGCTGAAATTTAATTTTAAAAAATTCAACTTCTCTGCAAAATCTTTAAAAATTGTTAAGTTTTAATAATAATAATAAAAAAAGAATGATAACACAGAATGCAAGAAAAAACAGAATGGAAAAGATGAAAAAGTAGACAAGTTTACAAACTCCTGAAATTATGGTTTTCAAACATTCGAGAAAAAGATACACCAGTCAGTGATACACTGATGTGGCAAAAAGCAGTTAATTTAGAAGAAAAATGTGAAAACGGTTTTAAAGAAATCTATGGAGAACACAAAGATGCTAATCTGCCAGCTGCAGAAAATGGATGAAAGAGAAGTGGCAAAAATTAAATTTCATATTGAACAGAAAATATTTATAAAATCGAAAAAGTCGGGCTCTATTTTAGAGCATTATAAGAACATACATACTTATTTAAGAATGAGACAGCAAAAGATCACAAAATTTTGAAAGAGACCTGTTTTATACCATATTGCTGGACCAAAGAAAAAAGTTTAATGTGAGGATGGAATTAACATATCACACATCATTTAAAATTTGAATTTAAACTCTCTTTTTTTTTTTTTTTTTTTTTTTTTTTTTTTTTACAATTTTTAATTTGATTGATAGTTTTTCTCTTTCCAAGAAAAAAAAAAAGTATATTTCTTATTTTTTTATGTGCTTAATAAATTACATTCACTGTATATTCTTAGGCTCACTCAAAGCTACCTATAAAATAAATAAAAAACATAAGTATTTTCTCAAAATAAAGGCATTGCTGTTCAATGCAAGCTTTTCTTTTCATTAACGAATTTATATATATGTTGCAGCCAATACCCGAATTGGCCAGCAACGTTAAAAAATGAACTGGCCAGATGCAATTGGCCAATTCGCAAACTGGCCAGATGCGATTGGCCAATTCGCGAAATAGTTATAAGCACTCGGCTTAATCCTTTCTAACATAGTTGAAAGTGTCTATGAATTCAAATATTCTAGATGTCAGCCTGTCCGTGATCTAACTCGAGTAAAGTTTCCGGTTAACTTGTAATTGTCATCGTATTTGGTTTATCAATTAATTTCGATATTGAAAGGGAACTGTGTACTATTTTTGGTTAATTTAGTTGGGTACACAAAAATATATTGTTTCAATATAATCAATGGGAATCTTTTTTACTGTACATTTTAATGTTACATTATCTTAATTACAAAAAAATTGGTACCTATGCATCATAGTTCGGATGTTGGCCAAAGCTTCCCGGCCAGTTCACGAATTGGCCGGCCAAAACCCGAAATACGCTATTCGTTTCATGTATTTCGGGTTTTGGCCAGTAAGCTTGGCCAGTTCGGGTATTGGCCGGCCAGTTCTAGAATTGGCCAGGCTCCGGGTATTGGCCACAACATATATAAAGATATTCTTTGACCATGTGCTTCTTTGCAGCTGCAATTTAAACGTTTTATAAATGGTCAAATTGGAAGTCAACATTTTATTACTTTGTTTTGATAAGATCAGCTGTGTTTATGATAAAGAAAGTGAGAGACAAGCAGTAATGTCTACATGGTTGTTCTTAAATATAACTTCTTTATTTTTTCAGCCTCAGTATCGAATATATGCACTAAAAATTCACTTGCATCAGCTAATAAATCACTGAGCTGATCTGGAATTGAAAATTTCTGTTAAGTGAGGTATTCTTTGGGGGTTATAACAATAAAAAGCTCAAATTTTTGTGGTTTGATGCATTATTAAATCTGACTGCTCATCATTATTCTATTTCTGATAGCTTTGATGTAAACATGTAGAGCAGTTTTTGTCTAATTATATCAGGGGTTACCCCACGACACTGAATCTCTTTAATTACCTGAGGTTTTGTATATATCCAAAGTATTTTTAATTGATATGATACTATATCCTGTAATCAGAAATAAAAAATAATGAAAATTCTATGAAAAGTGAGGTGGTTTACTAAATAATGTTTCATTGTGAATGCGTCAATGCAATCAAAATATATTTGCTTAATTTGTTTGCTAAATGTATGGAGCAACTTTTATTTTGTAAAAGTTTCAAAAACCTAGCTTGAAAATTCTGAAAATTATTGTTGATGAAATAAGCTCAAAATACACTGTTTCCAAAATGCAGCAAAAAGATGAATGGCTGTACCTATATCTATTAATAGTGTAATTATAGCATACACAATAATGCACATACTACTGTATCTGGATACAGCCCTTCATCTTTTTGCTTCATTTTGGAAACAATGGATTTTGAGTTTATTTTATCATTTTAGCTCTAAGTTGTCATTTCAACAAGGCCAAACAATCATTTTTTAACTGTCTTTAATAGCTAAATGTTTTTAAAAACTCGTGATTCCGAAATGAACACATTAAGAGCATACTTCACTCAACTGAAAAAACCATTCACTAATGATATAGATAGAAGGAAATAAAATAGATAGAAGGGAACTTCATAGGAAAGAAATTTTTAGAGATATCTCATTTGCATTTCAGTATTTTTATTTTTATTTATTTATTTTTTGCATTGGCCAGCTGAGATCGATCTGCACAAAATGTGTTTTTTAGTTCTTCATTTTCATTTACACATATTTTTAATTGGGACACTTTTATATCAGAGTCAATTTTGAAAGTGAAGGCATTCTCTTGAACAAAATCTGCAAATAAAATCAAAAAGGTAAAAAAAGGCAGGTGTAGAGATCAATCAATCTCAGCTGTCTAAAGCAAAAAGAATTATTTAAATACATTAAAAAGCAAACAAGATATCTTAAAATTTTTCTTTCTTATGATTAGCATTAGAGAACAAGTCTTTCCAGATGACTGAAATAGCCCCTGAATAATGAAAAAGATTAATTTTCTGATCTTCAGAATTAGTTTCATATTGAAATATGTTAAGTTATAGTTTTCTTTTGTATGTGCAGGTGAATATGTGCAAGATTCAATATTTATGGCAATAAATATTAGACCATACATGATTCTCTACTTCAAAATTCAGGTCTAATACAAAGAACAAAAATTCTACAAACTTAATCACATTATTAAAATCAATGATTTAAAAATTAAAATATTTTTCTTTTCAAAATGAGAAAACATTAAAATCTAAGATTAACATAATTTTTAATGTTTTCAAAGATATTCAGGGTGGCTACAGAAATGATGAAAAAAAGTTCCCTGATTTTTCCCTAATTATCTATACCAGATTTCCCTGATTTTTATTATTAAAGAACAAATACAGTACTTTTTTTTAACGTATGCTACTTTCTCGTATAACACTTATCCAGCTTGCAAATATATCTCTGTTGGGAGAAAAAACAAAAATTGCACAGTATTTAATTAGCAGAGGTGCCAAGTATTATGATTTATCCGTAATTATTACAGATATGCAACAATAGTTACGCTGTTACGGACATCAGATAACTAAAATCGCTAAGGATCAAAGGATCACTTGAAATAACGCGAATTTCGACATAAGATTATGGAAAAAATACGAAATTTTGTCATACATCATATGAATAAATTCTCACATTCGTCAGTTTTGAGGGGAGAAAAAAAAAAAAAAAAAGCACAAACATAGTTAAAAGATCGCGTATAAATACAAAATTTAGTCCTATAAATTGCATAAAAAATGGAAATTTCATCATAAGCTTGTCTAAAAAAATACAAATTTAATCAAAAGATCGCGAAAAAATGCACAAATTTCATCAAAAGATTGCGAAAATACACACAAAGTTCATCTAAGAATCGCAAAAAACATGCAAATGTTATCTTAATATCACAAAAAACATGCAAATTTCATTTAAAACATAGCGAAAAACACACAAAATGCATATTAAAAAATAATAAAAATAAAAAAAGTAGAAATTTTTGTCAAAAAATTGCAAAAAACATGCAAATTTCATCAAATGATTGGGGAAAATGTCCGAATTTGTCAAAAAATCTTGAAAAATGCATAAATTTCATAAAAACGTGCAGATTTCATCAAAAAATAGTTAAAAACTTGCAAATTTTGTTAAGAACTCACGGAAAATGTTCATTTCATCAAGAAATAGCGAAAAATGTGCAAATTTCGTCAAAAGTTCACAAATGAACTAACTTTTGAAAATTTGGGTTTATGGGACAATTTAGCTTTCCATACAGACAGATATCGCTTGGCTGCAATGCAGCTTTATGTGTCTATCACATCTTATTAATGGTTTAAATGTAGTCTGTTTGGCAGTGAATCAATGTTGTTGGTAAGGTGAAAACAGAAATATTTTCGCAGAGAGAAAAAATTCCCTGATTTTTGAACATTTTTTATAAAGTTCCCTGATTTTTCCAGATTGATGAACTTCCCTGATTCCCAGAATCTGTAGCCATCCGGATATTCTTTCTAATTAATAAATTAATTTCATTTAATAAACTAAAAATAATTGTTTATAAGATCCTTTCTTTTAGATTGTAAACAATAAAGCATAACAGGTTTTAAAAAGCAATTTTTTTCCAGACATAAAAAGCATTTTATTTAAAATTAATATTTGATTAAATCTATAATTCATATTGTCACAATAACTTTCATTCAGTAATTGAATTATTCATATTTTTATATAAAATAAGCACAAAAAGTAAAATAGATTTAACTAAATTATAAATATTTTACTATTTCAATAGTTGATATGTATAACAAATATGACTTGCTCATTCATATGAATACATTTTATTTTTCTTTTCTTTTTTTAGATTACACATATGCCTGTGTAAATTTACATTTATGCAATTATAATAATTTCACAAAGTACTAGTGCAAGAAAAAAATGCCATGATAATTTTGTTTCATTTGTTACCTGCGCCTGTTGTAGCTATTTTTTCAATTAATAAGTATAATTATCAATCAAAGCATGAAAATATGAGTTGTGCTACTAACACAATTTAATTATATGTTTAATTCTTTTGGAGATTCACAATTCTTACAAGGAAGGTCTCCATTGGGGGCATACTCAGAATTTTTTGAAAAAAAAAAAATACGAACTACTCATGCAGGTAATAAAGAATCAGTGAAAATTAGCAGCGGAATTACATTATTAGATATGTAAAAAAAAATAAAACAGTTTGGAATAATTGGCGTGAAAAGCTGAAAGCGATGCAGGATTTGGCGAGCAGTACATTTCCTCGCCAAAAGCAGACAATTTTAACGAATCTGAAAATTGATTTTAATTGACTTCACTGTTAAAAATCTGCAGCATTTACTGCAACGTTACTCCACTACTTTAATAGAATATCTCTCTTCTGACCAATGAGAATGCTCCATAGCACGGTGAATTGACCGTGTCATACACTGATAAAAATCTGCTGCATTTTGTTGCAACGCACTCCATCGCTTGTATATAATATCTCTATTCCAACCAATGAGAAAGCGCCATTTCACGGCCAAGTAACCGTGTTCTATACAAGCAAGGGAGTGCGTTGCAACAAAATGCAGCAGATTTTTAACAGTGTATTTTTCAATTTGGAACAATTTTAATCAATTTAAATTGTGTTTTAAATGATAAAATATAATAATTTCATTTTGTTATAAGTACATATAAACATATATGACAAAATTACACTTAAAGTAAAGTAAAAATGCAAAACTAAAATTACTTAAACAAAACTTATTTAAATAAATTGAACATAGAAAGTTTTTTCTTTAAAAAGCATTCGAAGCGTAAATGCGTATTTTTCAAAATTTCGTTTTTTCGCCAACCGGAGATAAATCGGCAAATAAACGAAATTTTTATTATTTTTTTACAGACGTTATAAGGAGATTCCGCCAAAATTTTTTTTATAAACATATATAACTATATGAGAAGAACATTAAGTAATTTTTTCAGATTTTTCTGAGTATGCCCGTATGGAGACCTTCCTTGTTAGTAGTTATTCCCGTCACAGTGAGGAAAACAAAAATCCAGTTTAAATTTTTTTAAAAAAAATTAATTTTAATCAACTAAATTATTTTTTTAAATATTTATTTTTATTTATTAATTTTTTTTATGAATATCCAAAAGATATTTAGAAATATTTGGAAAAATCAATTTTACATAATTCTTTCATTAAGAGGGGAAGGGGGGGGGGAATAACTGACCAATGTTTTCTTTATTTTAAAACATTAAGAATTTCTCTTTTTGTTCATTTCACACACAATTTTTTCAAGCAAAAAACTTAAGTTATTAAAAGTCTTTGGTTTTTCATTATTAATTTTTTTAATTAAAAATCTTTTCAAAAACAAAAATTGAAAATAAATAATTTGAAAAACCTATATCAATAAGCATATATGTATCTGAACAAGAATAATGAAGACTACAAAACATTTTTTTTTCATGACTATAAATAAACATTTATTTGAGAAATTAACGAGGAATAATAAAACAAATAGTATTAATAAAACATATTTTTTTATCTACCTACATATAAATAGAAATAAATGATTGCTTATTTGAAAATAAATAAACCAAACATTAAAGAATTCATTCTTGTCAGAAGAAACATCCAACACTACAGGCTATTGAAAGACCTTGTTTTTCATATTTTTTTTTTTTTTAATTAAATATTTTTTCAAAAACAAAATTGGAAAATAAATAACTAAAAAAAAAGTCAATTTCAAAAGTCTATATCATTACACATAAGTATATTTAAACAAAACAAAAAAAAAAAAAAAAAAAAAAAATTGTAGGCTACAGATTATATATATGTATATATAAATAAATGCTTATTTGAAAAATTAATGAAGAATATTTAAAACAAACAGTATTAATATTATCTACATATAAATATAGAAATAAATGAATGCTTATTTGAAAATAAATAAACATTAAAAAACTCACTTTTGTCATAAATAACATCTGACACTACTGGCTGAAGAGGATAAGAGAAAGCATTGTCATCACCACGAATAAAAACTTGGAAGCACAGACGTAATACATTGAGGTCAATACTGCCTGGATGGCTAAAACCAGCTGTAATAAAGTAAATTAATTAAGCACACATTTGGATTTAAAATTTTTTTATGAACAAAAAAAAAAAAAAAAAAAAAAAAAAAAAAAAAAAATTGTTGTATTGATTAATAAGTCAAACTTTACCCACATTTAGTCTCTTTAAGCAACCTCATAAGGTAGGCACCCTCTCTAAAACTAAACCTATGGTTTTGGAATGAACTTGTATTTTTCAAATTATTCATGGAAAATTAAAAATTTTCAGTATATTATTATTTGTATTTTTGTAAATTCTTCTTGAAGAATTTTCCTAAATTCGATATAATATTTAAAAAATACATTATTGTTAGTTTTATTTAGTGTTAAAAACTTACTGCCTGCTTCATTTTGATTTTAACACTTAAAATTAAATATATATTATAAAAACATTTTGGTTAAATAAAAAAAGAATTCTTCAAGAAAAGCATACAGAAAACAGAATTTAAACATTTTAATTTACCGATGAAAAATATGAAAATATTGATACACTCCAAGCAGAGAGGGAAATTTATGTCCCGATTGATAAATGAAAGATACAATGTGTTTATTCTTTTTGTAATTTCCAAATATGGAATATTTCTGATTGAATGATATTTAATCATCAATGATATTTAAACCAGACAGTGTAAAACATCTTATTTCATTGAAGAATTTTCAATATTTCACTACAATTAAATAAAACAAAACATTCTATAGCAAAAAATATAGTAGAAATGTATGCACCCTGAAGAAACTATCCAAGATCATCATGTACTATTCAGCCAGCCTTTCATGACTGCGGAAATTTTGCTTGTAGAAATCCTGCAACTCTTTAGTGGCTTTTGGCAAAAAATAACATATTCAAGATTTTTTTTTTTCCCCCTTAATCATACTAAAAGTCTAAAATCTAGTAATAATGTTCTTATTACTGCAATGTAAATTTTTTACTAAGCCAAAAAAAAAAAAAAAAAAAAAATCCAGACAAGGATTTAAATTAGAAATCTCTTCGCTGAAGGTATATTAATGGAGCTATTCTGAAAAAATCTGGAGGACATAATTTACCAAGCATTAGTTAAAATCAATCTAGTGTAATTACATAATTAGCGTTTATTGGAGTTCTGCTACTTATGATTTATCCTGTTGAGTTGATTCATATATCAGACTAGGATGCTATGATCAATAACATTAGCTGGGTGAATTAGGTATTCCAGATTCATCTAGGATAACTTAGTTGGCAGAGCATTTTCAAGTTGAGCCAAGAGATCTCTGGTTTGAATCCTGGTACGGTCATTTTTTTCCTGCTGAATTCGAGATTTACATCTCATATGACTTATTTATCAATTAGAAAAACTGCTAAAATTAATTATCTTATAATGTTAAAATAAGTATAGGCTAATCATTGTGTTAAGCATCATTTTTTTATTGCTTGTACTTGGAAATTACATGCATATGTGAGCAGAGAAATTAAATATATATTATAAAAAAATTTTGGTTAAATAAAAAAAGAATTCTTCAAGAAAAGCATACAGAAAACAGAATTTAAACATTTTAATTTACCGATGAAAAATATTAAATATTGCTATTAAATAATTTGAACTTTACTATTGACTATGGGATTTAAAATAATAATAATAATAAATTGGAATAGGGAAAAACATTTATTTCAAATACTTTTTGGGAAAATTAACTTTGTCAAATTAAAATTTTTCCAAATTTTTTTTTTTTTTTTTTTTTTAATATAGATAATTGCTTTTTAGACTCTTTCTACATTTCAAACTACTACCATATTATGGCCAACATCTCTATTAGTTGATGCCAATTTTGGTGACATACTCATTTATGGAATTTCAGCCATCAAATGCTTTTAAAGGGCTACTTCAGTCATGTGAAAATGTCTTAACTATTGTTAATTCAATGGGAAAATTTTTTATTATATCCCATTTGCATTTTTGTATTTAAAATTTTTTTCTTTCATTTAATGACAGTCAATCTATAACGTCAATCTATACATTTGGCCATTCTTTACTTTTTCGATTTTGTCTGCATGATTTTCCTTTTATTAGGATACTTTTACTTTCAGAATCAATTTCCAAAAATATGATTCAAAAACCACAGGTTAAGAAATGACTTATAACCTTTTTTTTTTTGTTTGTTTGTTTGCTCTATTTATCAGTCTTGTGTATATTTGTTTTAATGGGTTACAACTTTATTGTTTCTAACATACACTGTTAAAGAAAAAGGGGAAGATAAAAATAAATATTTTTTTCTTCAGTCAATTAGTTCCCCATAAAAGTATTTTATTATTTGAAGCAATTTAGCAGATATTATTACAACTACTGATTTAAAAATAATGTAATTATAATGTTGGCATTAAAACAAATAATTATTAAAATAATTGTTAATGGAAAATTAAAAAATTAATATAGAAAAAAAATAGCAAAGTAATAATTAGCTTATGTATAAAACCATGCTTAATTTCTTTTAAAATAAAGAAATTATAAAAGGACAGCTCAAAACATACTGCAGCTTGGCAAATTATGCATCCAATCAAACTGACATCTGCTGCATCTCTAGTATGGAATCCTTCTAAGTTTATGCACAAATATCAACCTACCCATGTGCGACTTGAAAAAACATTGCACTGAAGGACATACATTATTGGGTCTCATAGACCCAACCCATACACTGGCATGTTGAAAAATCACTACAATATGTTCTATATCCCACCATTATTTGTAACATCTTAAAATTTGAATAAAAATAAAAACATTGCAATAACCTGATTTAATATGAGAAATAATCAAGTGTTTAACATTATAAACTTGTCAAAGTTTAAATTTTTTTCACTTTTCTTACATAATTTCAGACATTATTTATAGCTCTGAATAATAACTTCTGAATGTAGATAAATGAAAGATTTGTTATTTTAATAATTGTGAAGTTATAAAAAAGAGAATATCAATCTATTTTTATAATAATAAGATAGGTGAGATTTTCATGCACACACACATACACAAAAGTTTCCATACAAAAAAGTTTAAAGAATGAAGCAATGTTAGGATTGTCTATATACAGCAAAGTTGCAATGCCACATTTTCTAGTGATATGCCCGAAAGCAGAATACTATGAAATTTGCGACGTACGTCGCAGAACAGATACCTGAGCTGCAGAACAATTCTGTTCTAAAGTGTGTGAAAAAAATCTTCGGAACAACCGCGCATTTTCTGAGAATGGGGAAAACGTCGTGCTGTGTGGTAAGATGTTTTGAACAACTCTATCTCAGACAATTTCAGACCTCTCCGATGTTTTTGAACAACATTTTATGCATAGAGGAAATATTTAAAAATATTTTTCATCTAAAGTTATCCATAAAACTATGAATCAGGGCTCGAAAATTAGCGATACCGGGGAACGCAGAAATCCTTTCTGGGAGCGTATATTTTTTCACTGCTAAGTTCCCGTCCGGGAACCTAGCAAGTCACCGAACCTATTTTAGCACGTAAATTATGCAAAAAATAGCTCTTATGCGTCCCGTGGGATGCGTCATTTCAACAAAATATGGCAAAAAAAAAAAAAAAAAGAATTTTGTCAAAAAATCGTGATAAAACGGTATATTTCGACAAACAATTCCGAAAAAACGATAAATTTTGTCAAATAAAATCCCAAAAAAGCGATACAATTTGCCAAAAAAATCGCGATAAAACGGCAAATTTCGTAAAAATATTCGTGAAAAAACGCTAATTTCGTCAAAGAAACCCCGATAAAACAAGATTTCGTCAAAATATCGCGGGAAACAACGCAAAATTCATCAAAATTTGCGAAAAAAAAGACAAGTTTCGTCAAAAAATTTGCGAAAAAACGCTATTTTCGTAGAAAAATTATCGAAAAAAATTTTTTTTTCAAAAAATAGCAGAAAACAATGCAAATTTCATCGAAATTCGCGAAAAATAACAAATTTTATCAAAAAATATCGAGAAATGGTAGATTTCGACAAACAATCCCGAAAAAACGGTAAATTTTGTCAAAAAAATCCCGGAAAAACGGTAAAATTTGCCAAAAAATCGCGATAAAACGGCAAATTCCGTCAAATTCCTTAAAACAGCAACTTTTCTTTTCAAAAACATCACGATTAAAATGCTTATTTCGTCAAAAAAATTCGTAAAAGAAAAAAAAAATCGAAAAAACAAGATTTTGTAAAAATATCGCAGAGAACAACGCAAAATTCACGAAAAAAAAAGGGCATATTTCGTCAAAAAATTGCGAAAAACGCTAATTTTGTAGAAAAATTACATAAAAAAAAACAGCAGATTTCCTCAAAAAATAGCAGAAAACAATGGAAATTTCATCAAAAATCGCGAAAAACAACAAATTTCGTCAAAAAATTCGCGAAAAAACAGCAAATTTTGTTAAAAAAAAAATCGAAAATGGCAAATTTCATCAAATGATCGTGATAAAAAGGCAGATTTTGTCAAAAAATCGCGAAAAAAAACGAAAAATTTCACCAAAAAATCGCGAAAAAAAAAGCAAATTTCGTCAAAATACATACACAAATTTTTCAGGGAACCTATACTTTTCATCTGTAAACCTATATTTTTCAGGAAACTTAAAATTTTTAGAATTTTCAAGCCTTGCTATGAATTCTATGTCACTGGCGTGGTATGAATTCAGTGTGTATCAAAGAATAACAATGTAAATATTTCAATATAAAATTATTGAAATATACCCTTTTCTAATTTAAAATTTGATTTGTATTTCATTAATTTCTAAATTGCATTGTAGTGTACACATATTTTAGTAATTTTATTTTGGTAAGATTCGAAAAGGCAAATTGAAAATGTATGAATTTATCTTGCAGAACAATTTTGGTCAAATACATTTGCGTTGCAGAACATCACAAAGTATTCTGCTTTGGGGGTGATTTGTCTTTAACTAATATATCAGCTAATTACTGACCCTATTTTTGAAAAATCGTTATCAACAATCTGTAGACTGTTCTTCATCGATATGTACCTTGAGCAGATGTCAATTCCCCTGCTCAGCACCCTCAAAGTAAGGCTTGCAAGCAATAAAAAAATTTGATTTTCTCAAGAACTATATAATTTAGATTGATTCCTACAGTTTTCTGGTAAGGTTTAAATAAAAGTCTACTACTATTAATTTTTTCATAATTTTAATTTCATTAGATTTCAGAAATAAGAGAGAGGGACAATGACATTTTTGTAGTAGATTTTTAACTACATCCCTAAAAATATAATACCTAAAAATTAGAACAGATATTTCTGAGTTCAGAGTTCTGGGATCTTTCATACAATCCCACACATATATAAAAAAAAAGTATATGGATAAAAAATACAACAGGGTAGATGTACCAGTAATGGAACCCCTCAATGATTTACAAAAAAATAACCAATTTAGCTTATTTTTCCCCAATAATTCCCCCCTTGCATATTTTATAATTTTTCATCATTGTTGACACTATTAAACCAATTGAAAGTGGAAAATAATGTTTCACAGTTCCATTGTTTTTCAGCGAAAATCTTAATGACTTCTTAGTGACTTCATTTAATAAATTTATATATTTTTTATTTTCTTTCAAAATATGAATATTTTTCCTTTGGTAGTATCAAAAAACTTTGACTTTATATACTAATAATCATTTATAAAATTTCATTTATTTTAAAAGGTTTTAAGAGAAGTGTTCATTATTAGGATGCTTAAATAGTCATTTTCCAGCAATGGACACTCAATGTAGACATTGCTAAAAATGCAATTTCAGAAATGTTTATAGTGCATAAAATATTTTGACTTAAATTGAAAACCTAAATAATCAAATTTAATTTTTAAATTGCATTTATCAAAATGTAATAACATCTGGTTTTAAGTTATTTTAATGTGATTAATAAAATTTCGATATATTTGGTTTTTCATTATTCTTTTTTTAAATTAATATGATTATGCCTTACATTTTCATAATCTGGCAAAATCAAACCAATCAGGAAGCCGAAAATATTAAAATATTGTTTAAGGGCACAGCTAAAGAGGAACTCATAGTGCTTTATTCCACCCCATTTCAATAAAAACAATTAAGTTACAGAAGGGGTTAAAAATCTATTTTCTGTCTTAAATGTTTTCTTATTTATCTCCAACCAAATATATATATATATATATATATATATATATATATATTAATGAAAGTTATAGTAATTACGAATCTAGTAAATCTGCAGATCTGTAGCTTCAAACATATGTTTTACTGTTTTATTTTAAATTATTTTATTTAGTATATTTAAAATATCTGATTCATATCTTTAGTACTAATATCATTTCTTTAATATTAATAACATTAATTATCACAAGTAGAATAATATTTCAAGTACTCTCTGGAAGTTTAATTGTTCAAAATAGTGAAATAAAACCATACATCAATACTCTAAAAACATTATTAATACCTTTTATACCTCTTGCTGTCTCAATAATTTTATACCTGTAATTGCTGGATATTTAGTATTTTAAGCTATCAATCTAAACTAACTAAAGTACATATCTTTTAATAATTACAATAACTACTGCAAACAGTGAATGATCATACAAATATTTTATTATTTACTAGTATCCTAACTGTTAAATGCATTTGAAAATAATTATTTTGTTTCATTAGTATGCTTTGATTACATTTTAGTTCTAAGTATGATCATAAAAACAGGTATATTTATTACTTTTTATGGGGTATCCATTACTGAGTTTTTGGGTGTTTTGATATAATTTCTGTTACTAAAAATTAAATTTTTATTCATATTGAGAAATGAGGCTATAAGAATGGTTAAATATTGTTGACTCATATAATATTAAAAAAAAAAATTTAAATACAATTATTAAAACTTAATAAAAAAATAATTTTAAAAGAAATTTTTTAAGGATGTCCATTACTAGCACACCGATCCAATATTCAGGTAACCTAATTAGCTCCTTAATTTTTTCCTAAAAATACTTTTGAATGCATAATAATCTATAAATATGTTGGTCAATAGCTTTTATAATTCTCCTAAGTTTGAACTTTCCATGTTCAACAGTTTTCAAAAAAAATAAGACACATGAATGGTTCAGTTTTTACTTGTTAAGTATAGAACACAAAATATTATGACACATTCAAAAGATTTAGAGATGTATAACTATCCACCTTTTCTGTATTAAAATAAAATATAAAAAGGACATACTTCCATAGGGATCTAGTTTCTGAGCTTCACGTAGCTTCAGAGATTTTTCTATATCTCTCTTCTTTACACACTGTATACCTAAACTTGTAAAACTGGAAAGAAAAAATTGAACACAAGTTAATGCTTCAAGAGAATGAATTAATTCATTATGGCTCATTTTATAATAAAGAAAAGTAAGGTTGAACCTGCATACCTTATTACTACTTGCTTCGTAAATCTAGAGTTTCCAAAAGAATTTAATGAAAGTCACTTTGTTTTGTGCCATAATATCATTTTAAATATGATTATTTCAGCTCATTTATATTAATAAAGGATTATTTTTAAAAAGTAAAATCATTCAGTCATATGGCACCATTAGAATAAAAGGGAAATAAAAACAAGTGGTTTTCTTTTCTAGTATTAGAAGGCTATTTTAAAAGGAATTTTGTGATACTTGTAAATTTATGTTTAGTATTGCTGGTGACAATCTGTTGATAAAATGCCAATCGAAAAAGACACAAACAATGAATTTGTTTTTAATTTGATTTTCATTTGTGACAAAGGATATGTTTCAAACTGGATCATTTATTTATTTAGAGATCTAATCCAAAGAGAATATTTTGTTTTGTTTGCAGTCAATCAACTTTCACTTGATTCACATGATTTTCACTTTATTATCTAATCAACCCTTTATATGAAAATAACATTAATGATTCTTATATCTATTTTTGATTTTGAAGTCCTGCTGAGTAGATATAATTGCCATATACTGTTATCTTCCTGATACCCTGATACTTGAGGAAAATATAATACATATTTTTTCTGTTAGTTTTTTTTTTTTTTTTTTTTCAACAAATAGGCATAAGAAAGGAAAAAAAAAATAAAAAGATAAATTCCTTTTTTTTTTTTGCTGCACAGCACATCTATTATGGATATTCAAATCGTAGTTGCTTAAAAAAGGGGAAAGAAATAGAATTTATTAAAAAGAACTTAAGGCAAACATCAACAGCTGCTATTCTCGCTTATTGCATCATTTTGTAAACAAAGTAGTGATTATTGCCAAAATTCAAAAGTTGAATGATGATTTTTGATTCATAAATTACAATGTTCAATTGGTTTCAAATTGCTACAATGAAATTTAATGCAATAGAAGGAGAAAGCAAAACATCCATTTTAATGGTTGCTAGGTCTCAAGAAAACAATTTTTCCTCTTTTCTTATAAAAACATTGGATCTTTCACAATATAAAATTTTTAATTTAATTTTTAGTGATATGACAATCGTGAAAGATTGCTATGAAGAAGTAATCTATAATTATAAGATATGAAATATATTTTCATCCCATACAAAACCTCTCTTTTGATAAGATTACATTTAAATTTTCATTTAATACTTATTTCTATATAAGAAATTGCTTAAAAATGAAATGTCACTTTTGAAACAATTTTATTGGGCTCTGATGGCACAAAATGTTTTTCAGTTCAGATTTAAAATTGTCAATCTTGGGCAAACTTGAGCTTAGGGGGAAAAGTAAATAAATAAAAAAGCCCATGAAAATGATTTTTCAAAAAATAATAGAATAAATAAAAATACTATAATAATAAAGATGGATTATAAAGATGGGCAAGTCGTTAAAAGAAATTTCAATGTAAAATTGTTATCAAGACCATTTGTTAAAAAATCTTTTCCCCACTCAAGAATACAAAACTTTCTGACACATTTTAAAACATAAAAGCATGATTACTGCAGTGAGTTACAATATTTTTTTTTTTTTTTTAATTTCTGGTAAATTAATTATATATCTTGAGTTATAAGCAGTTAATGTCTAAGGACGACAGTTGTTTCATTTCATACATTATCATTTCTGAAAATTCAGTTCAAAAGGCCTAAGCTGGCAGCCATTTTTTAAAGAGTTGTAAAATGAAAGTACAGTAAAGCATCGTTTATATGCCGATCACTTATACGACGTTTACATTTATACGACGTTTTAATGTGGTCCCGATTCATTCCTATTCATTTTAATGTAAAAATATATCCTTTATACGACACCCAAAATCATTTATACGTCGATTTTTCGATTTTGTATAGGTTTATTTTTGTTTAATTTTCTTGTGTATTTTACGAACGAGCGGAAGTTGGCGGCTATGAATGACACCAAAGAGCGTGTTTAACTGCATTCCACATTATAAAAATGTGGGCTGGTGTTTGATTAGTCTTAAAAATCAGCTTACGTGTAACAGATTGCACTGGGAGGGATCATTCTTTTTTCGGGGATGGTCAGCTTTCCCGACCTGTTTTAAGTTGCAAATAGACTATCCTTCTAACTGTTACGAGAATTGGCGACTTTTAGTTAGCCATGCGGGCTTTTTGATCTTTGACTTTAAATGGAAAGGGAATAATGTACTGCAAATGAGGAACCTTTCTGGGAAACATAAATAAAGGTACGCATATTTAAATTGCTTATTAATCCCCCCCCCCCGTTTTTTTTGTTATTTGTTTAATTTACAAATTCATGCAAATCATCACGTTAAACATTAAAATTAAGTGAAAACAAAATTAATTCTAGGTTTGGAAGTGAAAATCGATTGTACGTCGTTATCGTTTATACGACGTTTTTTGGTAGTCCCTTCGGCATCGTATAAACAATGCTCCACTGTATCTACTTATTTGATACATTAGATTATTCCTAAAGAAAAGTGAATTTAAAAATGTGCTAAAAAATAACCAAATTGGATTAAAAAACAGACTTTAAATAAAATATCATGGAATTTAAATTAAGAATATATAAAAAACCCTCAAACTATTTAAATAAATAAGACATATATACAGTAGAACCCCGATAATTCGGATTAATTGGGACCAGGCCCAATCCGGATTGTCGAAAATCCAGATTATCCGGAGAATGTGAACAAATGAAATAAAATAATGTGTAACATTCAAAGAAAATCACCTTTATATTGAGCATAATCAATATTTACAGACAGTAAAATTGTTTACTTTGTAATTATAAAATTTGTCATATTCTACCATTTTTGAGGGCCGAATGGTCACGCATTCTCAGCATTCTTTCTCCTTTTACTTCAATTTTCCGCAAGTGATTTGCAGAAGGGTTTTGGCACGAAGATAAGGAAACAGTCTCAAGAAGATTGTTTCCAAGAGTAGTTGATAGATAGAGGTCCTATGGACTGGATGACAAAGATCGGATCACGATCCTTATCAGTCAGTGTGTCTATAAGGACTATTTTACTTTGCTTTCTTGCAATGCTCTGAGTAAAACTTCATTAAGCAGTGATTTTAAGATGACATTTCCAAATGGATTAAATAGAAAAGTGTGAAAATTGGAATTGGCAAAGCTTAAAGGATGTATAGTTGTTCCTTTCATAGATAATATTAAAGTGTTTAAATAAGAAAGCTTGAGGTATTCTTCTGAAAAAATTTCAGAAAATACTTATTTATTCAGAATATGAGGCTGAAATAAATTTATGTTATGGAAATTTCCCGATCACTTCTCAAACTTGAAAAAAAAAATTCCACCAAATCGATCCGGATTAACGGGGTCTGGATTTGTGGGGTTCTACTGTACCACATTTCATAATATTAACTACTCACCTACAAGTCATGTCAGCATTATTTACAATCATTGTGCAGACACCTCGCTTACAGTTTTCTTTACCTACTAGATTGTGAGGATGTGGTCTATAGGGTGGATCTTTGGTAACGCATGATACAACAACAGCATAAGCTCCTTGATAATTGTTAACCTACAATAAATTACCACTTTTTAAATAACAAGATCCGTATAGTAAGTGTATAACAGACTTAGGATGAACATTTTACGATTAATCTACACTGAAAATAAATCCAAATATAAACCTCACTTGGGTAGCTATTAAAATCTAAATGTATCAGTAGTTCTAGCAAAACTTATGAAGATTTCTGTCTCATCTTGCCACATTAACATTTAAAAACTTATATGTGTAATAAAAATAAATATTGCTAAAAGAAGAAAAAATATTTATATTTATTGAATAAGGCAGGAAGAACATGTGTTTTTAACATAGCAGAAACCAACAGAGAAAAATTTTTAAAAATGAAAATTTTAGTAGTTGTTTTAAGTTTTTTAAAAATAAGCCATTATGTAATGCAATAAGTAAAAGAAATCTCTTGCTTACAGAACATTAAATTAAAAAATATATAATAAACTCTCTGTAAGGCAGATTCTGTGTAAGATATAAATTTGTCTAACTCAGAATGATTTTCAAGTTCCTGCGAACCCATAAACATAAAATAACATTTGTCTAAGGCGAGAAAATTTTCTCAATCCAAATTTATTTAGCCTTAAGTAGAGTTTACTGTATTTTTATAATATGTATAAAATGTTTCAGCATAATGTTTACAAACTTTAAGAAGTGGTAGACATACATATAATAATAATAATAATAATAATAATAAATCAGGGTCACACTATATTCATAATGGAACATCTGAAATAAACATATCACCAATTAGAAAAATAAAAAAAATACAAAAATCTAAAAACTAATAAAGCATAAGAAAATTATGATTAAGTGTAAAATTAGTTTTTCATATTATCTAACTGAAACTGTAACTTACAGATAGAAAATATGACTAAACTAGTCGTTAGGGGTCACTATAATATTTATCCATCATAGATATGCATGATATAAAATATGAAAATAAAACATGCGTTAACTAATTATAAAATGCATTGCAATTTCAAAATAAAGTTTAAACATATATTTAAAAATTTTTAATACATAGTAATGTTTTATTATTGAATTGCTGATGAACCAATTTTGACAAATTATATAAAATGTCAAACTACTCTATCAGTACTGAATTACGTAAAAGAAATCATCTTATAAGTCTTAAAATGATAATCCTATTAACTAATAATTTATTGTGTTGAATTAAGAATATTGTTTCTAATTAAAATATGTTTTTGAATTTAAATTTAAATGAAATAAAGGGTCATGAAAAATTGAACAGTGTGGAAAATGTGATTACAAATATCTCAGTAACTAATTATCCAACTAACGTCATTCTTTATGTAAAATTTTTGTTTTTTAACATCTTTTACATATATTCTTTAAAATAAAAAATTTCGGAAATTTTTATATATTTTTCATAAGAACGAATATTTTGAGAGTCTTAAAAAAATAATTCTGGATAATCAAGGTTACTAACTTTCAATAAGCTTCTTCTCATTATTATATATTAAGTACACACTAAATTTCAAGTCGCAACCTGAAGCTATTTCCAGGAGTTAGGGCATTTACAGACACACAAACAGACAAACAACAAATTTTTTTCTAAAAATTGTTTTTCAGACTCTCCAATGTCTAAAACATGTAAATTAGTCATTTTTTTACTTTCTTCTATCTTCAATAGAAGAAAGTATTATAATCAAAATTTTTTTTTAAATTCTAGTTTTTGACGGATTTACACGTTTTAGGGGTCAGAGATTCCAAAAAAACTTGTTTTTACAAAATGTCTGTCTGTCTGTGTGTCCGTATGTCACCATTCTACCATCATAAAGTGTATGAAGTTATGCATAGAATTGAATCAAATTTTTTGTGAATGTTTTTGACTGTGGCAAGCAGGTCCTCCTTCAGTTTTGAAATATTCTGCAGGAAGAGGGTGCTACAATCCCGATGTTTGCGCCATTTTCAATATTATACTGACCAAAAGTATATGAAGTTATGCATCAAATTGAACCAAATTTTTTGTGTAAGTATATGGCTATGGCTAGTTGGTCCACCCTGAATTTGAAGAAAATCCACAGGAAGGGGGGGGGGGGGTGCTATAATAGTGAATTTTATGCCATTTTCAATATTGCACAACCTAAAAGTGTATGAAGTTAGTTCTAGAACTGAACTAAATTTTTTGTATGCGATTATTTTTTGGTAAGGCAAGTAGGTCCTCCCTGAATTTGAAAAAAATCTGCCTATTATTCTATTGTTTATTGGCTCGTGCAGAGACGGAAATTCGTTTTTACTCCGTTTAATTGACTGAAGCAGAAATTTAATTTTTTTCAATCATCCATTTTAAATCAGACTTTATACACGTTAAAAGAAAAAAAAAACTTTGAGTCTCAGGTTCTTAGTTAAATTCTGCTGTTCTGTGATAAGCCAAATTTATTTTAAATTGATTACATTTGACAAAGGATCAGGTGCAATATTTTGTGAATTATCTTGCTTAAAGGTGAAAATTTTTGTCAAGGGTCTTGTTTTCAGTTGAAATTTTTTGTCAAGGATCCTTTTTAAAGATGAAAATTTTTGTGAAGGGTTCTTTAAAGTGTCCAATTTTTACCAAAACAGGTCCCTGTTAATTCAAAATAGAACAAGTAAATGCAAAATAAAGACGAAAGTTTAAATACAAAATATTTACTCTAATTGTGGGATAGGTCCTAACTTCTGCTGTATTATTTACTCCAACTATACTACCAGCTGATCTGCCTTCAATTTCACATTCATAACGAAATCTGAGACTGCGAGGGGCAGGTTGTTCGGTAATTTCAACATAAGGCTTGTTTGTATAATGAAGAACTGGTACAGTAGGCATGTTGGGAGAGTTATTTTGATCCATTAACTCTTGCTGAATAACTTCATCTAAAATAAAAATTAATGATACAGTATAAACATCTAATACTTAAAAAATGTAATACTTAATGTTCAAAGAAAAAATTTGCTAACTGTAAAATGCATGAGAACAAAAATGAATTAAAAACTATGTCAGAAAGTAACCAGATTATATATTGGAATAGCCTTAAGGAGAAAAAATATAAAATGCATGGTACTTTCATATTATCTGAGATACAAAAACATGAAACCAACAATGGTTCTGATATTTTAATTACAGTAGTCCTTAGTAGAATTCTTTATACTCTATGCAATTTCAATTGACTTCTCACGGACATATATCCTCCATCCTCTCACTTCCTTATCATAAATTAAAAAAAAAAAAAATTACAACAGTCAGTCAGCAAATACAGTGTTACTATTCTTAATGAATCTAAGATAAGGACTGGGTAACTGACTTTGAGAAATCAAATTATGTTTAGTATAGATAGTTACTGCTTAGTTGCTGCTACAGTGGTGGTCAGAATTATAAGAACATTTGAAAATTAAGCAGAAAATATTTATTTCTGAACTAAATAAAGTGAAATTTATACTTTTATATACTTTTTTTATACTTTTTTATAGTAAAAATCATTGTAGAGTGCAAAACATTGGAAAATGCAAAATATGAATGTGTTGCCATAATTAACAAAATATGTCATTGTAAAAATTAGACAAAATTATAAGGACAATAAATGTTTTAGTCTGAAATACACTAATGATTAGTTAATTTCCAACTTCTCATCAATCACTTTTATCAGTCTTGACATCATGGACTTTCACATTTCCTTAAGAACATTCTTGGAAATTTTTGACCAGGCTTTTTCGATGGAGGACATGATTCACATTGTGTACCATTTTTATATACTTTGCGTGATAGAACACCATACAGATTTTCCATTGGATTCAGATCAGGGCTTCTAGCTAGCCAATCAAGTAGTTTAATGAAATTAGCATCAAACCACAAATTTGAAGTTTGAGAAACATGTACGGAGGCATTTTCATGCCAGAAAAAAGTAATCTCCACTTGTTATTAATGGTGTTTTTGAAAAAGATTATCGCCCAATACATCAACATAACTCTCAGAATTTATTCTAACCAGCACAAAAACTATTGGAGTAATTCCACCCGTTGGGAAAACTCCCCAGAACATTATTGAGCTATGTCCAAATGCACGCTTTGAGAAAATGTCTTTTTCTCTACAGAGATCATAACCAGAAGTAGCGAAAACATCTGCTCCATCCAAATTAAATTTTTTCTCATCGGTTAAAGACAATATCAACCAACTTTCCCCCCTAGTAAAGCATTTTTTGGCAAACTCCATCCTCAGTCTCTTATGAATTTTTGCAAGAGGTGGTTGTGACTTATGTTTACCAAAAGCAAACCTTTATTTTTCTTTTTGTAGAACACATCAAACGGTTCGAACACTGCATTCTAAGTTCAATTCACGTTTTATTTCTGTTGATGTTTGTTTTTTGGAGCAAGCTCGCCTTATTATCATTCTTTTCTCCCATATGGAAACAGAAGATGGCCTACCTGTGTGTCTTTGCTGACCATATTTACTGGGATTTTTAAGGTAATTGTAAAGAACCATTCTTGATCTATTAAATTTTGTCGCAATTTGGCATACAAGTCCCGAAATTTTAAATATATTAAATTTCCCTTTCTCATATTCCAGAAGTACTTAGCGGCATGACTGAAAAACAGAATATGAAGATCCCAAATGCATTTATATCGTCCGTCAGTTCCGTGTGCAGAGCAAAAAACATGCAAATTTTACTTTTTAGAGCACACAAATACAGTACATACATGCTTC
This sequence comes from Maratus speculifer, assembly GCA_964019185.1. NCBI lineage: Eukaryota > Metazoa > Arthropoda > Arachnida > Araneae > Salticidae > Maratus > Maratus speculifer. Next base: position 310,877,403 of record OZ025297.1, on the reverse strand, counting down.
AAATTTTATGTTACATTTTTAATTTTACCATTCCCATTAATCGGCATATTATTGAAATAATTTTGCACATGAATTAATTTTTAAAAAGAGAAGTTGCATTTAATTATGTATCATGATTTTTTTCATGTAATCCTATTTTGATGATATTGTGAACTTCTTGTATATACTTATACAAAATAAAAGAATTTATGTTTTAGAAATTATTACTATATGTAAGTTCTTATTTAGACATTTTTAATGAGGCTATTCATACATATATACAACTTGATAAGATTCAGCTGCTATATGGAATAATATTTTTTTTCTTCAATCACTGCATTTGTAAAAGATTCAATTTGGAGATTAAACTTTTTTCTGAAATGTCTATTTTTCAAGAGAAATTTTGCAAAGGGTCTTGTATTTTAAACTAGAAAAAAATGTGAAGGATCCTTTTAAGTCTTCTCAAACAGATTTCTGCTCAGAGATCAGATTACCCACATTAAAGTTTTCATGCGGGACACTCAACATAAAAATAAATAAAATTAAAAGTATGAGAATGTAGAACTATTACAAAATTTTCAAAACATTATTTTACAAATGAAATTTCAATTTTTCCAGTATGGAAAAATTAAAAAATAACTAAAAAAACTGCCCCCCCCCCTTTTTTTTTGAGCATTCCCATTTCTAGTTGTGACTTATGTTTACCAAAGCAAACCTTTATTTTTCTTTTTGTAGAACACATCAAATGGTTCGAACACTGTATTCTAAGTTCAATTCACGTTTTATTTCTGTTGATGTTTGTTTTTTGGAGCAAGCTCGCCTTATTATCATTCTTTTCTCCCATGCAGAAACAGAAGATGGCCTACCTGTGTGTCTTTGCTGACCATATTTACCAGGATTTTTAAGGTAATTGTAAATAACCATTCTTGATCTATTAAACTTTGTCACAATTTGGCATACAGAAAGCCCCGAAATTTTAAATACATTAAATTTAACTTTCTCATATTCCAGAAGTACTTAGCAGCATGACTGAAAAACAGAATTTGAAGATCCCAAATGCATTATATCGTCCGTCAGTTCCGTGTGCAGAGCAAAAAACATGTAAATTTTACTTTTTAGAGCACACAAATACAGTTGTCCTTATAATTTTGTCCATACCAGATGTCTGTATAAATGCAAAATGCATTTTATAAATATGAATTTTCCCCATATTTCCATTAATTTCTTTTTAAATATTCTTTTTTCATGTTTCCAGTCATTCAATTTGCATAAGTTTCCGGCCAATTGTAGCCAAAATTTGGTGATTTTTGCCCTGTCTTAATAATTTTGACCACCACTTTATTGTTTGCATATTTTGTTTTGCACAAAAACCAGTGATTTTAAAAAACCAGGCTATTAAAAAAAATCCATTGAATTTGTATTTTTGTATGTGGATTCCAAAAATTCATCACAGGAGAGCTGAATGTTCATATCTGGTGATATCACAGGAGAACTGAATGCTCATTTCTCTCATTTTTCATAAGAGTCAATGGCAAGGTATTTCAGAGATAAGAAATGGATTGCTTATCCAAAGCTCTGATGTTAATTTTACAGGAAGGAATCCTCAAAAATCTGTTATCCTACTTTCACAGTGATTATTTATGTCTTTTGCCAATTCAGGAGGTGTTCTTTCAATTTTATTTTCAGCCATCAAGCTTTCTAATATAAGAAACAATAATAAAATTCTTACTTCCAAATCATTGATGGTGATGGAAAGCATTTTTCTCAATGCTTTTGTTTTGTTGTACACTGTAGAAGGCGCTAAATAGAACCGATGAAAATTTTTGTTTAGTTCATTTAGATACAAAATATGCCTGTCAAAAAAGCTTATCAGCAAAGCCACAATTCGTCTGCAAAGGAATATTTTTAACTTGATGAAGTATCAATAAGAAACATTTGAATTTTTGAATGAAGTTCAAACATTACCTCACGAGAGAGATTGCAATTCAGTGTGCAACAACAGTTTGCCATGTGCACTCCGCATTTCAGTGCATAACATGGAAAATAATCTTGAATTCATTGCTCTTGATCTGATTAAACTAACCACTTTATGACTTTCGTTTAGTTCTGCCTTCAAACTGGCATTCATTTTTTTTCGAGGCTAGAGCTTTATGATAAATGTTGCAATGAACAAATTTCAATTCGGGGGCAACTTCTTTAACTTTTACAAAGACATCATCATGTTTACCTGTCTTTCACATGCACTATCAGAACAGATACCAAAGCACTTTTTGCAATCTATGTCATGCAACTTCATAAACCTAATTTTTCAAAAATATCTGTAGCAGTAGTTCGATAGCTTAAGGTTTCAGAAAATAAGACATCTTCTTTCACTGAGTTCTCATCTAATTATCTTACGAACATGAGAAGCTGGGTCTTATTTGTAATATTTGTGCTTTCTGCCAGCTAAATAGAGGAATATTGAATCTTAGTTATTTTTCTATTAACTGTTCTTTAACATCTGATACTATCTCTTCAATCTATCTTGATATAGTACTATTAGACTAATTGAGCAAATTAGTTTAGCTGCTTTTTCTTCCAAAACAAACTCTTTAAAAAATTCTAATCGAAATTACATGAAAATAAACAAAAGAAAAAAATCTGACAGAACAGCAATATCTGAGAGCAGACACTTTGGAGCCGTTGAAAAATCAAGAAAGAGGAGGAAGGTGATTGAACCATTTTTTCATTTCATAAACTGCTTTTTTTATATTATTTCAAGTATTAACGCGCTTTCACATACCAGCAAACAGAGTTGCACATACCAGTACGCGTACCATAGTTTGAGAGTCCCTGCTCTATTCTAACCACTGACAAATAACTAATGTACACACTAGGGTGGTTCACAAGCCTATGGAAAAAAATAAACTTTCTCGTACAGACCAAGACACCCCCTCATTTTTTACACCTGTCCATAGTATTATTCAGGCAAAGTTTCAATCTCCTACTCCAAATAAAAGACGGTGCTCAATGAACTGCTTACTTTTGACTTTTAGAAATATTTAGGCATTTATATTGGAATTTACCAAAAGTTGAGGTAAAAGCTAATTTTTTTAAAATGTATCTTTTATTTATATACTTACAATATCAGTAAAAGCTAGAAAAATAGTTAACATTGTAATTTTTTTTTATATTTACATTTTTGAAACAATATTTACAATTGATGTTTTTGTTGTCTCGGTAGCGATAGTCTTTCTATTTGCTTCAATGATGTGCAAAAGAAACTGCTTATCATCCTCATCATTTGTTAAAAGTTTGTTGAATTCTTGAATGAACTGAACACCTCTCTCAACTCTCAGCAGTATCATTCACCACTCTTAAATCTTTTACATAGCTTCTCCATTTTTTATAATTGATATTGTCCTTCCATTCTTCTGGTGGAATTTTCAGAAAAGAGTAACTAATGTTCAAACAAGAAAAGAACTCAACAGTTCTTTTTGTTGCAAAATCTCCAAGACTTGCATTACCTTTCAATACGCTTGATTGTCCTCTAACATTGCGCAAATTTTTCAGATTGCTCATCCTGCAATATTTTTTGCTTTCTCTTGTATTGATACCGTGTCTAAAAACAAGGCAAGATTAACCAATGCATCTGATGATAGGTTTCACATGGGATTTTCTAGGACTTTCCTTGCTGCTAGTCCAATCTCAGAATCAATAATCTTATATTTTCTCAGATTTTTCCATAATTGCAAGACAACTGCATTAGCTTCAGCTACAAGCGGAGCAATTATTCATGCTTTACTGTAAAGAAGAGCACTGAATTTCACAAATCATATGAGTTGCATTTCTTCCCTCTAAGTTAGATAGAAAACTTGATTGATATCTGAAGAGAAAATTTTGAAAGTGTATACAAAATTAACCATCCACCGAGCATGATGAGTAGCACTTTGTGCACTCTAGTGGATTTTTTCAGGTAACTTTCCCAAAATAGCAAGTATTAACTTAGTCATCTCTTTGTAATTATCTCTAATGATTATAGATTTACCTACAGATAAAAGACAAGCAATGGTTGAATCTTCAAAATCTTTAGTGGATTCGTTCAATTCTATCCCCCAAAAATTTGATTGTTCAATTCTCTGCCAAACAGTCTTAAGTGGGACGTCTGAAGAACTGAAGAGTCCAAGGCAAAGGGTTAAAAACATCTGCCAAGATTAAGGCCATGACATGGAGTTTGAAAGCTAGCCATAATAATTCACGACCAATTTGTTTTTCCAAACGAGTTTATGCTCCTTTGACATAACCAGTGTTTACACTCATAGTATCAAAGCAAAACAACATTGAATGTTTATCGCTACACCCCACATGTGTATAAAGTTGAAAATCAGGGGTGTAGTTATACAAATAAGAGGATATATGCTCTAAGCAGAGGTTATAGGCTCAAGGCACAGGGTGTACCCTAGAGGGCATACAGTGCTCTTTTAAAAAATCCAGAAGATATTAATCATATATCCTCCACTACATCGCTGTTGAAAATAGAGTACACTATATTTCCTACTGTTCAACCGCCACTCAACTTGGGCACACCAAGGAGCTTTTCAATACCAGATCCCAACTTATTAACCTTTCCTAATTTAAAACATTCAAACGAAAAACTTTGCTGTTTCAATGGAGGACTAGATAACAATCTGGTTTGAAATCATAAATTGTTGACTCAATATATTCTTTTCTAGCTGTTTTACTCAACCAGTTTTTATTGTTCTATAATGTTTTTGTAAGGGGAGTTCATAATGATTATTCCCCAGAGCTGTTACAATTGGAAGAATCTAACACAGTGCTTCATGGTCAGATGTCATGTTGCAATCTAAAACATAAATGACATCAGATGGGAACAATTGTGTTTTTGACAGATCTTGTTTCTTTTCAAGATTGTAAATAAAATTTTTCTTTACTTTGGGGGGGAAAATCATCATCATCATCAACATCTGATTGAGAAGTGGATTCAGTTTTTTAAATCAGTTACTGAATAAACAGCTGTTGATAAAATGTCTGCCTTTTTCTTTTTGTATTCTTTTTGCTTTTTTAAGCATTCTCTCTTTGCTATTTATAAATTCTTTATCTTCATTAGCCAAATGCATTTTGCACCTATTTCATTGATCAATAAGAAAATCACAATCTTCTTTTTTTTTTTTTTTATTAGAATCAGTTTGTGAAACTTTGCAACATTCCTTGCTTACAAAATGGTGACTTCTTGTGTCAGAAGTGTTCCAATGTTGCCAGATGCATTAGGCAGAAAACTGTTGACAAATATTTAAACTAAACATTATATTATATCTACTAGGAATTATAATAGCTTAAAAAACTCAGCATTTAACTAAAAATTATGTGGTTGAAACATATATTCCTAGTATTTGAAAAATATAAAGTTATGTAAACTTACAAAAAAGTGTCAAAATGTAGCGTCGTTGAGCACCATCTTCCTGTAGGTGTAAAGAGCAATAATTTTAGGAGGGAGATATTATAGGTAAACGTAAAAAAAGTAAGGGGTGTCTTGGTGTTTATCTCGAAAAAAGTTTTTTTGAACCACCCTAGTACACACATTACCTTAGTAATTTGTAATAATAATTTTTAGAAAAATGGGTAAAATACACAAAAGATAAAATATAAAAAAAGATGAAAGTTAGTAAGAAAAAGAAAGTTAAAGCACACAAGAATGAAAGAGTTGAGAACTCACCCACATCCGAGATTGTTAAGGAGTCTGTTAATATAGAATACAGCATTTTTAGGGTCTTTTTATTGTTAGAGAATATAAGAAAATATCTGGACAGAGCTCAGAAAGGCACTGCTGTATCACAAAAAAAAAAAATAAATAAATAAATAAATAAATAAAATTTTGAAAGAAGTTAACCTAAAACAATGTGTTAATAACAATATATTTTTAAAATTATTTTAACACAATGATACTGATAACAGAGTTTCCCCCAGATTTAAAAAGGGGATGAGTGTTGCTATTGGGAAAAGGGCATTTCTTAGATCTGTAATGATACTTTTTAGATTCCAGGCACTTTTTTCAGAGTCTTAGGAACACCTTTTTTATTTTAAAAATTAATTTGAATTTTGCAAGACACAATGACTCCCTTTTTGCTATGTAAGCAAAATTTTCAGTTAAATATTAAGGGAACAAGTCTGCTGATTGAGGGGCAAGGAGGGTGCTATGTCTTTAATCAAAAGGAGAGCAGAGCAATTTTTTTTGTAACTGTCTGGGGGAAAACTGTTGATTGGTAAAGGTATTATATTCATTAAAAGCTTCTAGATATCTATTTTTCAATATTCTATTCCAAAAAGAACCTCAAGCAAACTTATTTTACATTTTAAAGCATAAAAAGAATTTATTCTGAAAGGACATTTTAAACAACCGACTTCATTACTTCATTTACATGATTTTCAGATGATCACAACATAAATTTATCTTTGATAAGACAAATGCCCGAGGATTAAATTTCTCAGCCTCTCTTTATCCCCCTAGTATAGAAACAAATTTATACTGTCAAAAAATGCAATACTGAATTAAGTATCACATTTATTTATTTATTATATTTTTTTCAGTACAATTTTGCACAATTTTCTGTTTTTCCCCAATTTTTTTTTTAAACTATAAATTTAGTAATATGCATTTATAAAGTCTAATGTGTTTTATAAAATTTTATAAATAATGTAAATTTAATAACTTATATAAAAAATGTACTTATATATTTTTTTAAGTTAAAAAAAAGAAAAAAAGAAAGAAATCTTATATTTAAGAAATTTATATATAGTTATTTTTCTTATAAACAGGATGCATCACACATTTAAATAGATAAATAATTAAGTCCAAATGAAGTTTTCATATGAAATATATTTATTTTTATTTATAATTTATTTGCATAAAAAAATAAAGCATGTGCATTTTTTTGTGCACTTAAAAATGCATTTTCATTTTTTTTTATAAATGGGACACATATACATTAATGATAGATATAAACCAGCAGTACATTTTTAAATCACTTGTCAAAAGAAATAAAAATAAAAACAGACAACAGCGTTCCATAAAATATGAAACATGAAAATTTAGTTAAAATAAGCATAAATATTGGTCCAATTACTGAAAAAGTCTAACTCATGAAACATGAAAATAGGATGTTCAACTTTTCTTGTAGTGTTAATTGATTATCGGAGCTATTCATAAAGACAAGAGAAAAATAGAATATACATTTTAAATTTCAACTAGAGACACAAAAATGAAAGGGAGGAAAAAAAAAAAAAAAAAACTCTTAGAAGTTACAAAAAGCATGTAATCCAAATGTACACAGAAATGCAACTCTAAAATTAAAACAAATAATACATTTTAAATATGCTATAATAGTTAAAATTGAAGAAGCAACTTTTTTATTTTTAATCTGTTATAAGCCAGTATTCCCAATGGGAATACTTTTTAAGATAAAATAAAACTCAGTTATAAAAGAATATATATATATATATATATATATATATATATATATATATATATATATATATATATATATATATATATATATATATATATATATATATATATTATTTTTAAGTTGCTATTTTTTATACTGCATTTCTAAAATCCATATAAAAGTAAAAATAATAATAATAATAATAATGCTACTAAATACTAGTAATAAAATGATTCACTAAATATAATAAAAAGTAAAATAAAATATATGTATATATTAGTAAAAAACATACTTTATGAAACTCATTAAACATTCAAGCTTCAATTGGGATAAATAAAGAATTTAAGTAATTGAAAAAAAAAAAAAAAAAAAAAAAAAAAAATCAAAAACAAAAGCGCCATTTTAAAACATTTTCTGGGGGGGGGGGGGGGTGTCTTTTTTGAGAGGTGCAAAAAATTCTTAATGTGTCTGTGCACAAATAAGAAAGAAATGCTACAGGATTATTTTCCAATATAGTATATTTTAAAATTATCTTAGGCATTTATTAATAGTAAATGTGTCTCAACTTTGAGAATGTTGCTTCATATTCATGATGCAGCTAGGATTTAAGAAACAATCATTATATTTGAAATCGACCGAGAATTCGGTTTCCTCCTCAGCATGAAATCCGAATCCGCCGAAAATTCGGTCAGTCTGAAACTATATCTGTATTTCAAAAATTTAGTTCGGAAATTTACATTTCTTATTGATTTGAGCTATATCGGCTTAAATAAGCCACTTTTTATTTATAGCTATGAACTTCACTGTTTACAAGTATCCGTCATGACTGACTCAAAGTGTGAATGCAAATTATAAAGCAAGAAATGCATATATGGCAAACTTTGATGACGCTTTACAAGTGTTCATTAAATGTAGTAGACTTAAGTAACAGTAATAGAATTTTTTTGTTTGAAAACCCCAGAAATGCTTTAAATACTCTTAGACAAAGTTCTAGTTTAACAAATGATCATAAGTAATAAATAAGAATATGTAAAAACTAATTAGATGGAATTTGTATAATTGCTTAAAGTGTTAATGCTAACGTTTGTATTTTACCCAAATATGACAAGTTATGTTAATTTTTGTTTAATTTCTGAATTATTTTAATCTAATGACTAACACAATCTGAAATATCAAATTCTTCAAGGATTGGGAGGAGGGGGACATATCAAACCGTAGCACCCCTCAAATGAAATCCCTTCATAAATATCACACATTATTTTCTTATTGTTGGATTGATACATTTACACTAAAGTAAAAAGAAATAAAATATCTGATCTAAATTCGGACTGTAAATTTTAAATATTCAAGTAATAATTTACTAGTAAAAAGTAATAATTTACTAGTAAAAATAAATAAAGGACAAGTATTTATATACCATCTCATGCTGAAAGAAATCTAAATAAAAATTAGACAGCGATAGCGTGACGTTAACCGAGTATATCATAAAATATGAAACAGAAAAATCGAGGAAGTTAAAATAAGAACAAATATAGTACGCGATTACTACAGGATCTTTTTGGCGCCAAAAACAGACGGCACTCCGCCTCTAATCAATGAAAGTAGAGCCGGTGATGATTCAGTACATGACGAACTGACTGCCTCCTCATTCTTATGCGCCGAACTTTCATAGATTGCACGCAACAAAAGATGTATAAAAGCGGAATTATTAAAAAGTTCCTTTTAAAAAAACCATATTGAATTTTAAAATTTCAAAAATTCCCATTTTTTAAAATGTGCGTGCAAAATGAAAGCAATATTTTCAAAATATTTAAAAAAAAAATGGAAAAAATATAAGATATTCCTATATTTACGATAGTTGTAATTAGAAATGTACCATATATGCTATATAAACAATCCTTAAAGGAATACTGAAATGGTTATCTAAAAATGTGCTTTACTACATACATTACATTCATGATACCTCAAACTAATTTAAAGGATTGTACATAGGCGTAGCCAGCCTCTTGAACGGGGGGGTGCCCAAATTTTTTAACCTGAACATGTTGGGTACAAACAATATCTTATGTAATAAAACCTAATAAAACGGAACCCCATAAAACCTATCAAATTTCCGTTTTAGACAGGTTTTTGCGGAAGGTATAATTGTGTAGAACTTCTTTTAAAAAGGACCCAAACGCAATTTTTCATTGCGTGAAGAAGGATGAGAAATTGCTTAAAACTAAATCTAATGGACAGGGGCGTGCGAAGAGAAAACTGCTCCAGGGGCAAAGTTACAATTTGGCGCCCCCTCCACCCAACTTTTTCTTGCAACAGCCCAAAATGACGTTGGTAGTATAAATTTGGCGCCCCATAAAATTCCACGCCGGGGCAGCTGTCCCCTACGCTCCCCCTTTCGCACGACGCTGCTAATGGATAAGAAAAAGATATATAAATATAAATAAAACATGATAGATATAAAATAAAGATATCCGTAAACATAAATCAGTAATTATCACAAGTTTTCATTTCAAACAGCAATAAAATACTAAAATAAATAAGCACGACTTTAGTTCCCCCCGTTATTTTGATCAAAGTAGCATTGAAATAACTTGTAGTACGCAATTTAAAGTGAAAAATAGTTCTCATATTTTCTACTCATGAATAAATAAATTTTCCCGTTAAAAAAATGAGCCCGTACGAATGTCAAAATATGATCCCAAAAAACGAAATTTAGCAAACCAACGAACCAACCTTCATATTAATTTGAATTTTGCGTAGCATCATTTCTTATTTTCAGAGGAAGCACAGATTTGTACTAGAGATGAGTTCGGGCTCGATTTTTGAAACCCACGCCCGAAAGATTTTTAGCACATTGGAGCACGAGACCATCCGAGCCAAGGGCGGATTTGGAGAGTCCTCAAGGGGGGGGGGGGGGGGCGATTGTAAAAATTGGGAGACTCGCATCCTATGCGCGGGTCAGAGCTAATATTTTCACTACGGGTCGGGTTTGGGTCCGGTTAACTTCTATATTTTCTGCGGGTCGGGTTTGGGTCCGGTCGACTTTTTTTTTCAAGCGGGTCGGGTTTGGGCCTATTTGATTTCTACTTTTTTCTGCTGGTCGTGTTAACTAATCAGAGGCGTGTGAACAGAAAATTGCGTCTGAACAAAATTTCAGCTTGCCCCCCCCCCCCCCCAGACTACTTTTCTTGTGACAGGCAAAAATGACGTTGGTAGTATAAATTTGACGTCGTTTAAATTTCCGGACCCAGGGCGGCCGCCCCCACCCTTTCGCACCAAGCTGTAACTAATACTTTTTCTGTGGTTCGCATTTGGGTCCATTTGACTTATACTTTTTGCAGTGGATCAGGTTAACCTCTTTTGCTGTGGGTTGCGTTTGGGTCCGGATGACTTCTTTTTTGCTGCGGGTCGGGTTAACTTCTACTTATAATATAAATCATAATAGTAAAGCTGTACAATACGAAGAAAAGTAAATTTTAAAAAATGCATTTCTTAAGATTTCGCTAAACAAATGTGCAACATAAATATATTTTTTACGAATAATAAATAAGATGCCAGCCCGAATTGGGCTCGGAGTGAAAAATTGCACGAATCGTTTGGTAAAAAATAGTATATAAAATAAAGTTTGGTATAAAATAAAATTGTACTTTATACATAAAAAAAGTCTCATATTCTGTCTCCTTTAATAAGAAAATATTATGGACATGTTAATGAAGTGTGTTTCATGAATAAATGCATGGAACTTGTAGAAATTATTATCGATTATTTGTCAAATCGAAAATTTATCAATTTTCTATAAAATGTGCACATTTTTAACTATAACCATTTCATTCCTCATAACAATCTTTTGGGATAGGCGTGACCCAGACAATAACATTAAATTAAAAGTTTTAAATTACGGTGCTTTTATAGGAATAAAGGAAACACTGCTCAATTGCTTTCTATCGGAATAATATGGAAATTAAATTTACTTACGACCAAAAGTGACTTCGTAAATAGCAGAGTAACAGCTTCAGCATCATCAGAATTCACAAAAAAGCAACAATCACTAAAATTATTTCCATATGAAAAGCGATTACGACCTGTGTTCGCTGGGTACAATAGTAATCTAAATTATGCTCCAAAAGCAAACTAAAATTGGAAGAAAATATCCTCTTCGCATTAAATGTCTAAATAATAATGATAATAAACAACCCTATTACAAAATAACCTCTGCTACAGACGAAAACCAAACTACAGACAAATTCATTATTCACGCTTTTTTGTTGGCGCCAGAACATCGTCGGAAATGGCTAAAATAGGTTTGTAGAAGTGACTAATAATTTACTTTTAAAATAGCATTCTAAAGCTAAAATAGAAAAAAATTACAATTTCTGCTTCCCCTTCATTCTAATCAAAATGTCAATATAGTGATTTGAAAAGGAACAAGTAATGTTTAAGGGGGGGGGGGGGGGGGAGGCAAGTTCTTTTAATATTTTCTATTCATTGATAAATAAAATTTATAGGTTTCAGAAAAAATGAGTCCGGGTCCGAACACTGTCTTTTCTCTAATACAGACATTTAGGAAGAATGACTCCAGGCAGGGCTCGACATGGAAGAAAAACAAGTCTGGTCCGACCCAAATCATCAGAAAAAAATAAAGATCAGGAAAAAATAAAGATCAGGCCCGGCTCTAAAAGTCAGAAAACCTGACCCAGCCCAAACCTAGGGTGTGCGATCGCCCCTTCGCCATCCCCCCCCCCACCTTAGATCCGCCACTGCATGATTCATGAAATGGCGGCCCGGGCCGCGCCGACATTGGCCTTCAGCCTAAGTCCTATTCCATGAAGATCTCTCATGTTGGTTTGAAAACCTTTATCGGCCCAAGGGGAGGGAGCGATCGCCCCATCCCCCCCCCTTAGATCCGCCATTGATCCGAGTCCGATACAAAAAATATACAAAAATAAATAAATAAAAATTTAATGATATTTTAAAATTGTTTCAAATGTGATATCCATTTTTAAAATTTTCTTATAAAATTTACTGTTAAATAAAAATTTAAATTCAAGCTTATGAAAAGAGCAATTTGCTATCAAATAAAAATATCCTTCATACCTAAAATGATTCCCATATTTCTTGTCCTTTAAGAAGAAAATTTGATGGACATATTAAAGAAGTGTAATGAATAAATGGATAGAGTTTATAGAAATTACTATTTGTATGCTGAAGAATCAAAAAACGTTTTCAATTTCCTATAAAAAGTGTACATCTTCAGGGGTGTAGTCGTAAAAAAACCACAGGTTACACGATGGACGCAGAGGGTATATGCTCAAGGCACAGAGTATATTCTAGAGAGTACCTCCTATGGGTTTCATGAGAAACAGAGGGTTATACGGTGTTCCTTAAAAAAATTCAGAAGGTATACCCCAGTATACCCTTCACTACATCCCCTGTACATTTATCTATAATCAATTCATTTCTCTTAACAATTCCCCATGACTGACGGGAACCTTAAAATCAACGCAAATTAAAACATTGATACAGTTATCTTAAAGTTCCGTTGTTTTTATGGGAAAAGAAGAAACATTAATCGAATGTTTTCTATAGAAATAACATGTAAAATATGTTTATTTACGAAGGGAAATCAGCATAAGCAAAATTCATGATGACAAACAGGCTGTTGTCACAATGCTGTTGTCATATGAAGAACGATTGTGATTCGTGCGCAATCAAATAATTTGCAAACCTCAAGATCTAGTCTGCATCAAAAACGAAGAAATCATTCTCTAACAAAATAAATAAATAAACGATCGAATTAAAAAATATCTTCTGCCTTAAACGAAAATCCAACCAGAAGCTAATTTATTATTAATGAATATTTTGATAGGCGCCTTATCAATTAATCGTCGACGGAAATGCAGTAGACATAAATCTCCTTACATCACAAATTTTCTTTTGAAGCAACAATCAACTATTGAAACATAAAAAAAAAAAAATATTTTTATTTTTCTTTCGTTTTGATCAAAATAACACTGAAATGATTTGAAAAAGAATAAATAATTTTAAAAGGAAAATAGTAGTTCTTTCAATCTCTTCTACACATAAATGTTTTTTAATTCTCAGAAAGAATGAGCCCGAGCCCCCCCCCCCCCGGGCCCGAACACTAAAATGAAAATAGAGCCCGTACCCGCTTCGGACCCGGGTTTGGGCTCGGGCTTTCGAGCTGGGGCTGAGTCTGTCTCATCTCTAATTTGTACAACCTTCCACCCCCTCCGTTCTCCAGGCTAATCAGATGGTGGAATTATCGTTTCACATCTGTATTTTCTTTTTTTTTTTTTTTTTTCTTTTTTTGCTCCTATCTAGACTTTAGATAACAAAAGCAAAGATATAAATAGTAGTTTCTATCCTTGTCGAGAATTTACTCTAATTTTTTATGGAAATATGCATGCAATAGACAGGTGTTAAAAAAATTCCATAAAGAAACGACATCAAATTGGGATTATAAAGCCAATTTTTTTGATTTACTGTGATTAATACAGATTCTAGTAAATATTCTAGTTTTAAAAAAGATGAATAAAATAATTTTCTTAAAAAGAAAAAAAAGAAAGAATCAAGGTCTCTTCTTTTATCACATTTCAAAACATAGACTGTTAGTTTTGATTAACTAATTGAACTAACTTTGCTTACATTTTCCTTCTTTTTTCTTTTCTAAATTTTGATTAAAAAAAAAATCAATCTTGGATCAGCGCGAGCGGGGGGGTGCCCGGGCACCCAGGGCACCCCCCCCTGGCTACGCGCATGTTGTATGCGTTCTCTTACATGCAAAAAATTGACTTATTTTTTATTTATTTATTTTAAGGAAGGGAGTAAAATTAATTGAAAAAATAATTCCGCGTTGCTTTTAAAAGTTTCAAATTTTTAAAAATATAGTGTGACTTCAGAAATCCGGCAACTTCAAAAATCCAGGTATCAAAGTTATTTTTTCTTCCTTTACTTATAAAGAAAAATAACTGGATGAACACGCGTATTCTTCTTTGAAGTTTTAGAAGTTTTCATTTATTTATTAGAGGTAGTACATGTATAAACGTACATAAGTGTGTGTTTTTCAAATTCTGGGAATGTTCTGACAGCGTGATAAAATAAAGCATTCAAATTTGTCAATTAAAAAAAAAAAAAAAAAAAAAAAAAAGTTGGAAATTGCACGTGAAGAGTAGCAAATGAGGTGCGTTCGTACGATAACAGTTTTAAAAATATCACTCTCATATATCAATCTCATAAAATCGTAAATAGCTAATTACAGTAGTTAAATTACAATTAAAATGCGTACCAAACAATGTTCTCTCTATACCATTATGTAATGGAATACTTTAGTGTGGCCTTGTAAATCAATAAAAAATTTTCTTTGTGCAAAATGTATATTATAATATGTACTTTATAGATAAATATCAATTTTATTATGTTCGAATGAGTGTAACATCATTATTACGCATTTGAAACATTTCCCCCCATTGACCGTAATGTAACGGAATACTTTTGATTGTCCCTGTAATTGATCTATGCATCCGATTTTCATAAAATTTAAAATAAGTAGACAAAATTATGTAATAATTATGTATTTTAAATTTCAAACGATTCGGTTGGGTAGTTTTTGCGTTGTTATATGCGGACGGACTGTACGACAACTATAGGTGCTACGTATTTACATAATTACGAACGCATCTAAAAATACTCAAATTAGAAAGTCAGCGTTAAAACTTTGTGCGCTGAACATTGATAATCGTCGGCAATTTATGACATTAAAAAACATAAGCTAAAAATACAGCAATTTTAAGCAAAAATTGACGTACCGATAAATTAAAGAGAAAAAGTATTCACGAAGGGAAATGTTTCATTTAACTGGAATTTTTTGTAACAAAAAATTTCAGTTAAGAGCCCACAATAGTCACAGAAAAAGTATGCAAAAAGACCCGGATGATTAGGTAAAGTCTATGGGAGCGTTCTTTTCTAATATCTCGCTCAAATTTTAATATTTTTACATGATTTTTTTTTGCATAGGCTAGCTTAGGACGATCTACAAATGGGCTAGTTTTTACTTTTTCGATTTTGCTCATATATTTTTTATATTATGATAGTTTCAATTTCAGAACCGGTTTAAACTGGTTTTGAAAGTTAAAATATTTTTTAAAAAAAAAATCTGAAACCAAAATCGAAAAAGTAAAAACTAGCCCGGTTGTAGATCGTCCTAAGCTAGCCTATGCAAAAAAAAATCATGTAAAAATATTAAAATTTGAGCGAGATATTAGAAAAGAACGCTCCCATAGACTTTACATAATCATCCGGGTCTTTTTGCGTACTTTTTCTGTGACTATTGTGGGCTCTTAAAGTAATTTTTTCAAAAAAAAATTTTAGCTTTTTTTTCAAATAATTATAATTTGGCTATGAATTAAATTTTGATAAAGGCACTATTGAGAATTTTAAAAGTATTTTTGATATTCTTTCAAAAATCCGGATATACCGATGATTCCGTATTTTCGAGGTTATAGTATATTTTATTTTGCTAAATTTGAGTACATATTACGTCGAATATTTCACGTTACCAGCAACCGCATTGGTCTGTACCAAAATATCTGGGATCGATGGGCAGCATCCTAATTTCCTATAGTTTTTTTTTTTTTTTTTTTTTTTTTTGATAGGATAAAGTTGTAATTAGGGTCATCAGTTCAAATTTTTGAAGAATGAAAAAATTGCGCTATTAAAAAATAAATTTTAAACTTTAAACTTATTGGAAAAATATAAAACAAAATTAATTTTTCAAAAATGGCTCGATTGCCACTAGGCAATTTAATCACACATAGATGATTTTATTCAAAAATGTTAAAGATTGTTCAAGTTATCATGCTGCCCATGTTGAAAAATATAGTTAGTTACTAGACAACTGCATTCGTTGATTCAATATATTTTGATCATGTGCGCATTCATATCTTCATCATTCCGAATTTTAAAATGTACACTTCAACAATTATCATTCAAAGACAGTACTGTTACCAATTCTTTTCGAATGTCCGTAAACAACTAAAAAATGCTATGAATGTCCTGTTTTAACGCAATCGTAGAGAAATTCGGTAATTTATTACTTACCCATAATACGTAGTATAGGGTCTTGCAATCGTTTTGAAAATCGATTTTTTTTTTTTTTTTTTTTTTTTTTTGACGGATTTACACGTTTCAGATATTGGAGATTCCGAAAAACATATTTTTCAGAAAAAAAAAAAAAAAAAAAAAAAAAAAAAACTGCCGTCTATCTGTCTGTCTGTAACCGCTCTATCTCCCGAACAAATTGAGATAGAGACTTGAAATTTTGTATGTACTTAGTATGTAAGAATGGAACGAAGCCTATTTAATACCAGTAACCTCGATTATCCGGAACTATTTTTTTCGGACTCTCAAAAAATTCGTTCTGATGAAAGGTATATAAAGTTTTTCGAAATTTATTATTTTAAAGAGTGGACGTAAAAGGCAATAAAATAACACAAATTTTGCATAAAGAACGAAGTCGATTGGATTATTAGTTGCCGAGATATTTGTAATCCTGTTTTCCACATTCTTCGATTTTTCATGAACCTGTTTTTCCTTCAAACTTCAATACAAAGATATATTTTAATTGCAAATGAGACGCTTAATCCGACGCAGTAAATTGTTAGTTAATATGATTATTATTTTTGGAGTTATAAGGATGCTTCTTTTACGCAATCCGGTACTACTTGAGTATTTTGGCGTTGTATACAATTTGTCGAAATTGGCTCATCAGCAATTCATTAATAGAGCACTACTGTGTACATTTAAACTATTTAAATACGCGTTTAAATTTTATTTTGGAATTGCGATGCATTCTATAAATAGTTTACAAGCGTTTTGTTTTCATATTATATTATTCATATCCATAATGGGTAAGTATTACGGTCCCCCCCCCCCCCTTCCTCCCAACGACTAGTATCAGTTGCAATGCATCTGAAATAACGTAATTATTCTGCAAACGATTTTTCCCACATACGATAATATAATTGAATTTTTTTTAGTTCCTTTGTAAACGAACCATTAATCCTACATTACATACGCTTATATAATATCAAACATGCTTTGGTGATCCAACTTTATCAATTGTATGACAAGTAAGAAAAATCATGCGTTAAGCATAGATTATGAAGCACTTTCCAACGCTTCATGAAATCTTTAACAAAGCTTCGTTATTTAGGTAAATAAGGATACAAAGCCAAATATGTATTCCAGTACTATTGAACAGCCCTGTATTTGATCTGTCAGCTAATATATATACTATATAATGGAAAATTTTAGTTTAGCAAAAAATGCCTAGTAGCTTGAAATTTCTCTTTCAGCAATTTATACTAATAGATGGAAACATACTTGAATACTTTGTTCAGCCTGGTACCTTTATTACACACTAAAGTTAAGATAAAATTTATTTTAAATTGAAACTCTTAAAACAACAGAAATCACTTTCTCATAATATATCATTCATAGGCTTCATGTACCCGATTCTTTGCTTGGCCCTGTATATCATTTTGTCTATATTCTACAAACATTTCTTCGTAAATTTAATGCAGTGCAGCGTAAAAATGTATAATTTATTTAAGAATCGCCTTTTATTAATTTATGTTCATACTCAGTAATGTTGGCGAGCTCTTTAGGGTAGCCCTGTATATTAACTATAACATTTATGCACACCATATAATATAATATGCATAAATTTAATGAAACTTATACGCGCATATCATAATTAAAATGCGTTTCATCCATCCATCAGCTATCATCGGATACATTTACAGTACTTCGGAAAGAATGTACTTTTTGAAATATTTTGTGTGTCCCTGTAAAATACTATGTACTTTATATTAGGGAAGGCAGTATCATGTAATTTATACTAAGCCTCATTGACATACATCAATTTTGTTATACTTGAAACAATTTAATATATTTAAAATATGTCACACAACTCCCCTTTTTACCATTATCTAATGGAATTCTTTTGTGTGGCCCTGTAAATAAATAATAGCTACATTTTCACCATATATTTTATAGAATGCACCTCGTAAAAGCATATAAATTTTAATATGTTTGACAGTGTATAACATCTTTAAAATTCCCATGAAATGATTTTTCCCCCATAGGCCGTTATGTAATGGGAAGCTTATGATTATCCTTGTAGATAAACTAATCATGGTAGAAACTTCATTTTCAATAGGGTTTGTTACTAGGGTAAACGTCAACAACGTTCTAAAATTTCATGGCAGTCGGAGTATATTTACGTGAGTTAGAGCGCGGACAGATGGACCGAATGCACAAGCCCTTTTCAACTTTGTTGGAAAGTGCTAAAAATCAGTATAAGGGGGTTATAGTCGGGACAAACGCAGTGTTGAATTCTGGGGGTGGCCCGAGGAGGACATCCCCTTAAAACAGTAATCCGCCCCCCCCCCCAAAAAAAAAAAAAAAAAATCGAGATTTTGTGTTTTCAATGGTCAAAAAGTTCAGTACCCCACCATCCCCCCTCGAAACCACAGAAATTTTCCTAGAAAAAAATATCTGAATTCAACAATGGACAGACAAGCCGACATGCGTAAACACTTTTCAACTATGTTGGAAAGAGTTAAAAATGAATGGATATTCATTTTATGTTCAAATAGTGTTTTAATCCGATCAAAAATAAAATGGGAAAAGAAAAAAAGAAAAATAGTTCTCCATTATCAAATTTGCACTATTTCGCCGATTTTTTAAGTAAGCTACGCATCGCATGAGTCAGGTAAAGTTTTACGATCAAACTCTTAATCAGCCAACGGATGTGTTATATTCAACTTTAAGATAAGAGATTTTACAGCGCAAGCCAATATCTTTGGTTGTATGAAAAAATACCAACCAGGTACAAAAAAGAATTCGTGCAGTTAGTATACAGATAGCTTTTTGCCCGATAACAGATGGAGAAAATGATATTCATTGTTTTATTAATACAGAAAGATACATTCAAATAACAATGGAATTAATGAAGATAAGAATTTTTTTTAATAACGGCACGTTACTTATCAATAGAAATATCCGTTCATAAAGGCTTAGATACGAAGCAGAGCAAACATTAAAAGACAATTATTTTATTTTCAACTAGCATGATTAGCAAGGTGACGCTGATCGGTTTCTCCAAACCAGCCATACTCAACCTGCCGCATGTGGCCCCACGGTCTTTAGTTTGCATCGATATTTTTTCGACGGATTTGCACGTTTTAGGGGTCAGAGATTCCAAAAACACGTTTTTACAAAATGTCTGTCCGTGTGTCTGTGTGCGTGTCCGTACGTCGTCATTCTACCATCAAAAAGTGTATGAAGTTATGCATAGAAATGAACTAAATTTTTTGTGAATGTTTACGGCTGTGGCTAGCAGGTCCTCCTTCAGTTTTGAAATATTCCGCCGGAGGGGGGCGCTGGAATCGCGATGTTTGTGCCACTTTCAATATTGTACCGACCAAAAGTATATGAAGTTATGCATCGAATTGAACCAAATTTTATGTATAAGTGTATGACTATGGTTGGTCCTCCCTGAATTAAAAAAAAATCTGCCGGAAAGGGCGCTGCAATCGTGATTTTTGTGCCATTTTCAATATTGTACCGACCAAAAGTATATGAAGTTATGCATCGAATTGAACCAATTACCAATTGAACCTTGAAGTTAGTTCTAGAACTGAACAAAATTTTTTGTATATGATTATTTTTTGGTAAGGCAAGTAAATCTTCCCTGAATTTGAAAAAAAAAAAAAAAAAAAAACTGCCTATTATTCTATTGTCCACCGGCTCGTGCAGAGACGGAAATTCGTTTTTACTCCGATTAATTGACTGAAGCAGAAATTTAAGATGAAAATCAAAGTTGGTATAGTATTGAATTAAAATTATTAAAGCATTAAAATGAGTAACTATTTTTTTTTTAAATATTAAAATGCACGTGTGATATAGAAGAAAGTTTTGGGATTGGCACATCCAACTAGTTTTGTAATAAGTCCAGGACACTGAAAAAAAAAAAAAAAAAATCTAGTTTTTTATATGTTTGGCCGATAAAATTATAGCTATAAGTTAATAGAATTATATTCCTATATTATCGATTTATATAATACGCTAATGTGACGAATCCAGGTTTCGCTCATCTTCGAGAAAAGCACATTTTGGTTGCCATGTTAGGCTTAAGTATTTAGATGCCATAAATATGCTGTTCAACATATGAAAATATACACATTATCTGCATTGTATCACATTTATTCGCCTCCTTTTTTCTCCAAAATCTTCAAAAACTATCCAATCATGTTTTAAATTTTAAATAAAAAATAATGGATAACAAGCTATTATGAGCAATGGATAATCAGATATAAGTAAACCAACATTATTTGGTGCCATCTATTGGCAATCGATATAAATAAAATTTATAAGGTTTAAACAAAATGCAGAGCATAATGATATAATTCCATATCTATTTTCAAAACTTCCATTATGTAATCTTAAAATTTTATTCAATATAACAAATTAATATTATAAATAAAATTTAGTTTCATTAATTTTTAAGAACTTAATACTTATCTGCTTATTATTATTTTTTTTAGCACTTTCCAACAAAATTGAAGAGTGCTTATGCTTTCGGTTTGTCTGGCCGTATTGAAAATGAAGTTTTTATCATGATTAGTTTATTTACAGGGTCAGTCAAAAGTTTTCCGTTACATTACAGCCTATGGGGAAAAATCGTTTCAAATGAATTTTAAAGATGTACACCGATCAAACATATTCAAATTTATATGCATCAACAAATTGCACTAAAATATGTATTTTGTAAAATATGAGTGAAAAGAATAGTTACTATTTATTTACAGGGCCACACAAAAGAATTCCATTACATAATAATAAAGGTGGCAATTGTTTGTGAAATATTTTTATTGTCATAAACAATTTCATGTGTAATCAAATTGATATACATTGCTAAAGCTTAATATGAGTTATTTCACTATAATACAAAGTATTTACGAGAACACACAAAATATTTCAAACAGTGTATTCTATCCGAAGTATTGTACAGGGTGATTCAAAATTATGTGGACAAACTGATATGACAAATCAGGCATACGACAAGGATAAAAAATCACATAGGAACATAGGGTCGTAAACCACTTATTGAGTCACAAATACAGGGTGTTTCATTCTTACTACACCCGGTTTGAAAGTAATAATTTCGGAGAAATTAAAAATATTGTAATGAAAATGCAACATTATGTACCTTATGTTGTGTGAAATGTGATAACGTTACGAAAAGATCTGGAAAAACATATTGCTCAAGCAATCGATGATACTGTATCAGAGTTTCCCCCAGGTTTAAAAAGGGGCAGGGCGTTTCTGTTCTGAAAAGGGCACTTTTTACATTTTTCAGGGCACTTTTTCACTTTTATAATGTTGAATCTAGAATCTGGCGGTTCAAAAAGTCTTGAAAAACAGAAATTTCATCAAAAAATTGAAAAAAGAAAAAAAGTAAATTTTGTTTAAAAAATCGCGAAAAAACGGCATATTTTGTGTAAAAAATCGCAAATAACGGCATATTTTCCTAAAAAAAATCGTGAAAAAACGTCGAATTTCGTTAAAAAAAAAAACGCGAAAAAACGGCAAATTTTATCAAAAGATCGCAAAAAACGGCATATTTGGCTAAAAAATTGCGAAAAAACGACAAATCTCGTGGAAACATCGCGAAAAAACGGAACTTTTCACAGAATTTTCTGTTTTATTGCGACTTTTGGACAAAATTTTCCGTTTTTTCGCAAATCTTTTGACGAAATCTGCTGTTTTATCGCTAGTTTTTAACGAAAGTTGCAGTTTTTTGCGACTCATTTGACAAAATTTTCTGTTTTATCTCGATTTTTAGAAGAAATTTGTCGTTTTTCCAAGATCTTTTGAGGAAATCTGCCGTTTTGTGAAATTTTGTGACGAAATTAGCCATTTGTTTGCGAATCTTGACGGACGAAATTACCCGTTCCACGGGACGCGTAAGAGGCTATTTTTTGCGTTCCGTCGCCGATTTTTTGCGTAATTTACGCGCTATAGCTCGTTCGGATCATCGCTGGAGGGCTGCGTTTTTTCAAATTTAGGGCAAGATGGGGGCTATTTTTTTTTGGGGGGGGGGGAATGAATGAATGACAAGAGGGGCGCTATTTTTTAAACTAAAGGGCAGGAGGGGCTGAGCGCCCCCCCTGAAACCCTCTGGGGGATACTGCTGTATAAACTGATCATCACAGTCCATAATGTGAGGTGCGAAATGCATATTGCTGGTGCACAGAATGCACACTTCTACCCCTTTTGTTTGGTGTTATCACATTTAAAACAAAGATGGGAATGTCTGTTAAATATTTTGTTAACATATACTTCGGTTTTTTGAAATTTATTACTGTCAACCCAAATTGATTAGGTTGAAACACCCTGTATTTGTGACTCAATAAGTGGTTTGTGGCCCTATGTTCCTATGTGATTTTTTATCCTTGTCATATGCATGATTTGTCATATCAGTTTGTCCACATAATTTTGAATCACCCTGTATATTCATATTATAGATGTCGGCTGTTGAATGGATGAAATGCATTTTCAATTATGATATGCGCTTTTAAGTTCACTAAGAATTTGAACATTATATGGTGTGTATAAATGCTAATAGTTACACAATTTGAATATACAGGGTTACACAAAATAGCTCGGAAAGGTTGCTGAATATAAGCGTAATTTACTTAAACGTGGTTTTTAAATAAATGATGCATTTTTATGGTGAAATGCATCCAGTTTACTAAGAAATGTCTGTAGATAAAATAATATACACAGGATCACACAAAGAACTAAATACAGAGTCGCCTGTGGATGGTAATTTCTGGAAATGTGATTTAAGTAGTTTAAAGAATAATTTTGTATGAACTAAATTTTAGCAAAATACTTTCATATAATAAAGGTACTAGATAAATTACAGTGCTGAACAAAAGTATTCAAATATGTTTCCATCTATTATTATAAATTGCTGAAAATATTTTTTCAACTAGATAGGCTTTTTTTTATTTTTTGCAACACTAAATTTACTCATTATATAGTGTATATATATATATATATATATATATATATATATATATATATATATATATATATATATATATATACATATCAACCGACATATCAAATACATGGCTGTTCAAAAGTATTGGAATACATATTTGGCTATAGACAGAGTAACAACTCATTTCTCTGGATAGCAAAGTTTTGTTAATGATTTCAGGAAGTGTTGGAAAGAGCTTCATAATCCATGTTTAAGGCATGATTTTTTCTTACTTGTTTAATTTTTTGTTTGCATTGTAAGAAGATTCCCCCCCCACCCCCAAGATGTAATTAAATCATCAGATTGCATTTCCATGGCTGAAAATTATTTTTCAGTCTTATTAAATCTCTTTACACTTTTATTTTCACTACAAAATTATATTTGAATGTTACAACATTAAAAATCGAAAATTTATCTAAATTTATATAATTAATACATTTAGTACATAGTACATGGTGCTATATATTCTTTACATTTTATTTACATTTTGTAAAAAATATAAAGTTTATTTACGATGCAATTAAATTTCTAGTGAATGTAAACTAATCTCTTAGGAATTAATAAAATTGAGTTACGAAATATTTTATGAAAGAAATAATAAAAATAATTATTTTTATTTCATTATTTTAAATTTATACTCAATGAAGTTATACAGCTGGAACTTCAATTAAATACTTATATAATTTCATTCAATATAAATAAAATGAGTATTTGAATTTAAATTTAGTTTTATTAATTTTAAACAGCTTAACATTATTTGCATAATTAAAAAAAAAAAAAAAAAATGTTTGCATTATAAGTAAAAATAGTTTTTTTTTTTAAATTTTTTTAATTTTCTCTCATTAAATTATAATTTTATTTTCATTTCAAAGTTATGTTCGAATGTTACTACATTAAAACAGGGTTGCAGAATATGTCTGATCTGGCGATCTAGGATCAGAGGCAAATTTTGCACAAATATATACAACTGATTTTGATTTTAACAATGAATTAGATAATTACTCAGAACAAAAAAAATTCCACTGCAATTAGAAAGATCTTTATGGTGTTGGTGACCTTTACAAAATTGATCTTACAAGGAAGGTCTCCATACGGTCATACTCCGAAAAATCTGAAAAAATTACAAAATGTTCATCTCATGAGGATATATACGTTTATAAATTTTTTTTGGCGGAACCTCTATACAACACCCATAAAAAATAATAAAAATTTCATTATTTGGCAAATTATCCTCGGTTGGCAATAGAATACAGTTTGAAAAAATATTTTTTTAGGTCAAATACACTTTAAGGACAAAAAAGTTTCATGTTAGGAACTTGTTTGGTAAATATAGTTTAAATAACTTTAATTTTGTCAGTTTGAGTTTGTCTTAAGTATAATTTTGTTATATTGATATTTATATTCAAATTTAACCATCAAAATTTGTGATTTAAAATGAAATTCATAATTTAAATTTATTAAAATTGTTTCTTCAAGCTCAAAGTCCAATTGAATATTGTCAAGTCAATTTCATTGCTATGGAAACATATGGCTTTTAATTTTGAATACGTTTAAACGTATAAAAATAATTTTTTTCAATATGAATTTTTTGTATATGAAAATATTTTTTCCCGTGATAAATTAAAAACTATAGTAATAAACAATATATACAAGATATATATATATGGAATACAAGATATATATATGTGTGTGTATACATATATGTATGGGTGATTCTCAAAATAGGGGACAATTTATGTCTTTCGGCATAGAAAAAAAATTGAAAGATTTTCTGTCATGTTTTTATATTTATATATGTTTGTCTTAATATTATTCATTATTTGCACTCAAGAATTACTCACTTTTTAGTTAAAAACACCTTAAAATAACAGAATAAATGTTCAAAATGTCATTAGCATGGATGTCCACAGCAGCTGTGTCTTGTATATACTAGCTTTTTCAAGAGTTAATATCATGTTTATAACATAAAACAAATGTTATTCTTTCTTTAAATTAATCAAGGAGAGGATTTATCCAATAAATTTCTTTTTAAAAATAAAATTATAGTATATAAAAAAAGAATTAAAGTTTGTCCTCCATATTCTATTTTCAAAACAAGGTCATACTATAACAGGTGGTTAATAATCAAAATTTTATTTTCACATATGAGAATAGTTTAAAAATACAAAGTTTCTTCATGGCAACAAGTAGCCATTTTATCCCAGCCTGAAAATAGAAGCATGTATTGTATTTTAAGATTAGAAGTTGAATTTTAGGGGCGTACATCAATTGTATGTCATTAGAATGTATAATAATTTTCATCTTTATTTTATAATTAAAATTTTTATTTTACTTATTTGCCTAGGACTTTTGTGTTTTAAAAAGCCCCAGAAAGGGCTATTGCATTGTGATTATATTATGGCTCATAATCTTATTTAAATTAAAATTTGTCATTAGCATGGACAAATATCAGTGTCATTAGCATGGTTTTTCTGTCCATGCTAAAGACTCCTATGTGCATAAATGTAACCATTGCTTATATTGTATCTTTTACAAAGTTTATTTTTACTTATAAATTTAGGTATTACATTTATTATCCCTAAAATATGCATTAAATCTGTCAGAAAATCACTAAGACAGCTTCTTACATTGTTAGTGTCAGAATGTTGCTCATGTAAACAAAGTTTGCTCTTTGGTAATGTTTTTGTTCTCCTTATATGTATATATGTAAAAATGGAAACCATTTACTGAAAAGGAAGGCTAATAAATATAGAAAAAAATATTTAAACAGGAAGAAAATAGAAATTTCTTAATATATTTCTTCCATGCAATTTGTTTTGTCATTAGCATGGCTCAAAAAATACTAATTTTTTTTTCAAAATTAATTTTTAAATATTTAGCTCTGCTGACTACATGTAAAGTATACCTAATACTATATTAACAACACCTATTTTTTTCAGAAATTTTGCTCATGCTTATATTGTTGCAGTAATTTTTTTAAGATTTCACTTTTGAAATTGTCCCCTATTTTGAGAATCACCCGTATATAATATATTAAACCAGCGGTTCCCAACTTTTTTGGTACGCGACCCACCTTTTAGTGAAAAAAATTTTCGCGATCCACCTTTCAATAAAAAAAAAATTCATGATCCATTCAATATAAACTTGTATATCGGTATAGCAATTTTTGTAAGATCTCTATACGCTCGGCTATCCTATCCTACAAAAAACGCAAATTTTCATATGGAAAATACGTCATCAACAAAAACAAGAATCGGTATCTCAATGTGTGTAAGCAAATAGTAATTAAAACAAGCACAAACTACAAAAATAATTAAAAATACGTTTAATTATTATGAAGACATAATAATTAATAAGATATAATCAATGAGATTTCTCATACTGGTGTTTACCAATGTGGAAACATATTACCACACAGTTTGTCTCAGTACTTGTCTTTCAAAAACAGCAAAGTATAAAAAGGATGTTCTCATAAGCACCAAGTGTTGAATTTCATCAAGGACCCCAAAATTGATTAAAATTTTTCTGAATATTCTGTTCATATATTAATATAGAAGGAAATTGAGGATTTTCCCTTAAAATATTATTTCCTGTTGAAATCGTCATATCTTTTTAAACAGATGAAAAAAAAAAATATTTTGATGACAAACCTCGATTGCTCCATGACTCACCAAAACAACTGCCGCGGCCCACCAGTGGGTCGCGACCCATAGATTGGGAACTACTGTATTAAACTCTTTCATTACTTATGTTTAAATTTATTAAACACTATTTACACGCTTTCTAAAAATTTAGCAGTTTTCAATTGTCGTTTGTTTCAATCGCCAGTTAAATCGTTTGCTTTCGGCGAGGAAATGTGCTGCTCACCAAATCGCGTGATTTTTTAAGCCAAATATTCGAATTTTTTATATTTTTTTTACATCTCAACTCTTTTCTTAATATCTCAACTCCGCCATTAATTTTGACTGATCCTTTATTACATACATAAGTAGTTTAATTAGTATTTTTTTCAAAAGTTTTTGAGTATGCCCAGTATGGAGACCTTCCTTGTCAGACTAATACATACTCTTGCATTGCATATATTGAGAAAGTTTGAGAAAAAAAAATATACATATGGTAATACAGAATTTATGTAAGTCTATAGGTTAATATATCTTAAAAGTTTGGGGAAATTTTTATATGGATTGGGGGAAAAATTGAGTACAAAAAGTAAGCAAAAACACTCAGGTTCTTCCGATTTCATAGAAATTTTCACACATTTTATCTTATAAAAAACATTTCTACCTGTCCAAACGTTTAAAATTTTTTGTAGGTAATATAAATCTGATTTATTGAGAAGCTCTAAAAAGATTGCATCCATTTTCTTTCGGAGTTGAAAAAATATAATCTCTGTGCAGGGCCTGACTAGCAAGATTTTGTGCCCAGAGCACTTTCAATTTTTCATGCCCCCTTAGATTGGTTGATTTACTGACATTACTTCTTTTTAAAAAATACACACTTATTCGAAAAGTGTCAACTCAAAAAATTAAGTTTTTCAGAAATTAAAAAACGGTTCCAGGATTAAAAATAAAATATTTTTTTCTATTATTAACTGAAATGATTTTTAACCATACATTTTTTGAAATTTCATCTTATTACTATCTCAAATATGACATTTTTTCACAATTATGAATTTTTAAAATGGAAATTAAGATGAAATTATGAAAAATTGTGCCCTTCAAAAATTTTGTGCCCACGGCACAGGTACCCATGTTATAGTCAGGGTCAGGGCCTGTCTCCATGAGGCATGAAGTGACCTTTGTGTTGGCCATTGTATTTGAAAGGATTATAGTTTATATTTTTAAAAATCAATTGCACCATTGATTCGAAGGTTTAAGCTTTAAGAGATTAACATTTGATCTGTCACTTTCCTCCTCCATCTTAACTATAAGTTTCACTGTTTACGTCTGTAAAAATGGATTTTAGGATCACAGATTTTTATCAGTCTACTCTATTTAACATTAAATATATAGCTATTAATTTATTCTACAGAGTAAAAATAAACACATTTTTATGCCAATTATCTTTAAAGCATTAATGAAATTTAACTAGAAATTTCATTTATTTTATAACTTTCAAGCATAGATAATCATTATTTCAGTGAAAGAAAATTAATGAATTATGATTTTAAATAAAAAAAATAAAAGACATCAAAAGATCTCATTACCTCTTGCAAAGAAGATGGGTAGGTAAACATTTATTTTTTGTTGCCTGGCAGTTCCTCCTAAAATGTCTTGTTTGCTAAAAAAAAAAAAAAAAAAAGAATACTTATTGATTACTAGGGTTTGTAAATATCAGAAATTTTATCAGGGTTGTTAAATACCTTTTTTTTTTTTTTTTTTTTTTTCAGAAAAACCCCAACCCCCTGTGTTTTTTCAGGGTTTTGGGTTTTTTTTTTTTTTTTTTTTTTTTTTTTCAGGTTTTTGGGGTTATGAGAGGTGGTCCAGAATGCTAAAAAAAAAAAAAAAAAAAGTACTTATTACTAAATTTAATGTAGCTAATTGATTACAAATATATATAAATCAATGTCAGTAATCAAAATTATGCTTTGCTTTTAGATAAATTGATTATTAACAATAATTTTAACAATAAAACTAAACATTAAAGTACTTTACTAAAACTAGTGCTGAATCAGAATTTTTAAACTAATGTATAATTAAATTAGGATTTTCGGCATATATTTTATTTTGTTATAAGTTTCTATTGTATAACATAGAATGGATTATACATCAAAGTATTTTTTAATGGGAAAAAAATTTGTTTGTGTTAGTTACACATACTACAGAGATTAATTAACAATTATTTCTTTTAAAAATTTATCATGGGTATAATTAGGACATTTCTTTTCTTTGGGATTGGGGGGGGGGTGATGGTTATAAACTTTATGAGTGGTGTAGTGATATTAAGAAATATATTACAATATATTATATACGTTATATAAATACATTATATATGTAATTTAAAGTTCATATTTTGAAAAAAAAAAAAAACCACTTGGGTTTTTTGGGCTGGTCAAAATCATAACAACCCTGAATTTTATACAGTTGAACCTAGTTAACATGAACCTCAAGGCAGGGTTCGTTGATTTAAATCAGCTTATTTTTTTTTTTAAATCATTGATTTAAATCAGTTTTTCTTTTAAGTTATTTTTTAATAAATTTCAGATGAAACAAACATAATAATGTGTTTTAATATAATTTAGTTTTATATACCATATATAATCAAACAACTTTCAGAAAGATAAAGCTTAAGCTTAGTAAAAAAGTAAAATAAATGTAAAGTTTAGAAAAAAAAAATGCTTTCAAATTTCATTTGAATCAAATTATAAAATAATCTTGCAACGGTAAAGAAATCTAAGCAGAAATATATTAAATATTTGAATATTTACTCATTAGTATTTAGAAAAACTTTTGAAAGTTGAGGTAAAATAAAATTGTATGACTTTATGTGCTGTATTTTGGTGAAGCCTGCTATATAAGGATTTGAGCAAAATCTGAATCAGCAATTTATTTATTTATTTAATTTAATATAATTGATCTCAGCCCTTTAGAATGGTGGAAGATATTTTTGTTACAGTTATCAAAAAAGCTCATACTAAAAATAGAATTAATGATGAACTAGCTTTTTACTGCAATAGATTTATCTGCTTCAATCGAACAAATGTTTTTTGCCTTCGGTTTGATACTTTCAGAAATTAGAAATCAACAGATAAAACTGTTAAACCGCTGCCATCAAAATGCTCAAGGCCAGAGGACACAAATTGTAGGGTATTCACTAATTGATTTACTTCTCACTTATGTTGGAATTCACACTAGAAAATTTTGAATAACAATTTACTTTTATTTTATTTGTGGAATATCAATCATCGTATAAAACACAGAACATACTGATTAACTTAGGATTAATTACTTCTTAAACATACAGATAAGAATTTGGAATCTCCCAATAAAAAAATATCCAGATGCGGCAACACTGTAGCATTCCTTCTCTGGCTGAATTTTTATTTAGGGATTCCAAGTTCTTATTAGTGAGTTTAAATAGTTATTGTTTTATAAGATGATAAATATTCCACAAGTAAAATAAAATTGCTATTCAAAATTTTCCTGTGTAAATTCCAACACTACTGAGAAGTCAGTAGATTAGTGATGACATCTCAATTTGTGTCCTCTGGCCTTAAGTATTTTGATGGCAGCAATTGAACTCATTTTTCTCAGTCAACACTTAAAAAAAAACAAAAGTTAAAAACTTAGTTAAAAACTTTTAATTTTGTTTAAATTTTTTATGTGTTGCAGATGTTTTTTATTTTAATTAAAATATTGAAGGTTGAATTAATTTTTAACATCTGATTTGTAGTTTTTCATGCATTTTGTGTAATCAAGATTTTTTTCATAGCCTAAAATTTTACCTTGAAATAGTATGAATCATTTATGTAAATTGCGTAATATTAGTAATACGTAGATAATACTTATAATATGCATGTCTATGTATGTAAACTTTATATTATTTAAATTAATCAAAAAATCATAAAAAAATAATAATGTGTAGCAATTTTTTAAAAAATCAAAAACATCTGATTTAAATCAAAAAAATCCGATTTAAATCAAAAAAATCTGATTGTTTTGATTTTTATTAAAAAAATCACGAACCCTGCCTCAAGGGGAATCAAAATTTTATTCATGTTAACAGTAATTCATGTTATCAGTATTAAATCTTTATATTCGCCTTTATAGGGGACTCTGAAAATAATTCATGTTAAAAGTAATTCACGTTGAGCGTGTTCATGTAAATGAGTTTGACTATATATATATTATGTATCTGATATTTTCAAAATATAATGAACTTTACTGATCAGTTTCCCCTAGGTTTAAAAAAGGGTAGGGAGCTACTGTTCTGAAAAGGGCACATTTTTCCATTCTTCAGGGCGCTTTTTTATTTTTAAGGGCACTTTTATAGAGTTGAATCTAGAATCTAGCTCGTGAAAAAAACAGAAATTTCATCAAAAAATTGAAAAAAAGAAAAAAAAAGGTAAATTTTGTTAAAAGATCGCGAAAAAACGGCAAATATTATTAAAAGATCACGAAAAACTTCCAATTTTGTTAAAAGATCGCAATAACAGCATATTTTACTAAAAAAAAAAAAAATCGAAAAAAAAAAAAGTCACATTTTGTGAAAAAGTCGCGAAAAAATGGCAAATTTTATTTAAAGATCGCAAAAACAGCAGTTTTTGTTTTGCTAAAAAATCGTTAAAAAACGACAAATCTCGTGGAAATATTGCGAAAAGGTGGAACTTTTTGCAGAATTTTCCATTTTATTGTGATTTTTGGACTAAATTTGCCATTTTTTGCGACTCACTTGACAAAATTTTCCGTTTTATCGCTATTTTTGGAAGAAATTTGTCCTATTTCCACGATCTTTTGAGGAAGTCTGTTGCTTTGTGAAATTTTGTGACGAAATTAGCCATTTTTTTGCGAATCTTGCCGGAAATTATTCGTTATTTTGTGATTTTTAGCAAAACTTGTCGGTTTTAAAGTGATTTTTTGACGAAATTACCCGCTTCACTGGACGCGTATAAGGCTATTTTTTGCGTTCCGTCGCCAATTTTTTGCGTAATTTACGCGCTATAGTGTATTCGGATCATCGCTGGAAAGCTGCGTTTTTTCAAATGTGGCGCAAGAAGAGCGCTATTTTTTTAAAAAATGAATGACAAGAGGGACGGTAGTTTTTGGATGAGGGGCAAGAAGGGCGCTATTTTTTAAACTAAAGGGCAGGAGGGGCAGAGCGTCCCCCTGAAACCCTCTGGGGGAAACTCTGACTGATAATTAAATATTTTCAGATATAGGATAGAAAAATATCGCATTCAGAATGCAAACATAATAAAAAAAAATATTCTAAATGTCTCTCTGCCCCTCTTTCTTTTCCATCCACAAAACACAAACAATGGCATTTATTAAGTCTTAAGAAAATTTTTATGTTTTATGCATCAAAATTGCAAACAAAATAATGTTTCTAGAGAAATTCGAACATAAATATTAGTGCAGTAATAATAATGACAAAATGCATGCCCATATGATATTGTTAATTTTCGAATTATCTACCCATTAGAAAGTATTCGTTTCATTACTCGTTACTGTTCAGAAATCGGGTATTCAGAGTCATTGAACGTATAGGGCAAAATTGAAAAATTTCATTACCGGCCACTGGCCAGTAAGACTAATTTTTCAAGTGGCCACTTTGTTTAAACTAGTGGCCACTTTTTTATTTAAAATTATTAAGCAGTAAAATTTCTATAAATAATTATCTAAAATTGAACAGCCCAAGTTATGTTCATATAAATATATTGAAACCTAAAAAAAGTAGAATATCTGATGAAATATAAATAAATTGTATTCTCTCCTTGTAACAGGGTTCGTGATTTTTTTGATTTTTTTAATAAAAATCAAAACAATAGGATTTTTTTGATTTAAATCGGATTTTTTTGATTTAAATCAGATTTTTTTGATTTTTTTAAAAATTGCCACACATTATTATTATTTTATGACTTTTTGTTTAACTTAAATAATATAAAGTTTACATACATAGACATGCATATTATTAGTATTATCTACTACTAATATTACACAATTTACATAAATGATTCATATTATTTCAAGGTAAAATTTTAGGCTATGAAAAAAATTTTGATTACACAAAATGCATGAAAAACTACTAGGGATGCAACGGATATTGATTTTGCCGGATATCGGATATCCGATTTGCCTGCCGGATTCGGATATCCGGCCGGATATCCGGTACTAAATATGTTTTTAGTTATGGTGAATGCTTGTTTATTTCTTTATACAATGCCATCTCATATAATAAATTGCAAACATGTTTCACACACCATTACAACATTTTAAACATATTGCAATATATTTTACAGAAACTATATATCTTTGACTATCAGGGCTTGAAATTCTGGTTTTCCCAGGAGGAGAGAGTTTCCCTCATAACATTTGTAAATGCAAGGGAGTTAAACTATATGAGAGGGGGGGGGATATTTTTTAAACCCTATTATTTTTTACATGCCACTTAAATATTTACAAATTATACCGACAGGACAAAATTCCACTGAAATAAATTAAATTAACAACTCAAGATAATTATCCAAAATGTTTATTTTAATTAAAACAAAGGAAAATAATCAAACCTTATATATATTATATCATTTTTCAATTTTCACTCAATGTTATGGGCAATTAATAACTGAGTTGCTAAATGAATTTTTCAATTCATGTTTATTCGATTTTGTGTGGCTTAGAATCTTTTATAGGTTACACTTTTGACAAACAGAACAGAGCAACTTTTCTAACACATTAAATTATCGAAAATACTTGGTTATGCTTTTTTCATCTTATTATTTTTTCTTAATTCTTTTTCTTAATTTTCTTAAAATCTGATTGGCATTCATTTTTAATTTACTTTCAAGAATAATGCATGTAGGTGATTGTATTGTCAATATCCTTCGGTGATTGTATATCACTTAGTGGAATTATCGTCAATACTGTAATGTGTAATCCCTGACATTTTAGCTAATTGAATTATGTTCTACTATTTATCAGAATTTAAACCCATATGAAATTCTGAAAAGGACATAATCAATAGGTTTCTTCTATTACATAAGAAATGGATTATTTAAAAAAGTCATGTCCTAATTTCTGTGAACTATGCACATCAAGTATTTATTGTTTCTAAATGTGTTTCCTTAAAGTTCATCTTTTTTTTTTTTTTTTTTAAATCATTTGAAAAACAGCTGTTGTTTTCGGTTGAGAGTAGGCCTTGTGATGTCTGCATTTTATTTTGTTTATGATTCGTCCAGGAATATTAACCTTTAATCCATGATATACATAATATCTGACTTATTATATAAATCATGTTTTGAACATCATAAAAATGTTTTTACTGATTTTCAATAACTCAATGGGAAACATTTAAACTTCTTGCTTTGGGCAATGGATGTCCACATTTTATTTATTTATTTTACGAAATTCTTTAAATTTAGAAGAATTTTTATTTGAATAGGAAATCAAAATGTCAATGTTAATAAAGAAGAGAGTAGAAAAGTTACAAAATGGGAAGGTGCAAATTATCAGATATGGAAAAAAATGAATCCGAACAGAAACGTTGTATGAAAAATCGTCTTTTAAATAAAAAAAGGAGGTATGATTATTGAGCCCATTGATGACAAAATGTGCGATGACTTTGAAAAATGAAAAAATCTAATGTTGATCCACTGATTGTAAACAAAAAATGTTTATTTATTTATTTATTTATTTTTTATTTTTTTCAAATTTACAACACAGGATTTAATCTCATTTTGTTCAGAGCTAATTCCAGACTCATGTGATAGAGCTCAGACTCTAGTGACCATTACTGCCCTATTAGTTATTTCTTGTTTTGGCACAGGAAAAAAATTCGCAAAATATATAAATCTGTCAGAAAAAATGTAGCTGATTTCGTCCATCATGGCAAAAATAAATTTTCAAAAATTGTCGACCTGCCTGAAAAAATTTGAACTTTGAGAGAACTTGGGTAGTGGGAAAATATATCGAAATTTGTCAATCAATTACAATAAAATATCGTAAAATTTGTTAAGCTGTCACAAGGAAATATCATGAAACTGTCAGCCAATAACAAAGGACAAAACACAAATTTTTCAGCTGGACACAGGAAAATAATTGTTAATTTCATCAGAATGTCACAAAAACAAAAAGGGAAATTTGCCAATCAGTCGCAGAATAAAATAGCTAAATTTGTCAATTACTTGAGAGAAATAAATTATGAATTTTGCCTGTTGGTCTCCAGAAAGAAAAAGTTGTAAAATTTTGTAAGACCAGCAAACGAGAAATTTTGTGAGAAAAATTACAAAACATTTCAGTCAAACGCAGAAAAACAATCATGAATTTTGTATAATTGTCGTAAGAGCAAACTGTGAGATTTGTCAATCGATAGAGGAAAATATCAAGAAAATAGTCAGTCGGTCCTGAGACTTGACCCTCACTTCACAAAGAAAAAAATTTCAAAAAGTGATTTTTTTGGGAAACAGGAATGACACAAGATTCTTTAGTGCATGAATCCTGCCATCCCGTCCCGAAATTCAAACCCTGTATGTGTATAATAATAATAATGAATAAAGAATGCAATTCTAATACTTAAATACTCTGCTTATTTGTCATTGAACCGCTGAAAATTGCTTATAATATGTACAATGAAATGGCTGATAATTTTTAGAACAAATTTTACATGTTTATTAATATGTCTATAATTGTAAAGAATTTTCACAAAGAAATACATAGCATCCTTTTATAATGTAAACATAAAAGTCTTACTAATATACCAATGGTTGAAGAGTTATATCCAAATACAGGTTTAATTGATGATTTTTTTTTTCATGTTTTAATTATTCAAAAATGTCTTACCTTAAGCTATATTTAATTTTATTTTAAGGTAAATCACTTTGAAATTTATGAAAAGAAAAAATTACTTTTAATTTTAAATATTTATAATGAAGTCACAAAAATAACTAGTTGGATGCACCAATCCTAAGAGTCTTCTATTTCATAGATCTCAATTTTCAAAAAATATTTATAAATATTAATACTACATCAATATTGTTAGTTCAATATCATACCAACTTTGATTTTCATCTAGAATTTTTGCTGCAGTCAATTAGATTAAGAATGAGTTAATCGCGATCATGTTATTTATTAAAATTAATATTTTTTTGTTATTCTGCTATACATCAGCTGTTTGCGAATAGCCAGTTTTAGCAAGATGCAAAATTCCCATTGCTGCATGAACTGCCAATTCAAAAACATTCGAAAAAAAAAATTAAGGGAGGAAATAGCTCCCCCCCCATTTCCCCTTTTTATACTTAATTATTGAATCCCCTAAACTAACCAAGGATATGCTTTATCACATAAAAAAAAACTATATCCAAAATTCATAGCAAATTGAATAATTCTTCATAAAAACCCATTTATATAATTTAAGAAGAGCTATCCCCGTTCTTTATACTTAAACATTAAACTTCCAAAACTACTCAGAGATTCGCCTTATCAAAAAGAATGTACATCCAAAATTTAAAGCAAATAGGATATTTCTGCATAAAAACTTATTTATCAAATTTAAGGGGGTTTGAGGTAATCTCCGGTATCCCTTTTATGCTTAACAAAAGGACCCCACAGCTAATTAGGGAAGCATCTTATCACTATAAACCTGTATCCAAATATTAAAACAAATTGGTTAATTCTGCAAGAAAAATCATTTACCTAAATTAAGAGGGGTAGTCCCACCGATCCCCCATTTATACTTATCCAATGAACTCTCAAAACAAATCAGGGAAGTGCCTTATCCAAATGAACCTATATCCAAATTTTGAAGCAAATCGGTAAATTTTATGTGAAAAACCCATTAAACTAAATTCAAGATGGGGGAGTTACCTCCCCCCCCCCCTCTTAAACTTATCCAATGAACTCGCAAAACTAATAATGGAGGTGTCCTCATCAGAATGATCCTATGTCTTAAAACTAC
This sequence comes from Maratus speculifer, assembly GCA_964019185.1. Classification (NCBI taxonomy): domain Eukaryota; kingdom Metazoa; phylum Arthropoda; class Arachnida; order Araneae; family Salticidae; genus Maratus; species Maratus speculifer. The sequence goes on along the minus strand of OZ025297.1, from coordinate 310,840,239 downwards.
AGCCAAAAACATGTACAAAATGTTTGGTTCATTCTATGTATAACTTCATACAATTTTTGATGATATGATGGTGACACTGGGACAGACAGGTTTTGAATAAACATGTTTTTAGGGATATTGGATCCCTAAAACATATAAATTTGTCGAAAAAAAATGATTACATTACTTTCTACTATCAAGGATAGAAGAAAGTAAAAAATGTTAGGTTGGTTGTTTAACTTATAAACCAATTAACCCATTATTTAAACTAAGCGAAAGAAAGAAAATTAATATAAAAAAAAAATTGTAATTTAAGAAATTACCCCAACCATTTGAAAAATGTTTCACTCGATACATTCATCTATCATTTTAAGCTAAATACCAGTTGTTTTATTGTGTATTATCCGTGCCACTGCTATAAATGACTTTATACATGCTGCAATTTGAAGGTACGGTTCGTTTAAGTTATATCACTCTATTGTCGCCAAGCATAAAAGTTGGCGACGAAAGAAACATTTCAAACTATTTAACATTGTTGGTGCAAAAGTAATCATTATTAAAATACAGCTTTGGCATATACTGTTATACTTGTAAGACTTTGGCATATATTGTTTGATTTTACAGAGCAGAATTTTGGTGATGGAGGTTTTAAACCAAAATCGATCGCAGCACATGCATCTGTGAATGGGTCCATCAGACATCGAATCAAAAAAGTTTTTTCCCAGTTTTTCCCAAGCCGATTGCTTTTTAGTTTTCTTTTTAGGTGGTGGAAAATCAAGAGTAATAGCTATAACATTTTCCGGCTTGTTAGAATCACTATTGGCACTCAAATTTTCCTGGTTAGAACCGACCGATAGTAAAACGCCATGGCTAGTGGATTGGTCGCCCTGGCGACATGATGTTTTACAATTAATCGGTTCGGCATTAAATTGCTTCCTTTTTCGTGATCGCCTTTCAACACGTAATTGGTTTTCAGCGGCTCAATAATCTTTTGATTTTATCATTTTCTGCATTGAAAGACGTTTTTGCGCCAAACCAAATACAGTATTACTCAGTTATCCCGTCGACCAATTTCGCCAAATGATACGAATCGCCAAACTAATAAGCAACTTATACATGTTGACTAAATTTTTATTTTAAATAGCAAAAGAAGAAATAAAAATCACTTTATGATTGTTTAAGTACGCGTATTGTGTTTAATATCATTGAATGCGATATTCACGTTCATTCATTTCTTTGGCTTCGGCTTTTTCCGTATCTGTTAATTTCCGTCTACCCATTTTTAAATTTGTTAGTTTTCTCCTTTATTACAATGATTTTAACCATTTTAATTTACTATTCAAATAAAAATTCTTCTAAAAGTAAAGAATTTAATTTAAATTCAAATAAAAATTCTTCTAAAAATAAAGAATTTAATTTAAATTCAAAAGTGGTAACATCATTCAAAAGTGGTAACATCATTCAAAAGTGGTAACATCATCGGGTCCATTCTCCCGAAAACAACAACCATTTTTCAAATGGTTAAAAATCATAGTTTATTAAACAATTTCAAATTTTATAAAGACTAAAGACAGAAACCAATATTTAGAAATGCATAAATAATGCATGTAAGGTAGCAAAAAGCCATTTAGAATCTACTATCATTCGCTCCTGTAATCTATATATATTGTAGTGATCTATTCAAAAGTCTTGTCACTAGATGGCAGTACCATGCAGTCTTACCTGTTAACATTCTCGGCCGCTAGGGTTCGTGCGAATGGCATGGTGTGTGCTCAGGCAACAACCAGTTCGTATGTTGGCGTGCAGGTGTTGTGTTTGTTTTGTTGATTGTTAAGAATAAATATGTTAAGTTGATTTCAATCTTTATGCATCATTGATCGTACAAGTCACAGACAACCAACTAAAATGGTGACCCTCTAGATGAACATGCTTTTATTAAATATGCATTTTGTTTTTGCAAGAAATCACAAAAAAAAAAATTAGATAACTGAACTTGCACCACGTGATCGGAAATTACCGCCGTGAAGATGTCTAATGTTACCACTGTGAAGATTCCTGCATACAATTTCAACGATCCGGCATTATGGTTTACAATATGTGAAAGCACCTTTCAACTGGGATGCCCTAAAGCCATAACAGAAAGCAAGACAAAATTTAATTATATCATCGCGCACCTACCACCAGAAGCGACCAGCATAATTCGTGATGTCATATTAAATCCTGACAGTGACGATCCATACACACACGTGAAGAACGAACTGATTAAACGAAGCAGCGAATCTGCACAACAGGAAATACGGAAGTTACTCATCGGCGAAGAATTAGGCGATCGCCGGCCAAGCGAGTTATTACTGATCGGTTCTGTAACAAGAACCGTCTAAAACAAAATAAAATTTAGCAGCTTATAACAGTGTAACTACGGTGACCTAAGAGAGTAAGTATTGGTGACATTGTGACAGTGTAATGTAAGACATTAAAGAAACTGTTTTTCAGTAAAATAAGGCTAATGTTTATTAACGAAGAATAAGTGCAAGTTTAAATAAAAACATGTATAAATCCAGGTGAGAAATATAACAGGCATAACGTGAACAGAAACAAGTTCAGTTAAAAATTATTCTATGTCATGAAATAATATTCAAGTTTAAATAAAATATGTATAAACTTAGATGGAAAATATAACTGGTAAAATGTAAACAGAAAATAAGTTCAAATCTGTATTTAAATTAAAAACATTCTATGTAATGAAATAATGTTACTTATTGAATGGCATGGCATGGCATATAACAATACTAGGATAGCAATGAAAACAAAACGGACTCACGTATGGATGACTGCTCTCGACGTACTGAAAGAAATTCCCATGATATGGCACACCAACTATTTCGATGAAAAGTCTTAAGAAAGCTGAAGATAATAATGTCCACAAATAAACGAGTATGAAGACGTAATTAACAACACAAATGGACTATGACCGCTGGTAAAATGAAACACGGGCGAAGTTGATAAACCATTTTCACAATCAAATGTCCAGCAATGGATTTGGCGTAATTAAACAACTAGATGTTAACTTTAAAACTTTAAAACTGGATGAATTAAAATACATTTCTGAAACTATATCATATTGACGTTAACATCAATTATCTTGAGACATAACATCACTTCAAAATCCCCCGCACAATCTATCTCCGCCGGTTTAAATAGCAGCGGCAATCCGAAACTGGATACGCCCCTCCGAGTTGAGCAAGCGAGCTCCTGACTTGCGATGGAAGAAATGCAAGACAGCCACTTACGAGTTGCGATCCGCGATGCTTGCGAATTGCGATCGAACGAAACGATAAAACCTGGATGAACGTACCCATCAGCGACGATCGGAAAAGATAAGCGATTGATTTGAACATGTAAACAAAAGATCGGAAGATTGAAAAATTGCCGGCAAAGAAGAAAGATGGAAGTTGGAACAAAATATAAGATAGTAAGCCATGCCATTTTACAATATTACGATATATATAATTAGAATTATGTATTTTAGAGTGTTAAGGAAGGAAAATGGCTGACAATCGCCCCCCCCCTTAACACTCGTACTTAAAAATAAAATGGATAATCAACAGATATTGTAAATTATATATATATAGAATAATGAAAAACATTAGAATATAAACTATCACACTTCGATAGTTACCAGTAAAACAGAAACTTGACATTAACAAGTATAAATGCAACAAATTCAATAACTTCAACAGGGTTAATCAAAAACATCAATTTTCAATAATGTTAATAACAATATTCAACAATAACAACAATTTTAACAATTATATAACAACTAGATTAACAACCTTTCCACTTCATGAAAGTTCAGTTACAATTGTAACTTTAACGAAAAGTTTTTTTTTCACGTCGAATACAGTTCAATAGCAACAGTCTATAAAGATAACATTTTCCTGAAAAAACCGTGAAAGATAAGTACAATTACCTCGTCACGTGCAAGTGACTACGAGTTACCTTTACATAAACAATTTAATATGATGATTTTTTCCTTTGGTCTTGACTTGTAACAATATTCGAATGAATTTTAAACAATTATACATTTGCATATTTATTCTGAAAGAGAATGATTATCACATAAACGCAAATTCAGGATAATATGAAAAATACATATACATGAATTACAATATGAGAATACTTTGACAATATATGAAAGATACATGTTATGCAAATGAGAAAATTTCAATAATGAGAACAATAACGATCATGATAACGATTATGAATTATGATTATGATAGTGACATAGTTAAATGACTGTGAGCGCTCACGTGAAAGACAACACAAAAAAAGATATGCTTAAGCTTTTGAAACGATATACATTTGCAAATGATTTGGTCAATTTAAATATGAAAAAAACTTGTTATCTATACTCTTAAAACGAGAAGAAAAATTTCATATTTACATATGCAATAAAACAAAGTACAACTCGATTTTCAACACCTATGAAATGATATTATGAAACGTATGCATACGAAACAAGTATGAAATAACAAGAGTATAATTACATATTCAAACATTTTTCTTCAAAAGAAAAGTACTGAAATATACAAAAATTTCAGTTTAAAAAAATGCTAAACTTCAAGGTTTAACATAAAAAGTTAAACAAGCATCTTAATGCTTGACACAAGTTCAAAGGAGGAGGAGTTTTTTTTTCATAGCATTTAAATATCATGTATATATATAAATTACTTATAACTAAAAATTACATCAATAAATTTTTTAAGATCAAACTTTGTTAAAGGTTTAGTGAAAATGTCTGAGAGATTAGATTTACTGGCTACGTGTTTAACATTAAAAATCTCTTGGTTTAAAAGGTCTCTAACAAAAAAATAATTTTACGTCAATGTGTTTCGTTCTGTAATTTTCAATGGGAGACTTAAGAAAATCAATGGAGGCCATGTTGTCTACTAAAAGTGTTGGTTTTACTTGTGGACCTGTAAAAATATGTTTGTCATAACATTCAGTTATGATTCTACTGAACCATAGAAGCTCTTTAGTTGCTTCTGTTAAAGCCACAAATTCTGATTCCATAGTGGACAAACAGACAGATTTTTGTTTAAAGGCTCTCCACATGATAGGAGCTTTGTTTAACATTAGTAGTTGTCCCCCCATTGATGTCCTGTCATCCCTATTAGCGGCGAAATCCGCGTCGGTGTAAGTTATTAGGTTTATGTGGTTGCAAGGTAACCTCAGTTTATAGTGTTTTGTGCTTTGGACATACCCTAAAAGCTTCAGGAGACCATTCCAGTGAACAATCCCAGGATTGCTCTGGAATTGGCTGAAGATATTTACAGCGTACGAAATATCAGGACGTGTCCTGCTTGTTAAAAATGAAAGGCAGCCCAAAACACTTCTGTATGGATATTGTAACATTTCCTGGGTTTCTGCTTCGGTTTGAGGGCATTGTGACTTGGAGTATACAGTACCTTTAGTTATAGGGAGTGATGTAATGGGAAAGTTGAATTCTTTAAATCTTGTACAAATATCATCAATATATTGCCTTTGATGAATTGAAACAGTGCCATTCCCATCCTCCTCAAATTCAACACCAAGTAGTTTGCGTGTTCTCCCCAGGATTTTTATGTCAAAATGTTTTGTTAAAAGGGTTAAAACTTCATTAATATGTTTCTGATGGTTACTTAATATTACAAAGTCATCCACATATAGTAATAAAACAACATAATTAGAAAACAAATAGACGCAATTACACCACTCTAACTTTTTAAAACCAAGAGAAATTAAAATCTTATGTAATTCATAAAACCATACTCGTCCACTCTGGTGGAGGCCATAAAGGGCCCTCTGGAGTTTGCAGACTAAATGCTCTTTACCTTTTACCTCGAACCCTGATGGTTGTTTCATGTAGATGTTATCAGAAAGAGGGGCATACAGATAGGCACCTTTTACATCACACTGAGTGTGGATCCATCCGAGACATGAGACAAGGGCTGCAAAGAAAAAGCGAATTAGACTGAAATTGACTACGGGCGAAAACGTCTCATCGTACGTTTCACCCCTGACTTGTTTATAGCCTTGTGCTACAAGTCTCGCTTTATATCTTGCAACCCGTCCCTTGTCGTCTCGTTTGATGGTGAATACCCATCTGCAGCCTAGTGGTTCGGTGTTGGGTGGCAGAGATGTTAATACCCATACTTGTCTTTTATTTATAACATCCATCTCTTCCTTCATTGCCTGTCTCCAGAGTTCCCACTGAGGTGATTTTAATGCCTGCTTATATGTGGTAGGTATGGAGTCTTCTAGTCAGGAACTGGTTTTATGAGTTTCAGAGAAAGAAGTGTGTGGAGGTGTGTAACTAGGACTTGAGCTAGCACTAGGAGCGGACTTTACAATGCCTTCGTACTTATTGCTTCCTTTAAAACTGAACAGTGACGGATTAAATTTGATACCATTAGATTGACAGTAATCTCTTACTTCCTTCAGTGATCTTAGACGTTGTGTCTCACCCAACTCGTAATAGTAGACGTCGGTTCTCGATTTGTCAGGCCTAGTTACAGGCTTACGGAACCAGATAGCTTCCCTGAGAGTTCTAGTAAAATCCTCGCCATCCTCGTCACTGTCACCCTCAGATGGGTGTGAGGAGGCAGAGTCGGAAGATTTAGAGGTACTCGGTCTAATACTTTGAGTGGGTGGTGCTTCTGAAGTAAATCTGTCAGGTTGAAGGTCAGTCAAAGGGTCTATTTCAGGTGGTTCGGAACTTAGAATGTAAGAGGGTCCCAGATCGCTTCCGTTGCGCTGCTCCGAAGTTGTAAATGGGTTTGTGCCTATTGAATAGCTTGGACCTTGTTCACTGTGTTTATGGATACTTCCGGATACAGATTCGTCACCAAACCTAACATTTATTGTCTCTATTATTTTATTGGTTTCGGGAATCCATACCCTGTAGCCTTTTGTAGACATTGCGTAACCCACTAAGACACCCTTCTTAGCCTTCGGATCGAATTTGGAATTTCTTAGTTGTTTAGGTACCCCCACATATGCCACCGTACCAAAAGGTCGTAAATGTCTTATGGACGGTTTATTACCACAATAATATTCGAAAGGAGTTTTTTTCTGAGTTTTGTGACATATTCGGTTAAGAGTGTATGCGATGTATAAGACAGCTTCTGGCCAGAATTTGAGACTGAGTTTACTTTCATTGAGTATTGAGCGAGCCCCGTCCATTATTGTTTGATTTAAACGTTCTGAAACTCCATTTTGCTCCGGAGAATATACATTGGTAAATTCGTGTTTTATGCCATTGTCCTCAAAGAATTTGGTGAATGCTTCATTATCGAATTCCCGCCCATTGTCGCTACGAACTTCTTTTACTTTGGTGCCCAAAAACCTTTCTGCTCTTTTTACGTGGTTAGAAAATACCTTAAACACCTGTGTTTTACTGCATAAGGGGTATACTGACACTTTGCGAGAGAAGTCGTCTGTTATAGTTAGGAAATACTTCTCCCCGTTTCGCCCTGTTATTTGTGTCGGACCCCACAGATCAGTGTGTAGCAGTTCTAGAGGTCGTTTAGATCTTATTTGGTTTATTGGACGGAATGATGTTCGTCTGTGTTTATTAATTTTACATGTTTCACATTCAAAGTCTTTACATTTAATGGGTGGTAAGCCCCTAACGCCATTACATTTTAGAGTATGTTCAATTAATGTGGAACTGATGTGCCCAAGGCGTCTATGCCAGAGTTTAAAATCATCTTTTTGAACGGTTGAGGCTTGGAAACGTACCCTTTTAGGATTTTGATTACGGTTAGTTTTAGGGTCTTTATTTCTATTTTTATGGTTAGGATCTGGATAGAGGCAGTAAATGCCATCTTTAAGAAAAGCACGAAAAAGTGTGCCAGAATCCCGATATGCCTTGACCCTTCCCTCACCTCCTTTGAACTTGGCACCCATTTTATCAAGTCTGGGACCTGAAATTAAATTATGTCTTAGACTAGGGCAATACATGACGTCGCCGAAGCGAACCATTTCCCCATTTATTTTTAAATCCACTAAACCGGTGCCCTCGATAGGGAAAGTAGCACCGTCAACTGCAACAGCCAATTCCTCATTTTTTAAAGGTTTAAACTTAACATATAAACTTTTATCTTTACAGAAATGGTGGGAGGCACCTGTGTCAAAGACCCAGGCGTCTCCACCACATTTTATGTTACTCAGATTAGATTGTATGAGGTAATTTACCTGGCCTGTTGTCTTACGTTGACGTCGGTTGCGAGGCACATCTTTTCTGGATCTATGACCATCAGATTGAGCACGGACAGGACTGGATACGGAAGAGTCTTTCGATGAATTTCTGGAAAAGGAGGAACCTCTGGACAAAGAAGAATTTCTGGAACTGGAAGAGTCTCTGTACACCACGGAACCGGAATTGGAGGAGTCTCTAGGCATCATGGAACTTCTGGAACTAGAGCTAAGACAGGATTCCTGGCGGGTGACATCAGGCACTCTACACTGGCTCTGTAAATGTCCTATGCGTCCACATTTGTGACACCGACCTCTGAACTTAGGCTTAAAGGAACACTTCTTTGAGGAACGGGCTTTGGAGAAATGAGACTGCACGGCATCTATTCTGTCGTCCTCTCTTAGTTTGATCCGGGACTCTTCTGCGACTAATTCTGTAAGAACACTTTTGAACGTAAACTGTTGGTCTGGCCATCGCAGAATCCCTTGCACCATGTTGTCGAACTTCTTCGGGAGCCATCTAAGCAATTGAAATGTGAGGTAAGTTTCTTTGATTGGCTCATTTATTGCAGCAAGTTGGTCAGCAAGTCTTTGGAGGCGAGCTGCAAACATATCAACGGGCTCTTCAGGTTGTATCTTACAGGAAAGAATTTCGCCAAATAATTGCATATGGCGTGCCCGGTTATCAGGCTGAAAATGCAATTTAAGTTTAGTCCAGGCTTCATGAGGGTCGTCGATATTTTCTATGATTCTCCGGAATTCATTTTCCACATTTAAATACACTATTGATAGTGCAGACCTGACTCTGGATTGGTATTCTTTTGTCGCTACAGAGTCATTTTCATCAGGAGCCTTTTCAGTGCCATTAACTATGCTCCACGCATTTTTATCTAATAGTAGATACTTTACGTCAGCTGCCCAAGTTCCATAATTGTGAGAATTCAGTTTTGTTATGCACACCTGTATGTTAGCCATGGCCATGATTTAAACAGAAGGTATTACATGAAAAAGGAGAAATTTTTTTTTTTTTTTTTTTTTTTTTTTTTATTTTAAATAACGTACTTAGTAATCAGATAGTACAAAAATTTCTATTATAAATGATCCAAAAAAAAACCTTTTTGTATTTCATCTCAATAGGAAAGAAAAAAACATATAGCCTTCAAAAAAAAAAAAATTTTATATTGCGGCCCCCCCCTCTAAAGTGACTCGGAGGTCCAATGGCCGCATACTACAAACAACTGTCAAAAATGTTTGAAATGTCACCAATTAGGTTATGGCCGCCGTAAAGGGTTTAAAAGCGTATTCGCTTCTGGCCCATAACCCGTGATCGGTTCTGTAACAAGAACCGTCTAAAACAAAATAAAATTTAGCAGCTTATAACAGTGTAACTACGGTGACCTAAGAGAGTAAGTATTGGTGACATTGTGACAGTGTAATGTAAGACATTAAAGAAACTGTTTTTCAGTAAAATAAGGCTAACGTTTATTAACGAAGAATAAGTGCAAGTTTAAATAAAAACATGTATAAATCCAGGTGAGAAATATAACAGGCATAACGTGAACAGAAACAAGTTCAGTTAAAAATTATTCTATGTCATGAAATAATATTCAAGTTTAAATAAAATATGTATAAACTTAGATGGAAAATATAACTGGTAAAATGTAAACAGAAAATAAGTTCAAATCTGTATTTAAATTAAAAACATTCTATGTAATGAAATAATGTTACTTATTGAATGGCATGGCATGGCATATAACAATACTAGGATAGCAATGAAAACAAAACGGACTCACGTATGGATGACTGCTCTCGACGTACTGAAAGAAATTCCCATGATATGGCACACCAACTATTTCGATGAAAAGTCTTAAGAAAGCTGAAGATAATAATGTCCACAAATAAACGAGTATGAAGACGTAATTAACAACACAAATGGACTATGACCGCTGGTAAAATGAAACACGGGCGAAGTTGATAAACCATTTTCACAATCAAATGTCCAGCAATGGATTTGGCGTAATTAAACAACTAGATGTTAACTTTAAAACTTTAAAACTGGATGAATTAAAATACATTTCTGAAACTATATCATATTGACGTTAACATCAATTATCTTGAGACATAACATCACTTCAAAATCCCCCGCACAATCTATCTCCGCCGGTTTAAATAGCAGCGGCAATCCGAAACTGGATACGCCCCTCCGAGTTGAGCAAGCGAGCTCCTGACTTGCGATGGAAGAAATGCAAGACAGCCACTTACGAGTTGCGATCCGCGATGCTTGCGAATTGCGATCGAACGAAACGATAAAACCTGGATGAACGTACCCATCAGCGACGATCGGAAAAGATAAGCGATTGATTTGAACATGTAAACAAAAGATCGGAAGATTGAAAAATTGCCGGCAAAGAAGAAAGATGGAAGTTGGAACAAAATATAAGATAGTAAGCCATGCCATTTTACAATATTACGATATATATAATTAGAATTATGTATTTTAGAGTGTTAAGGAAGGAAAATGGCTGACAATTACGCATCATGCAGCGCCGAGCGGAGGCGCATAAAGTCTCCGATGAATTAATGATGGAACTGTTTCAGGCACAGCTGCCGACTCAAGTACAATCAATTCTCGCCGCGGTAAGCCCTCTCACTTTGGCGAAAGCTGCTGAAATCGCCGATCGCGTAGTGGATGTTTCGCCAACTCCGGTAAGTACATGCTCAGTCTCTTCTCCTTCTGTTGAAAATATGCTTTTAGAGGAAATTAAGAAAATAAATTTGCGTATAGATAAGATTACTCGTAGAGGTCGTAGTCGCGATCGTAATTTTAATCGGCCGCGTAGCCGTTCTCAAACAAAAGAATTTGAACAGTGCTGGTATCACTACAAATTCGGGAAAAAGGCTCAAAAATGTTCTCCTCCATGTAATTTTTCAAAAAACGACAACGGCGAGGTGTAGAGGCGACTACCGCCACGCCGTATACTTCTCGTCGCCTTTTCGTTCGCGACAAACGTAGCAATGTCCGTTATTTGATCGACACTGGTTCTGATATATGTATTATACCAGCATCAAAATCTCAAAAACGGCATCCACCGAAAATGACACTTTCTGCCGCAAATACATCGCCTATACAAGTATATACCTCTCAGACTCTCTCTTTAGATTTTGGTTTGAGGAGAATTTTCAAATGGTCATTTTTGGTTGGGAATGTTTCAACCCCAATCATTGGAGCTGATTTTTTATATAATTTTAATTTAGTTCCTGATTTAAATAAACAAATGTTGTTAGACTTAAAAACTAATCTTAATTGTCAGTGCATTGTGCGTAATAGTTATGTTCACTCTGTTAAAACAGTAACAGGTGACACTATTTACCATGAACTTTTAAAAAAATTTCCTGACATTACTAAACCTCCTCGTCCCGATCAGGAGATTAAACATTCAGTTGTCCACCACATTCAAACTACAGGACCTCCTGTAACAGCAAAAGCTAGGCGTCTTGCACCTGATAGACTGCGTATTGCTAAAGCTGAGTTTCAAAATATGCTCGAGTTAGGTCATGTGAGACCTTCAAAAAGTAATTATGCTTCGCCTTTGCACATGGTGCCTAAAAAAGACAGTAACGAGTGGCGGCCTGTTGGCGATTATCGTGCACTTAATGCGAAAACAGTAAAAGATAATTACAATGTTCCAAATATATTAGATTTTACTGCCGCGCTCCATGGTACCAAAATTTATTCGCATATTGATCTGGTAAAGGCTTACCACCAAATTCCAATTAACCCAGAAGATGTGCACAAAAGCGCAATTATTACCCCTTTTGGTTTGTTTGAGTTTACACGAATGCAATTCGGTCTTTGCAACGCAAGCGCAACATTCCAGAGATTTATGGATAAAATCACTCGCGATCTCCCATTTGTATATGTTTTCGTTGATGATGTTCTTGTCGCATCCCGTTCTGAAGAAGAACATCTCGAGCATCTTAAAATCTTATTCGGGCGTCTGCAGGAATATGGATTAAGCCTAAAACCATCTAAATGCATTTTTGGAGTTTCCTCTATTGATTTTTTGGGTTTCAGAGTTTCTGAATCTGGCATAAAACCTTTACCAGATCGCGTCGATTGTATCTTAAAATTCCCACAACCAAACACCCTCATGCAATTGAGGCGTTTTCTTGGCCTATATAATTTTTATAGACGGTGCATACCAAAAGCAGCACACATTTTAGCTCCTCTAAATAAATTTTTAGAAGGAATAACCAACTCTAAAAAAGATAAAAAACGCTCGGGTAAAAATTCAGAGAACACAATTCAATGGACTGAGGAGGCTGAGCAATCTTTTTCCGAGGCAAAACAAGCTTTAGCAAATGCAACTCTTTTGCGTCATCCTATTCCCCCGGTAGCAGAAAGTGCGTGACGCGCGTCGCAGATTTATTTTTGTTCTTGCAGATAAATTTGCCAACTTGAAAAAGAAAAAAATATATTTATTTGGGGGAAAAAACATGGACAGGACGCTAAAAGACGGCAAATTTCATCCAAAGATCGCGAGAAAAAACGACAGGTTTCATCAATAGATCGCGAAAAACTGTAGACTCCAAAAACAGATCGCGAAAAAATGGCCAATTTCATTAAGTAAAATGGTAAACTTTGTTAAAAAATTCGTGAAAAAAAGGCTAATTTCGTAAAATAATTGCGTAAAAATAATATCTTTCGTCAAAAAATCTTGAAAATACGGAATCTTTTCTCGAAAAAACGAGAGATTTCATCAATAAGTCATGAAAAAACAAATTTCGTTTAAAAAATCGCGAAAAAACGGTAAATTTCATCAAAAGATTGCGAATAAACGATAGATATCGGCAAAAAAATGGCAGATTTTAAGAAAAGATCGTAAAAAACAATAGATTTCACCAAATTATCGCGGAAAAACAGCCGATTTTGTTAAAATATCGCTGAAAAGTTCGAATCTTTCGTCAAAAAAACCTCAAATTTGGAAGCTTTTGTCAAAAGATCGGGAAAAAACGACGGATTTCGTCAAAAGATCGTGAAAAAACGACAGATTTCGTCAAAAGATCGTGAAAAAACGAGAGATTTCGTCCAAAGATCACGAAAAAACGAGAGATTTCATCAATAAGTCATGACAAAACAATAAATTTCGTTTAAAAATTAGCGAAAAAACGGTAGATTTCATCAAAAAATCAGAAAAGACGGCAGATTTTCAACAAAAAAAAATCGTAAAAAACGATAGATTTCATCAAAATATCGCGGAAAAACGGCAGATTTTGACAAAAGTTCGCGAAAAAATGGTAGATTTTGTCAAAAAATCGTGAAAAATGGAAAACTTCATAAAAAAATCGCGAAAAAGCTGCATATTCCGTTAAATAATAAAGAAAAAAATATATAATTTGGTTAAAGGGGTACAAAAAAAAGTTGAGTGTTTTTTTTTTCCTAAAAAATTGTTTTTCTTTTTCTTTCTCCAAAAACTAATTTTCTTTACCAATTTTTTTTTTTTTTTTTTTTTTTTTTTCTGTTCCAAAAACGGATTTTTCTGCACCAAAATTCGTTTTTTGACCATAAATTAGCACTTGAAATTTTAGATACACATCCAGTGTATTTATAAAAATTGTCATTCAGAAATTTCTTTTTCATAATATTTACTTGGTATTTAAAGGTGTCACTGCTATAAAACTATAAACTATAAACTTTATGGTAAAGAAATAGTGGCTTTAAATTTTCAATGTGCAGTCTTTTTGAATAAATTTTAAAATTTTCGTATTTTAAATGATTTTTGCCCCTTAAAAAAAAAAAAAAAAAGCACATATCAAAATTTTATTATAACACATTTTATTTTAACATCTTATTATGATTTAACAAGTAAACAAATGTTTTGAGAATTTAAGGAAGCAGTATAACATCTACTGTTAAATGGAATTGGAATAGTTTTTTCCATTTTATCACTATTTCACATGTGACAATATGCATTTTTTTTTTCTTTAATATCATTGTACTTATATCTTCTGTAAATTTGAATACTTAGGCAAGGTAAGACATTATACATTGTTTTCAATAGATGTACACTGTATTTCAATTTAATTTTAAATTTAGCCTTTACTTCAAACTGAAAGAACCACTTTACATATTCATTATTAATCTAAATCTGCAAAAAAATATTAAATTTACTATTTACTTATTCAGGTTATGTTATAATTGGAATCTAATGGTCTTTTTATAATATTAACCGTTTTAGTGCTAAGCAATTTTTGCAAGAATGCACGAAAATTGCGGTACATATTTTGATTTCTTTAAAGGAAAAAATAATGTTGTCATATAAAACACTGTTATTTAGACAAATATCAATCAATTTTAATAATTCTTTTTGTATTATAAAGAACTCGCAGCGCAAAAGCGCTGCGCCGCGGTTTTCGAGATAAACTATCGCAGCGCTTTTGCGCCGCGTAGCAGTCAAACGGTTAATCAGTAAGAACTACATTTATAATGTACATAAGAAAATTATAATACGCTCTACCGCAGACAATTTTTGTCCTGCTGCATTGCTGTCGCAGACACAACCATAACTTTCTGCTACTGGGCCTATTCCCAATGCAAAATTGAGCCTTTGGATTGACGCAAGTGATAAAGCCATCGGCGGTTCTCTCATGCAGCTCAACAATAATGAATGGGAACCTATCGCATTTCTTTCGGTGAAACTAACCAAGAGTCAACAAAAATGGTCTGCATACGATAGAGAACTTCTCGCCATGTACACCTCGGTCAAACGTCTCCGCCACATGCTTGAAGGAAGGAACTTTATAATTTACACTGACCAAAAACCCCTGATATATGCTTTTAAGCAAGATCCAGACAAATGTAGTCCACGCCAATGGCGACACCTTGATTTTATTTCGCAGTTCAGCACAGATGTGCGCCATGTAAGTGGCGTCAACAACATAGTTGCAGATGCTCTTTCACGAATAGAAGTTAATCAAGTTTCAAATTCCTTTTTAGATTTTGAGACTTTTGCAAGAGCTCAACAAGATGATATAGAGCTAGAGAATTTTCAAAAAGATGGCAAATCTTCACTTATTTTACAAAGCATGCCATCACCAGTTTCCGCTACAGAGCTTGTATGTGACACATCTACAGGTTCTCCTCGACCATTTGTACCTAACAATTTTCGTAGGACTATTTTTGAGCATTTTCACAACCTAGCTCATCCAGGTGTTGCAGCATCTTTAAAACTTATATCCTCAAGATATGTATGGCCCAATATGTGCAAAAATATCAAAGAATGGGTCCAAAGCTGTCATGCCTGTCAGCGTTCAAAGGTTCATAAACATACAAAAACACCCTTAGGTACTTTCGCTTTACCAGATGCACGATTCGCACATATTCATATAGATTTAATAGGGCCCTTACCCCCATCAGAAGGACAAGTGTATTGTCTCACTATCATTGATCGATACACTAGATGGCCAGAGGTAGTACCCCTAGCAGACATCACAGCTGAATCAGTATGCCGTGCAATATTTCATGGGTGGATTTCTCGATTTGGATGTCCTGCAACAATCACAACCGACCAAGGGCGTCAATTTGAATCTGCTCTTCTTAAAGAGTTAACAAAGTTTCTGGGCACAAATCGAATTCGCACCACATCATTTCACCCAATCTCAAATGGCTTAGTCGAACGTTTCCATAGAGTTTTAAAAAGTGCATTAAAAGCCCATGAACACACCAAGTGGACTGAATCTCTACCTGCTGTTCTACTCGGTCTTCGAGCAGCAGTGAAACCAGACATTAACTCTTCCAGTGCAGAATTGGTATATGGCATGCCCCTTAGGCTGCCAGCTGACATGTGTACAGAAACACCATCAACAGTACCATGCAACTTCGCCTTTGTACAGCAATTAAGGGACAAAATGAATAGTTTAAAACCATTGTCTACTTCTGCCCATGGGACTTCAAAAATTTTTGTGCACCCTCGCTTGAAGGATTGCAGTCATGTGTTCCTTCGAGTTGATAAAGTTACTCCATCCCTTTCTCAGCCTTATACAGGGCCACATGAAGTCCTAGCAAGATCTGATAAACTCATCACTATTGATGTGAATGGAAAAAAGAAGTGCGTTTCTCTTGATAGAGTTAAGCCAGCATTTATTTTCAATGATTCATGTGTTCCTAATAGTGATTTTGTCAATGGTACAGATTCACCACCAGCTGATCCTCCTACTGTGACAAACCACCAACAGACTAAATCAGGTAGGCGTGTAAGATTCCCAAAGAGACTCATTACTGAAATAATATAAACTCTAAACCTCCGAACTATGACTAATATAAACTTTTAATGCGAACTTTTATTTCACATACATTCCTTCAAACATTATTTCTGTATATATATTGAAATTTCAATCCTGCATTTTATTTCGCATCTATTTCAAATCAATGCTTTTATATGTGTATGTAGTTCATGTTTTTCTTCAGCATGCCATAAATTCTGTAGAAAATTGTGTTGCATGAGCATACCACATGTCGTTCTGTCATTTCTCTCCATCACTGGGGGGAGACTGATGTAGTGATCTATTCAAAAGTCTTGTCACTAGATGGCAGTACCATGCAGTCTTACCTATTAACATTCTCGGCCGCTAGGGTTCGTGCGAATGGCATGGTGTGTGCTCAGGCAACAACCAGTTCGTATGTTGGCGTGCAGGTGTTGTGTTTGTTTTGTTGATTGTTAAGAATAAATATGTTAAGTTGATTTCAATCTTTATGCATCATTGATCGTACAAGTCACAGACAACCAACTAAAATATAAAAGAAAGTCTGGATTTCGTATTAATCACAGAACAAAAAAATCTACCAAACCAAAAATCTTGAAAATTGGGATAAAAATACTTCCCATAATACTGAGTACCACTAAGAAGAGATTTTAAAAAATTCCACCCCTAAGGGGGGGTACACGAAACAGTTAAAAAAAGAACGAGTTAAAAAAAATTCCTTAAAAATCGGCTTTAGCAGTTATTTTTCAATTGATAACATATTTTAGTGTATTTTTTCATGCTGAATCGAATGGTACCAAGCAAAATCTTTTAAATCCAGTAGTTCGTGAGATACTTCACATTTTTCTAATTTGGCGATGTCTTCGGCGCAAAAACCTGAAATTTTCAATCCTTATCTATATATATAAAAGAAAGTCTGGATTTTGTATTATTCACAGCACAAAAAAATCTGCCGAACCAAAAATCTTGAAAATTGGGATAAAAACACTTCTCATAATACTGAGTGCCGCTAAGAAGAAATTTTCGAGAATTCCACCCCCAAGGGAGGTGAAAAAAAGAACGAATTAAAAAAAAATCCTTAAAAATCGGCTTTTGTAGTTATTTTTCAACTGATAACATATTTTAGTGTATTTTTTTATGCTGAATCGAATGGTACCAAGCAAAATATTTTAAATCCAGTAGTTCGTGAAATACTTTCCATTTTCCTAATTTGGCGATGCTTTCTGCGCAAAAACTTGAAATTTTCAATCTATCTATATAAAAGGAAGTCTGAATTTTGTATTAATCATTGTACAAAAAAATATGTTGTACCTACAATTTTGAAAGAGAGTTCTATAATCAGGTTAACATGATTATGTAAGATATATTTAATTATATCAATATATATAAAACGCAAAGTGAAATTTCATTCCGGCCGCTTATAACTTAAGTTCTACTAGATAGATTTTAAAGGAACTTACATTGTTACTTGGATAATTTTTCTGAAATTTTGTAGCAAATGAAATATAGCATTCTACGTTGCTTAATTGAATACTTATGGAGAGATGTTTTAAATCAGATGAACCCAATTACAAAAGGTTGGCTTTATTTTAAAGGCTCTGCTGAATGAATTTTTATGTGATTAAAACTGTTAACATGTTGAGCGCTACGTCATTGGTGACTAACATTGAACTTTCCGTTTAGATGATGGACTTTTCACCGATGACAGACAGTCTAAAGTATGATATAAAACTAAAAATTACTATGATATAAAAATTTCGTTTGATTCAGTTTCTTTAAAAAACACTGACCAGCGTAGCAGGTGAAGGCTGCTAGATGGTATATAAGCCTGCGCTTCTCTGTCGCGTTGCTCAGCTTAGCTTTTTCTACATGCTGAGTCTTGTACTGATGAAGAATCTCGACAATAGATTCGAAACAGCTGTTTGCAACCTTTTCTTTCATTATTTGAGCATTTCTAAATGTTGGTTTTCTATCTTTATATACTTTTACAAAAAGGCTTTATTTGCTATTTTGACTTCAAATTATGTTTTACAATCCGAAAGTAAAGATACAATTTTCTAAAAGATATAAATGTAAAATCTTGAATTTATTACAGAATTTTAATATAAATAGTAAGGAAAGCTGGCAATTTTTTAAGCTTTTGAGAATTATCTTTTACTCATATTGATAGGGAACTTATTATTTCAACTTTTGCATTATAAACAAAAGTTTTTCAGTATTATTTGGGATCAAAGGATTACTGTTATTCATCTATATTTGCTTTGCTGCATTCTCCGGATATCCGACAGAGAAGTCGGATATCCGGTGATTGTGATCCGGATATCCGACGATATTTCGGATATTGAAAAATCAGCCGGATATGCCGGATATCGGATATTGGCCGGATATCCGTTGCATCCCTAAAAACTACAAATCAGATGTCAAAAATTAATTCAACCTTCAATATCTCTATAAATAAAAGGAATTCCGAGGATAATTAATTGAGGCACAGGGGAAAGCAAATCTTGGCAATGCGCCAACTCGGTCCAGAGGAAGCAAATCTTGGCAATGCGCCAACTCGGTCCAGAGGAATATCATTAAGAAATATAAAACAGATAATGTATTTATCACAAAAAATCGTCTGCTAAGAAAATATCAACACTTTAACACGAAACTAACGCAATCGTTGGATACATGTTCCCTCCCGTGTTTCTCATTGCTCATTTTAAGTATTTTTAGAGTTTAATATTAGTTGTTGTTTTTAAAACTGATTTTTCACAAAGTCAGCTGCGACGTATTTCAGACAATGCATTTCTGCATGCTTCCAGTTATTGATAAAATCATACAAATTTCAAGTTCGTTTAATATTGCTAATACGGACCCGGGCAACGCCGGGCGGGTCAGCTAGTTTTAATTAAAATAAAAAACATCTGCAACACATAAAAAATTTAAACAAAATTAAAAGTTTTTAACTAAGTTTTTAACTTTTGTTTTTTTTTAAGTGTTGACTGAGAAAAATGAGTTCAATTGCTGCCATCAAAATACTTAAGGCCAGAAGACACAAATTGAGATGTCATCACTAACCGACTGACTTCTCAGTAGTGTTGGAATTTACACAAGAAAATTTTGAATAGCAATTTTATTTTACTTGTGGAATATTTATCATCTTATAAAACAATAACTATTTAAACTCACTAATAAGAACTTGGAATCCCTAAATAAAAATTCAGCCAGAGAAGGAATGCTACAATGTTGCCGCATCTGGATATTTTTTTATTGGGGGATTCCAAATTCTCATGTGTATGTTTAAGTTTAAGAAGTAATTAATCATAAGTTAATCAGTATGTTCAGTGTTTTATACGATGATTGATATTCCACAAATAAAATAAAAGTAAATTGTTATTCAAAATTTTCTAGTGTGAATTCCAACATAATTGAGAAGTAAGTCAATTAGTGAATACCTCCCAATTTGTGTCCTCTGGTCTTGAGCATTTCGATGGCAGCGGTTTAACAGTTTTATCTGTTGATTTCTAATTTCTGAAAGTATCAAACCAAAGGCAAAAAACATTTGTTCAATTGAAGCAGATAAATCTATTGCAGTAAAAAGCTAGTTGATCATTAATTCTCTTTTTAGTATGAGCTTTTTCGATAACTAAAAAAAATACCTTCCACCATTCTAAAGGGCTGAAATCAATTATATTAAATAAAATAAATAAATGAATTGCTGATTCACATTTTGCTCAAATCCTTATATAACAGGCTTCACCAAAGTACAGCACATAAAGTCATACAATTTTATTTTACCTCAACTTGCAAAAGTTTTTCTAAATACTAATGAGTAAATATTCAAATATTTAGTATATTTCTGTTTAGATTTCTTTACCGTTGCAAGAATATTTTATCATTTGATTCAAATGAAATTTGAAAGCATTTTTTTTCTAAACTTTACATTTATTTTACTTTTTTACTAAGCTTAAGCTTTATCCTTCTGAAAGTTGTTTGATTATATATGGTATATAAAACTAAATTATATTAAAGCACATTATTAAGTTTCTTTCATCTGAAATTTATTAAAAAATAACTTAAAAGAAAAACTGATTTAAATCAATGATTTTTTTAAAAAAATCAGTTGATTTAAATCATGATTAAAATCAAGCCGATTTAAATCAACGAACCCTGCCTTGTAAAAAGTGGCCACTGATAGAAAATTTTTCACTGGCCACTTTTTCTCATGTACTGGCCCTGTGGCCGGTGGCTAGTGCTAATTTTGCCCTTTAATTGAACATACTACTAAACAGCATATATAACATACAGAGGAATCTTTGGCAGAATTCGTATTAGTAATGTGCTGCCATCTATCTGTAAAATTTACATTTAATGAAATTTCCAAGTTTTATTTTAAAAATGCAAACAGAATATTAAACTCAGGGCCGTAGCGAGAAGTAAATACTTAGGGGGCAGGGGGCTGAAAAAAATGTAGGGGAAGGGGCTAATTTTTTTTTTTCTCTTTCACTGTGACACAGAAAGATAAATGCATATTGCTATTTACACTGTAGTTACTATGTTTCTGATTAAACTGTTGCAATAACTTTATTTTATGCAAAGAAAAGAATAAGATGGTGGAAAATTCGAGTGGATAACTAGTGCAGTTTTAAACATCATGTTGGCTCTATATGTGCAAATAGAATGAGCAAGTGTTGAAAAGTTATTTTAGTTACAATACAATTTAATATTTTTGCAAAACTGCCAAAGGTCCTCAAAACTAAATTAGATTTTTGGATAGAATTTCATTTTAGTTTTTGGAACATAAATTAATTTAGTAACCTTGGAATCTTTTCAAGGGGGGGGGGGGGACTCAAGATGTTTCTTTTGGGAGGAGGGGGCTGAGCCACCTGTAGCACCCCCATAGCTACGACAATGATTAAAATGCAATGCATAATTGTACACACAGCTGTAATTAGAAATAAAGAATAGGGGTCTAACAGTGAGGTCACGTTTGTCATGACTCCTCACCCCCACACACAAACTGAACCGCAGAAATATTAAAAAAAAAAAATTACTTTAAAAATTAAATACTGTAATTCCTTATTTCCCCCCCCCCCCCCTCCCAATTGTTCAATAATGGGAATCTTTCTGATTCTGTAAAAGGTCTACTCAAATCAAAATTAGGTAACTTCTGACAGATTTGTGAAAGCATTTTAATCTTGAGAAATTTGCAAGTGTACTTATTTGGAAACTATGTAATTAAAAACTGTTTTCCATTTTTAAATAAAAGCAAATTAAAAACTTTCAAAAAATTCCATGGAATTTGGCATTTTAAATTAAATTTCGAGATGCGACTGCTAAATGCTCCCTCATGGCGACATTACTGTGACTCAAGTCTTAAAAATTATCATAAAATGCTTAACAACATTTCTAAATCATTTTATGCATTTATAAGAAAATGAGAAACATATTAATTTCTTCATAACTGAATGAAATCTGTGTTAATTATATATTTTTAGAAATTTACTAAAGCAAATCTTATTATTTATGAATGAAAATGAATCAGTAAAAGTATTAGAAAAATCATCACTTTTAATTTAAGAATAACCTTCAATGTAATAATTGATTATGTAGTGATGGAACCCCCCCCCCCCCTCTAAATTAAAGACTGGATCTGACATTGTATATGACAAATGCTCTACCAATAAACATTTTTAATTTGTTGTTTAACTTTAACTGAATACATTACTTGGCACTTGGCATAAGGGTCATTCTTCAAAAAAGGGCATATTTCAGATTTTTTTTTTTTTTTAATTCAAAAACTTTTTTTTTTCACTTAATTTTTTTTTCTGGTTTTATAAGCAAGTGAGGAAGACTAATAAAGCTATGGTCCTGTTCAATTAATTTTATTTATTTAATAAAAAAATATTTAAAAAATTTATTGGTAACGGAGGTGAGACTTTGGTAACGGAGTGGAGATGCATATTCTTATTAATGTATATACTTATTAAAAGTAACTAAAAATCTTAAAATAGAAAGGAATATAACACATTGAAATAAAAACAAATGCATATACTTCTCCAAAATTTTATAATTTGAAAATTATCAAAAATAAAGTTTATTTATTGCACACATAATGGCCTCTGTTAAAAGTGTGTTCATTTAGAATTTCTAGTATCTGTTTCTGATCAATAAAGTCTGTGTCAGCATTCTCTGGAAAAATAAAAACCACCCCAATCTTTGATTTCCTCAGAAAATTCACCTTATTCATTTCTATGGACATGATTTTACAAATGAATTGATACTTTTTTGTTTTCACAAATACTCAACCCTTACCCATGCACCAACATTGGGAATTTTGAAAAAAGTTGCGTGAAACAGATTGAAGAAGTACCAATTATGAGAGTGAAGGAAAAAAAAAGAAGGTTTATGTGCATTTTATGAATTATACAGCATAAGACATATGTCAGAAAAATTAATATATTTAAAACTTATTAATGCTCATTAAACTCATCAATTTTTGCCGAATTCAGACATTAATTTGTATTTTCTCACAATCTATTCTGCTACACCTGATATCACTTTTGTATATTTTGTCTTTTGTTTTAAATTGTCTTTTAGTTGCTTTGTTAAGGCTTCACCATACAATATTTTTTTTTAAATTGCTAGTGAAATATGCTGACCTTTGACAAGTTCTTTTACATTTTTTTTTTTTTTTTTTTATTGCTGGAGTATCCAACTTTGCTATTTGAGATCTTTGTGCTCTTTTTTTATACTTTTCCATCTTATTATTAGATTCTTTAAGCTTGGCTTTTAACTTTAGATTCTCATTCTTCAGATCACATATATTTTTTCTTCGTCTGTTTCTATACAGGCTTTCTCTACTTGTTGAAGGCACATTTTGTACCAATATTGGTAAACCTAAAGATGGGCTTGCTGGAGGAGTATTTTCTTCAATCTTTTTCTCTAATTCTTTTTTCTTAGGTTGTAAGATTTTTTGCTCTTTTCTTGCCAATTTTTTCTAACATTTCTTTGTTCCTGTGGTGTCATTTTATTAATGCTTTTAATTTTATCTTAATTTTACCTTTCCTTCTCAAGCCTAAGTGAGTCATTTTTTGTCGCATCACATAGTCTCTGTATGTTCTCTTTCTTTTTTTGATTGCCAATATATTTTTTTTTTTTCAACCTTTTATATTATTATGCTCATTTCTTTTCTTTATCATAGTACTAAAAAAAATTATATACAGTAGACTCCCTAAAATCCACAACTCTCTAAAATTCGCACATAATTTACAGATGTAAATAACTAAACTTGAAATAAAATTTCCTCATTTTAAGATTTTGATGTGAATTAGTAATGTATTTTTAGAAAGCAAATTTCATATGAAAAATGCATCTTATCTTTATAATAAATATTTAATCTTACATTATTAGCTTGACCTTTGCTTTTAATATTTTAACCATGTTAAAAATTATCTAAATTTTTATTATTTTAGTTTATTACTTATTTTAATGTTTTATTATATTGTAAGCCTTCATAAAAGTTTCAATTTCATTGTTAATTACATTCAAGTTACTGTTTAAAAACTGTAAACAAAGCAATGACCAGAAATCTGCAAAACCTCTTGTCTTAAGCTGTGCGGATTTGAGGGAGTCTACTGTATAGGATTTATTGAATTAAAGTAACAATTTAATATATGCTAGCTACCCTATATGTTTAATTTCATGCCACTAATAGAATATTAAAATATAAAAGTATTTAAATCACTTGAATTATGCTAGTCACTTAATATCCATTATTAGAATCTCATAACAGAAAATTATTTAAAAACATTTGAAATATAATAATCATTTTGCTCTCTAATAAATCTTAAAACTATAATCAATTATCTAAAAAATTCTTAATTATAATAGTTATTTTTTTCTTGCATTTCTTTTGCTTAGTTTGAGCAAAGAATCGATTAAATCAACAGAGTTAAATTATTAAAACATAGCTAGTGAAAGCCATGAAATGGTTGATAGCAACTTAATTAGATATTCCATTATTAGAATCTCATAACAGAAAATTATTTAAAAACATTTGAAATATAATAATCATTTTGCTCTCTAATAAATCTTAAAACTATAATCAATTATCTAAAAAATTCTTAATTATAATAGTTATTTTTTTCTTGCATTTCTTTTGCTTAGTTTGAGCAAAGAATCGATTAAATCAACAGAGTTAAATTATTAAAACATAGCTAGTGAAAGCCATGAAATGGTTGATAGCAACTTAATTAGATATCTAGGCTACAATTTGATCAGTCCAATAATAGAAATAAACTATATCAATATTTATTATATTATGTTAGTATAATAATTGTTAAGTAAACCATTAACTTTTATTTTGATTAATTTTAAGTACTTATATTTAATTTAATCTTACCTCCATTTCATTTTCTCACCTCCGTGATTAACAAAGGTAACGGAGGTGGGAGTAATGGAGGTGAGGATATTTCATATAATGATGCACTGTTTGTAAATATTTGAATCAAAACTAATGTTATTCACACAGGATTGTATGTGTTGTGATAACTTTTAAATTCAAATGTAAAATAAATACAGTAGAGCCTCGATCCATCGTTTTTCAGGAGGTATGGGAAAAAAATGATGAATGCAGGAAAACGATGAAAGCGAATTAATTTCAAAACACGGTAAACACAATTTTTATGCATTACTAATGCATGCAATGCATACAGTATACTAATAAATGCTAATTTATTACTTACTAAACTATAAATGAAATAAAAAGAAGTTAAATTGATATTTATTTAATAATAATAATAATTTTGTTTGGTTTTCCATTCCTTTTTTTTTATGAAAAAATAAATTTTCAAAGTATACAGCATTTTTCTGGTCATTTTATGTAATTTCATATGCATATGTAAGACTTCATACAGACTCAAAGCGTCAAAGCCGTAATTGCATTAGACGGATTTGGCAATTGAGACTCAGCTTCATCGGCATGAGCGTTATTCTCTGCTTCTTCACCATTATTTTCATTTTTTTGCATACACATTTCCTCTATGTGTAGAATACCACATCTTGATCAATGATAACGTAATCACAACCTCTGCTATATACAACTATTCTTCATTTTCATTATTGTCACCATCATTAACAGAAACAGCATAGATGAGCTATCTTAAAATAAAAGAAGTAATTCTTGCTTGTATGTGATATGGATTCGCATAAGTTTCAATTTCATTTCAGTGAGGAGAAAATTTTTTGCAACGATGAATGTGGGAAAATGATTTTTGAAGAACGATGCATGCGGGTTTCGTTAACATTATTTAAGTATAATTTGTGCAGGGACCGTAGAAAAAAAACGATCAATGCGGGAAAACGATGGATGCAGGAATGATAGATCGGGGTTTCACTGTAAATATAATGCATTACTTACCTTCCATTGGCAGTAATGGAGTGGAGTATCCCAAAAAACAAAATAAAGAAATTTTATTTATTTGAATAAAATAAGCTTTAACTGAGAGCGAATGACAATTTTTTTTCACAGAGCTAACAAAGAGAGTTCTTTTCTTTTGTTTTAATACAAATTATTTACCAGTACTGCCTTCTATGAATGAATGTTTGAAGCTTAAACTGCTTGTAACGGAGTTGAGAATTTCAATTGGGACAAACAAAAACATAACTTAAAAATGCATTTGCAAAAATTATTTAATTTATTGAAACCCATTTTTAAATTAGCTAAGGTTTATTTAAAAAGGAATTAACAATAAAAATTATTTAACAGTTAATTTATTTCACTTTTTAATCGAAGAATTTTTTAAAATGTGAATGGGGGACACCCACGGAGGTGAGGTTTCCCATGCATTACTTAATATTAAGACACAAAATAAAATAGCTATAGGATAGTAAATTGTATGAAAAAATTCTCTATTCTTTAAAT
Source organism: Maratus speculifer (assembly GCA_964019185.1). NCBI lineage: Eukaryota > Metazoa > Arthropoda > Arachnida > Araneae > Salticidae > Maratus > Maratus speculifer. The sequence goes on along the minus strand of OZ025297.1, from coordinate 310,813,850 downwards.
ATTCAAAACAATAATAAAAAAAAATCACAAATAAAAAAAGCAAAATTTTTTAAATGATGCCAGAACTGAAATAGACCCTTTTTTCAAGAATGACCCATAAATATAAATCCCAGTTTGCTCTATCATTTAATGGTTCAGAAAAATATGTCTACAATTTACTTTTTCTTTCCATTATAAAAGCAATAAATGATTCAACAAGCCTATACATGGTTCGTACAGATTTTCCTAAGGTGAAATATCAATATTTTTTTTTTAAAGAATAATTTTAGTTCAAACGCACATATTTTAGTCTTATTCAAAGATAGATTTTCTATAATAAAATACTGGCACAAAAAAATTTCCTGGTCATGATATTCCAGGATTCATACTAACCTTGCCATAAGAAATCCAAATAATTTCAGATTTGAGAATAACTGATACAAACAAAATGATACACATATAATAATTTATTAAACAAAAAAAAAAAAAAAAAAAAAAAAAAAAAAAAAATCATACAAATATAAAATACTAAACTATTAAATTGATGTGCAGAAAGAAAGCAATTTAATTTCAACAATAACACCCGATTACTTTTTAACTTTTGTATAAATAACTTCACATAAAAATAATGCAGTTTAACACCCAGGTGAATAATTTAATCATAACATACATTTTTCTATTGAGACAAAAGTTTCGCATTGCTCGATCCTTTTTTAGCTATAAACTGATAATTTATTTCAATGTTTATACAATGTTTGAACAGTTGTTATTTTTCCTGTTTGTTAATGCAAAAGATAGCAAAAATGACAATCACTTTAAAAAACAGATAAACAATAATATGAATCGAGAGAGATTTCGAAGGGATAAAAGCAATATTACTTACCACCTATGAAGTGCTTTATATAAAACTACATATTCCTGAATGAAAAATCACACATTCATTCTGTGAAAGTTTACAAATCGTATAACAATATTACTATGCTGGATAAGAGCTACGATGCTTGCGCTGAGTCATAACTATAATTTTGGATCAACTTCAGAGAATTTCCTCAAAAGAAAATTCTATTGGTCAATGAAATTGCGTCATTGATTACGTCCACAGCAAGCAACTATGGGCTTTTATAATTTTGATGCACATTTTTAAGTTTAATTTTTAAATATTGAACAAAACTGATAGCCCGTCGAAGGATGAAACAAGAGTAAAACAAAACAAGCCAGACCCCAAAAGCAAAACTAGTGTCCAATAAACAAGGGAAACCCAGTAACCGCAGGGGGAAATCCACTGCACAGATTATGCAATCAACACACGTGTTTGGGTACGCTGTTTATATTTTATTTTTTCATCCTTTTGCTTTTATTTTTAATATAAAAAATAAAATGAAGGAAGACATGTAAAAAATGTACTCCGAAAATAGAAAAGGTGGTGGAAAAACCGCTCAGAGTGTTCACTAATTTGCATTACAGTTCATTGTCGCCATTTTTCATTTCAATTGTGGACAAACACTGCCGGAATGGAGATCACGTGGCACAAAAGTAGCGGCTAGCACAGCATAAATGCAAGTAAGTGCATGCGTAAATTACAATATGCTTATTACTATTCGGTGAATACATATTAGAAAATTCATGCATACTTATAAATTATTAATTTTCATTTTATAAATAAGCAGATTTGATTGACATTTAGTTTGTTTCTGTTCTGAAGCGCAAGTGCAACTGACGCTACGAGTGCGCTCAGAAGTTTTTGCCATGGAGTAGGTCTTATCAAAAAAAAAAAAAAGATTTTTTAAATTAATCACCCATTTCAATGTTTTTATGAAAAGGTCCGTTTGCTTTGCTATAATCAAAAATTTTCACGTGATATCCATTAAGTATGTTTTCTGTACTAATTCAAGCTTGAGGAATTCGTCTAGCTAGGTTTCGAATCCCAGAAAGTTCGTTTTGACTGATTAAAACTAACTCAGCTCTGAAAATGATGATATATCTCGAAAACGGCTCTAACGATGCCTTGGTAGCTAATTCCAAAAAATTATTTTTGTATGCTTAAAATGGCACGTATTATCCGGGCCATGTCAGATATAACTTCGCCTGATATGGCGCCTATAATACTAATTACCTTGACTCTTATTTTTGGAAAAGCATATCGTTTGTTTATTAACTTATCTTTGTTCATAGTTTACTTATTAGTTATAGTTTATTTTTATTATAATTTATACTTTTATTATTCATTCATTAGTAATATATTTATTGTAGATTATTTACTTTTTTTCTTTCATTTTATATTATTTATTATTTTTAACAATGTTATACATTTTATTAAATTAAATTACTACTTTGAACGTGATTGGTATTGATAAACAAGTTTGGCAATTGCCAACTGTTTTTTGACGATCTATCACTTGGGGCCTGGATACATGGGGCAGTTTCATGAGACATCACAAACTGCCCATTGGAGGTCAAACAACTAGGGGTGTAGTGGAGATATATGCCGTATACCCTCTGGATTTTTGAAAAGAGCACCGTATACCATATCATCTGATTCTAAAGAAAGCTATAGTATACACGTTCTAAGGTATACCCTCTGCCTTGAGCGTATACTCTCTGTTTAGAACTTATATCCTCTGTTATTTTTACGACTACACCCCTGCAAGCAACTGTTAAATGACATTTGTGGTTGGCAACGAGAAGATTATGGACGCGGTTGGAGATCAACCGAGCAGTTTTGATTGGCGGAATAAAAGTAAATCAATTGATTTCAGCTTCTCTGTTTCATCAGAATCAGTACCTTTAAAACAAACTAATGTTTAAAAATAATGTTAGAGACTGAAAATGTTTCCGATGATTCTTATGAAAAAAGCCTTAATCGAATAAGAGAAAACAATCCATCTAAAACTCGACTTCGGATTTCTTTAACTATTTGGAAAAAATAGTTGTTCTCAACAGAGAATTGGGAAATCTAATGTATATCTGAATCTTTTTATTGGTTGAATTCCGCAACTAATCTCATTCGTTTCCTGATCGGTTTTTATTTATTTATAACATACATTTGACTTGTGTGTTCGATATGAAAGCCTGCTTATAAATCATCGTCAATATATAAGGACGAGATGAGATAGCACAAGGAAGTTTTACAACACAAGAGAAATACAATCGGGAGCTCCACACAAAGAGTGCATGCAATGGAGCCAGTGGGATTTGAACCCACAATCTCCTATGCTCGCAAGCGATTAGCACTTTGGTTTCTACCACTCGGCCACGGAGACCCCTCCTGATCGGTCCAAGTCATTGACTTTCTAATATAGGTCATTGGTCCAAGTTTAATGTGCAAAAACTGAATATTTCTGTTGCCACAATGACAAAAAGAGTAATAAAAACTTTTAAAAAAATTAATAACTTAAAAGAAAATTGTGATTGAGATTTTAAACAGATTTCATTAAAAGTGCATTTTTTTCTCTACGCAACGGTGTTAAAATTAAAAATGTGCGATGTTAAAAAGATAAAAAATTTGCAGTTCCAAAAATTGTAAAACTGAAATTTCATTTAAAATTTGTTTGTGACGGGTCGAGGAATATTAATGTTTAATCCATGTCGTACGTAATATGAGGCTTTCAGAAGTTAGTCTGATTAGCTCCATCAAATAAAAAGGCACATTTTAAACAGTTAAATTTGTCTATCTTTAATCTACTGGTTTTTATTATTATTATTATTATAGTACGATTTGAAATGTCCTAAAATATAGCTCCAGCTGGATTGACGTGCTAAGTTTGATATTTTTATTTTATTCTGCAGGTTTTGGCATGTGGATTCCAAATATCTTAGGTGCCATTTTTTTCTTACACATTTTTGAGGGGATTTTCAAGATGCGCCCAAGATGGCTGCCATTTACTGACTTCTTTAATATTATGACATATTATTGATTTGCATGTCAAATTATATGTTTTCAGAGTCAAGAAACATAAATCTATAATAAAATTAGGAATAAAATTAAGTTATTCAAGTGTTTTAAGTAATAAGATGCAAATAAAGCACAAAAATATGGAAGCCATCAGATATACTAGCGTTTTATCAACCATTTATATACAATCAAACTATTTAAAGGAAATAACATCAATAATTGAAGATATTAAATTGAATTATTAAAAACAGCATTCATATACATATATATACAGGGTGAGTCATAAATATCGAAACAATAGGCTAACTCCTTAAATATTGCCCCTAGACCCATATTTCCAATTGCAAAGTTTCATAAAAAAGGTGAATTTTTTGATAAGATAAGTTGCAACTCCATGGGAGGTCTATTTTAAAAAATACGAAAATTAAATTTTTATACGGCCCCCAGAGGATAAAACTTCCAATTAAAAAAAATTTCCTTATCCATTACTGAATTGAACAAACAAACAAACAAACAAAATCATCTTGATATCTTCAAAACTCAGAGAGTAATGACAATTTTAATAAATTGTGAGGTTTCAAGGGATCAGACACAAATTGAAATGCGTGTAATTGAAGAAACAATGCTGCTGTAATGGGTCCAGGAAACATTTATTTTATTTACTTATTTATAGAGTTAGAATTTTGAATGTTTTGTGTCGGTTAACCATATAATTTGTAAGCATTATCACATCATAAGACTTCTTAATAAAATATTTTTTTTTTCAAAAAATTTAGAGTAAATTAAAATTGTTATAACTCAAAATATTATTTGTCGCGTTGAATTTTTTTCTTTTGATTAAATGAAATGTCTAATTTTCAATTTTGATTCAGCATTTTAAATAATACATATAAATATATTTTAAATAAAAGTATTTAAAATAGCAATATAAAAAAGAGATGCAATTTTTTGTATACAAATCATAAAAGTAAATTTTCTGAGCTGAAAACTTCTTTCGGCTCTCAGGGCTTTTTTTTTTTTTTTTTTTTTTTTTTTTTTTTTTGTGAGATGTTAAAAAATTATTGAACTCGGGGACTATTACCGTAACCGACGGCTATTGACGGTTATTAACAGTTTAAAAATGAGAAATACTGAAATAAAAACATTTGATGCAGAAAAGTGCATTTAGTTTTAAACAAAGATGGGCTCCTAACGTTTAAATGCTCTTCAAAAGTTTCAAGGTGATTAATCCCGTCCTGTATAGTTTCGATTTCAGATTTTGTTTAAGTTTTGTCAGTCTCAATTTTTTTTAATTACTGTTTGAATACGTCAGTTGATTTAAACCTCATTTTTTATCACGTCAATTGCGAATTTTTTTCATTGTGCAGTGACTCACAGACAGACATTTTGTAAAAGCATGTTTTTCGGTATCTCTGTGCCCTAAAATGTGTGAATCCGTCGAAAACCGGAATTCAATATTTTCATGAATCCAATACTTTCTTCTTGTAAAGATAGAAAAAAGTAAAAATAGGTTTAAAACCACCATAAATTTTGAAGCTGAATAGTAAAAAATAGATTTTTGGAAATATTTCTATGTAATTTATTAAAATATATTTCCAATGATTCCGTTAATAGAAGTGTCATTATCGCTATTACTACTTTTACTAAGCTTATTGCCTGCCAGGCCCGGACTGGCCAGGTCGGCTGGTCGGCGATTGCCGAGGGCCCCCGACCCAAAGGGGCCCCGGAAGAATGAATATACGATTTTATAATTACTATTTACATAAGAAAAAAAAATTCAGTATTTTCCAATAATTATATGCGTTTACAGTAAATTTTAAACAATTGATAGTTTTTTCACGGTAACTTACATAGTTTCGTGCTCATAGAGTCAGATTCAAAGTGATCGCGACGCTCACTTGTCAATCTCGTACAATATGGTTGTAACTAGTGTAGTGTCACAGTTGGGTCAACATGAAGCATGTGTACCAAAACGACAGTAGGTACGAAAAGGAAAAAAAAAATGAGAAAATTTTTAAAAGTAAAATAATGTTTAAAAGTTTTAATACTTGGTTAAGTAATTCCTCTTCTCAGTCGCACTAGAAGATATGTTGTTCAATGGTTAATTGATGTAGTTTTGCTTATTGGAAAACAAGGCATTGCGTACAGATGGGATAAAGCAGAAGGACATTATACGCTTGACTTTGTAGATAACCATAATACTTTTCTCGAACTGGTCATGTTGGTTATAAATTATGATGTGATTTTACAAAATCATGTCGATAAGTTTATTGAAGACAAAAAAAAAAAAAAAAAAAAAAAAAAAAAAAAAAAAAAGAAAGAAAAAAAAAAGAAAGAAAGAAGGAAAATAGTTTAAAAAAAGTCACAGGAAAGTTAATTAAAGTTGGATGAAGCTCTTTGTTGAAATTTTTGTTGAAAATCTTTATTAAGAAGTTAGAAGTCTGCGCGGGCCAGAATGTCCATGTCTGGGGAGATCGTCTAGGCTCATTTGTACTTTCACAATTCACGGCCAAAGCTCGTACAAAAATCAGTTAGAAAACAACCCGATTCCACTCAATTTCCACAAAAAAAATTAGTTTTTCTTAACATACAATTAAGATCTTTTTAAAGAATACTACATACACATTTATGAAATATTTTATATTTTAAAACTATACTTTTAAATCACGATGTTTTCGCAACACAGAAAATACACAATAATAACATTAATGATTACTTAAAAGCCTAGATTTTTGAAAATTCAAATAAAGATTCATTATAAAATTAATGTAGTTTAGATTTAAAGAAAAAAAAGACGGCAAAAAATGATTAACTTTTGAAAATGTATTATAAAAAATATATTTTTGAATATATTTCTCTGTCATTTATTAGTTTCTTTCAAATTCAAAGGACCTGATACATTTCTAAATTCATTTTCTTCGGAAAGGCATAAGTTTTGCTGTTTTTTTCTTATTCAGAACCTATGCAATAGAATGGTGTCTTCCATTTTTTTGATAAAGACATTATATCTTTTAGAAATATTGTCAAAGTTAGCATTTTGAATTGAATTTTTGGAAGCAATATCATTGAAAAGGGCAAAAACCTGCAGTCACGTGACAAAAATATCTTACAATTTGATAATTTATTTACGAAAAATGGAAAAATTATTCGATTTCCAATTCCTTTAATAGTCACGCATGTCAATTTTATGCATTTACAGTTAAAAATTAATCAGAAAGTTTCGCGTTATAGAGAAATAGACTGAAAACCACTCTAAGTTATACTTTCAGTGATTCCTATTAACAGAAGTTTATTATCGCTATTAATATTTAAAAAAAAAAAATAGTAACAGTCCTACCCATTCTGAGAACATTTAAGTCCAGTTCTGGCCCGACTCTACTACGTAGAAAAAAAATGCACACCTGATCACGGCCTTAGGCATGAGTCTGTTGAAACAATTAAAAACTGTCTCTGATACCACATAACTGTCCAATGTCTGCATTTTTATATGGATGCTTGTCAAACTAGCATCGGCTCGTGACCCACATTTATACTCATTCTCGCGAAAGTCACATTCACTGAAAACGGATAATATTTTATCGTCTTCATTTAAATTTTTATTTCGGGTTGGCCAGATTCTCTATTTTTTTTTTTTTTTTTAATCGGCTTAACACTTTTGCTAAATTTCTTTGCCTATCCGGCCTGCAGACCGAGCTGGATACGAGTTTCGGACCAAACACGCGTACAAACCTCTACAACAAATAATAGGTCCAATGTTCTGTAATATTATTTTTAAAGACACATATGATAGCATAATATTCATCATGATGGTAGGTAGTACTCAAGATATAGCTGTTACGAATTGGCAATTTGCGTCAGCTATACCCTTTAAGGAAAGGTATGTGAAAGACTTTTAGGGATAACAGAAATCTATGATTCTTGTTAGTTGACTTTGTATACGAGCTTGTAAAATCAGAATTAGCAAAATTTAGATTGTATCAAATGTTATTGCTTGTTCATTTGATAGAGCTACCAATATGAAAGAATAATATAACAGTGTACAAGCTCATTTCAAAACGGAATGTTATTTATACTTGCTGCATGGAAAAGTTACTGAATTTGGTTATTGAGAACGTTGACTACTTTGAGAACGTTTCTCAAAGTAGAAAACTTCTTTGGATTGGTGGGAGAATCTGTTGTTTTTCTAAGCTCGTCTCATAAAAGAATGTGCGTAAAAGGGAAGGAAATTAAATAAAATGTATTGCACATAAAAAACTTTACGGGTTTCGAAAAATAGGAGCCACAAGGTGATGGAATAATATTTTAGGGATGGAAGGGGGGGAGCTGAGCCGCCTTTAGCACCCCGTTAGCTACGGCCTTGATAGGTTAATTACGATGACGTTATTAAGATGTTAGACGTTTACCTTTAAAAAAAAGTTTTTAGATGCGACAAATAAAAAATATAAAAAAGCACTATAATTTTTATAAAGTGCAAAATTTCCTTATTTTAAAAAAAATTGCAAAAGACTGAGGAAAAAAAAAAGCAAGTCAGAAATTGTACGTCAAACATGGCAAATGAGGGACTTGCTATAATAATTAGTTTTATAAGTATTCAGATCTTGGTGCAACGTCTGTTATATTCTAATGCAAAAATGCATGAGTACAAAATTTATTATGATTATATATTATGAACTATCATAAAAATAAACAAATAAATAAATAAATAAATAAATAAATAATAGTTTAATTCTAATTGTTTTGTAATGAATAGTTATACACACTATATTAGGATATATATTTTGAACAATACAAGAAAAAATTTTAGTGAAAAAAATAAATGTGAAGTGAATTTATTTAGTATAGTTATGCATAGTTACTGTCAAGTACTTCAGAAAATTCTTTTACATCCTTTTCTTCTTTCATTTCAGTAAGACACAATCTTGTAATAATTGTAACATATTGTATCGGAAATATTGCAATACACAACATAAACAAAAAATCTGGAATTTTGGGGTCCGAGACAAAACCGTATTTTTGAAATTACAGATTACTAAAAAAATAACAAAAATACTTACGATTTTCTTGATAGTGGCATTTATTCGTAATTTAAATGCTATTGATTTGAGAATAAGAGAAAATTGAAAAAAGTTACTTTATTTCATAGTTTGTATGTTCCCTATAAACAGTCTTTTTTTTTTTTTTTTTTTTTTTTTTTCTCATGTAATTTCTCAAGCATCATTATCAAATAACTATCTTCTTTTTTTACATTTTATACAAGTGACGAACATGGATTTTGGAAGTACAGTCTTGTTTCTCTAAAAATCACATTACTTTTGCGATCAAATTTATGCATTTTCTCGGTGAGACCTTATTCTTCTGCCAGGTTCTTGTCCTCGTTCCTCAAGATGATATCAGTGATTTCGCGGGTTCTATTAAGCACAGCGCCAGCGATCTCAGTGTCCGCTAATACATCGTTTTCATTTTTGTACATTTCATACATTTCTGCTACAAGTCATTTTTATACAACACGTAGTTCGCTAAAAAATCGCTATAAGAAACAAATTGCAATTTTGTTTAATTCTGCTATCTGTTAGGCTCCATTCAGACTAATTTCTCTCCTTTTTTTTTTTTTTTTTACAATATTGATATACGTGGAAAAACAAATTTTAAAGATGTGTACCCTATGTAAGATACACCAGGTCTGAAAAGGTTAACGTCTCTTTAACCCCTTGAAGGGGCGGTGGGATATATTTTATCCAACCTAATTTAAACGAAATTCTCACCAGAAACTTTTAAAAAAATTTTATATTACTTTCTTCTATCTTTAATAGAAGAAATATTGCAATCTAATTTTCTTTCAATTTCCGGTTTTCGACGGATTTACACGTTTTAGGTGTCAGGGATTCCAAAAAACATGTTTTTACAAAATGTCTGTCTATCCGTGTGTCTTTCTGTCTGTGTGTCCGCATGTCGCCATTCTACCATCAAAAAATGTATGAAGATTATGCATAGAATTGAACCAAATTTTTTGTGAATGTTTTTGGCTGTGGCAAGCATGTCCTCCTTCAGTTTTGAAATTTTTCGCCGGAAGATGGCGCTGCAATCGCGAGTTTTGTGCCATTTTCAATATTGTACCGACCAAAAGATATGAAGTTATGCATCGAATTGAACCAAAATTTTTGCATAAGTGTATGGCTATGGCTAGTTGGTCCCCCCAGAATTTGAAAAAAATCCGCCGGAAAGGGGCGCTGCAATAGCCAATTTTATGCCATTTTCAATATTGCACCACCTAAAAGTGTATGAAGTTAGTTTTTAACTGAACTAATTTTTTTGTATATGATTATTTTTTGGTAAGGCAAGTAGGTTCTCCCTGAATTTGAAAAAAAATTCTGCCTATTATTCTAGTGTCCATCGGCTCGTGCTGAGACGAAAATTCGTTTTTACTTCGATTTATTGACTGAAGCAGAAATTTAAGATGAAAATCAAAGTTAGTATGGTATTGAATTAAAATTATTAAAGCATTAAAATGAGTAACTATTTTTTAAAAATATTAAAATGTGCGTATGAGATAGAAGAAAGTTTTGGGATTGGCACATCCAACTAGTTTGGGAATGTTTTCGGCTGTGGCAAGCAGGTCCTTCTTCATTTTTGAAATATTCCGCCGGAAGGGGACGCTGCAATACCGATTTCAATGTTTGTGCCATTTTCAATGTTATACCGACTAAAAGTATATGAAGTTATGTTTCGAATTGAACCAAATTTTTTGTGAAAGTGTATGGCTATGGCTAGATGGTCCTCCCTGAATTTGAAAAAAATCTGCTGGAACGAGGCGCTGAAATAGCGATTTTTTTGTGCCATTTTCAATATTGTACCACCTGAAATTGTATGAAATTACAAATAGAATTAAATCAAAATTTTGTGTAAATGTATGGCTATGGCTAATTGGTCCTCCCAGAATATGAAAAAAATCCGCCGGAAGGGGGCGCTGTAATAGCGATTTTTGTGCCATTTTCAATATTGTACCACCTAAAAGTGCATGAAGTTATAGATGGAATTGAACCAAATTTTTTTGTAAATGTATGGCTATGCCTACTTGGTCCTCCCTGAATTTGAAAAAAATCCGCTGGAAGGGGGCGCTGAAATACAGATTTTTCCCCCGTTTTCAATATTGTACCACCTAAAATTGTATGAAGTTATGGATAGAATTGAACCAAATTTTTTGTGAATGTTTTTGGCTGTGGCAAGCATGTCCTCCTTCAGTTTTGAAATATTCCGCAAGAAGATGGCGCTGCAATCGCGATTTTTGTGCCATTTTCAATATTGTACCGACCAAAAGATATGAAGTTATGCATAAAATTGAACCAAATTTTTTGTGAAAGTGTATGGCTATGGCTAGTTGGTCTTGCCTGAATTTTAAAAAATTCCGCTGGAAGGAGGCGCTAATCACAGTGTTTGTGCCATTTTCATTATTTTGCCATAAAAAATGTGTGAAGTTATGCATAGAACTGAACTAATTTTTTTGTTTATGATTATTTTTGGGTATGACAAGTAGGTCCTCGCTGAATTTGAAAAAATCTGCCTATCATTCGATTGTCGATCGGCGCTTGCAGAGATGGAAACTCGTTTTTACTTCGATTAATTGACTGAAGCAGATATTTAAGATGGAAATCAAAGTTGGTATAATATTGAATTAAAATTATTAAAGCATTAACACGTGTAATTATTTTTTTTTAATATTAAAATGTGCGTATGAGATGGAAGAAAGTTTTGGGATTGGCACATCCAACTAGTTTTTAACTTTGTCGGCAAAATGCTGAAATATTGGCTTTTCTTATTTTAAAGTAAAATTTTTGGATTTTTCCGGTGAGAATTTAATATTGCAGAGATATTATTGCATGCCTCTTAAGGAATTAACTTAAATTTTGATAAATTAACTAATAATTTCTGCTACTAAACTCCACCAATCCTTAAGAAATCAGCAGAATAATATTTTATACGAGATAAGCTTTTAGAAGATAATATATTAAGCAATTTGGAGTTTTATCTCTTCGTTTTAGAATACTAGCAGTCAAATAAGAAAAATAATCGACCCATTACAAATAAATAGATTTTTCTTTGCAGTGCTGAATATTAAGTTTTGTTATATTAAGTTTTGTAAGCAAAACTTGCAAAATGGAATCGCTAGGAACCGAGAGAAAGTTACATTTTAACTTTCTTACCCTGTTCAAATTTTACTCAATCTTGATAAAAACATTTTACACCAGAATTGTTATTTAAAACATTTTAATGTATTTAATTGACTTATTTTTCTAATCTATTATTTAACTTTCTTTTTGAAAAAAGTTCTAGTTCGAATCGTATAAAATGAATTATAGTTGTGGGTCGATTAGACCCATTCATGGTAGGAAGGTTAAACAGGTTTCTATATTAGCAGATATAATTGTACGATATTTCTTTCTGCTAGAAATATGTTATTTTTCCATTTAAGATTGAATTACGTTATAGACATACTGCGTTATAGAAGTTTTTGTTGCGTTTATTTTGTTTAATATCAGATTTTTCAATGCTATGTTTGCGAAAAAGAAAAAAAAAATATAGAATGAAAACTTTTATAAATTCTAGCGTCTAGTAAATATTAAATTACATAAAAGTTTTGACATATAGTTCAAAGAAAAGCAATGAAAAATACAATAAATCCTACTAATACGAAATCACAAGGTGCGAGTATAAAGTTCAAACAGACAGATTCTACGGACAGCGGTGTCTTTGTTTAGTCATGTAGTGCTTTTCATGTTTTATTACTTTCGTAGTATCCGAACCGATCCGAAGTCGGTTAGACAAAACCATACCAGCCTCTTTCCATTTTTGAGAGTCCCCTTTCTTCGGTTAGTGACCATAGAACGATTGGAGATGTTTAAAAAAATCCTTTTAATTGGATCCTTTACATTTTAAACAGTTTATCATCTTAGCATTTATAATTATTATTGATATTGTAATCATTTTGACAAGATTAAATTATTATTATTATTATTATTATTTAAAGGAGGATCCTGTTTCACAAATTCATCATTTACAGCACTTTCCGATAAAGTTGAAAAGTTCTCATGCATTTGGTTTGACTGTTCGCTTGTGCAAGCTCTAACTCCCGTAAATATATTTCGATTTTCTGCAACTGATAAAGCTTATTTAGGGCCACCAAAGCATGTTTGGTATTGCATATGAAATATGCATGATTAATGGTTCATTTACATGGACACTCAACAGAATATGGTATTTGAGGGAAAAGAGCTTGGACAGTATTTTAATGACATTACCCTATTTCAAATGCATTGAAACTGATATAAATCATTGAATTTTACTACGATCACGTTAAAACAAAGCATTCATAGCATTTTTCATTAATTTACAGAGGCAAGCAAAAGAAATCGGTTACAATGCTGTCTTTACGTAATAATTGCTGGAGAGTATGTTTTAAAAATCGGGTTGCACTTTTTAATTTAATTAGTTTTTTGCATATTACTCTTCATAGATAAATTTTATACCTCATACATTGGGCTGTAAAAAAGTATTCGCATACCATTCTCCTTATTAGAAGAAATTGCTAAAAGGGAATTTTCTGAAATATATATATATATATCTCTTAAATGAACTTATATTGGAATGCATGTTGTTAGTAGATACAAATCTCTGTATCATATACAGGACTGCTAAAAAATCCAGATAATTTTCCGATTGTATATGGGAACAGCTAAATTTCGGTTTTGAAATGCATTATACATTTCCATATGATGAAATGAGACGTAATATTTGAATTTTATAAACGGTGCAATTTTGTTACTTTAATCTGAATGTGTTGAAATGTGCTTCATAATCTATCATTGACGCATTTTTTTGTTTCTTGTCAATTATTTTAATATGTATATGTTATATCCTTTAAAAAGCGTGTAATATTTAGATGAAATTTTTAGAAAGATCTATTCAATTTAGATCGATTATACAATTTGAGGTGCAAAGCAGCCATCACACAGCCTCTAAGTACATTTTAATATATAAATAAAGCAGTCACAAAAATATTCTTGTTAATTGTGATGCAGGAAAGATGAATTCCCATAAATTTCCCTGCAGTAAATAAATTAATTCAACTCAAAGCGTTGTGCAATTTCGTGCACAATTAGTTTTTGAGATTCTAGCCAATTTATTAACACACGCTAACACGAGTTCTGATATTAACATAAATTAATTACGAATATTACTAATTTATACCTTAAAGGAGTGGTTCATACATGACATGTAGAATAAATAAAGTGAAGTTTTAGATTTATTTACACAACACGAAAAATTCTTACAGACATAAAAAAGGAAAAATAATTAAAATAAAGCATTTTAAAAATGCAGAAACTGCTATACCAGTATTCAACTTGGGATTTTTGAATCCAAACATTTATTTATAATTTTAAACTTTTGATGAGTATGATTATTAATTTCATTAAGGATGTGTATTTCTTATTTTAAACAAGTTATCCTTAAAAATATTCATATTCTTAAAAAAAAAATCTATCAGTCATGACATGCTTATTATATCAAACATTTAACCATTTTGTATTACCACCGTCTCAAATCAAAGTAGTCTTTAGCCCTCAATCGAATCCAATTTAAATAACCATGGCCTTGTTAGCTGCACTGTATAAAAAAGGAGTAATTTAACTTATATAATGGTGTAATTTAAACTGATATAACTGGTGTAATATTACACATTAGTGTAACGTAATATCAGTTACATTGGTTAAATTACTCAATAAAATGGAGCAGCAAGGCTGCCATCAATTTTATGGAGTAATTCTACATAGATTTTTTACAGTATGTTTTAGCAGGTTCCCTTGTAGACATCGGGTTGTCAGTCAGTGGTTATCACCATAAATTTACACACAAACACCCATTTAAAGTACTGTGTAGTCCTAGAAATATTTACTTTTACCTAGAGAACGGTAATAGGAATTGATTAACTCCTTGGGGATGAGCGACAAGTATTGCGTGCCTTAAAAAGTCTTAAGAATTCTTGTTTATCTCCACCAGTAAAATTTTACTGTAAAATTGGCTTATTTAAACCGGAGCATTTTCTCGATTTGATAAGGCATAAATTTCTGTTTTTAAAAACCGCTGACAAAACATTGAAAATTTCGTAAAAGACTCCCATCGCGAAGGGGTTAACTTCATAAAGTTGAGTGATGTATTTCAATCTGAAATACTATGATAATAGGATTTTCAGATTGCCATACATTTTCTGCACACACTGCCACAAATATCATACTTTTTTACTTCCACTTTTCCACCCTCAAAAACAACATGACCCCATAAATTCTCCAATAACTCCTCTTTCGGCATTTGGGCCGAATTTAGCTTAAGATGATTCTGATAAAGCCAGTTCTTACAGAAAAATGAAATTAAAAAAATTTCAAAAACGGACAAATAAAGTTGTAAATTGGGTTATTTGTAATCACTTTTTTTTTTTTTTTTTTTTTTTTTTTTGCTGAAATGAGCACTTTTTGAAATCTACCTCTGCCTATAGGCCAAACCGACAGGGATTTTTTTTTTTCAGTGTAGTCAATATTTTTAGTTTTTCCACCAAATAACTGGAAGTACATTCTAATTGCAACCTCTTAATTGTCTTGGATTTTATGTTTTACTCATATAAAGGCACCCTCTCAATTGCTTCACAGTTATGCTTAACACGTTCGCTACCGCATACGTGAAGATGTGATGATAATTAATCCCGCACTGTAGAAGTGGGTTTTTCCCAGAAGCCGATTTACTTTTTATAACAAAAAAAATCAGTGAAAGATTTTCCCGCGCCAGCGCTTGACTGTCTATTGTAACATCACCCCACATCTCGCGCTGGCGTGTGATCGGCAGCGAATGTGTTAACAAAATTAAAAGAAATGTTACCAGAAAGAAACGAAACTTGTACGCCCAGCTAAGATTGCAACGGTTCTCCTATGGTCATAGCAATTTATTAGCATTTCCTGTTAATCGGATGCTTTTTTGTGTACCAACAAACACTTCGATGCTGTCTAAGTTTTGTTTTCATTACAACTAGTAAAAGTCAAATGCTAATTTTTCTCACGATTCGTCGTTAATGTAGTAGCTTTAGAAGTCTTGGGTAGGACCCTATATTGGGTCGGGTAAATAGTGCCTGACCCGACCCACTGTGCCGGACGGGTCGGGTTTTTTTAGTTTATGCTATTTTTTTCGCATGTGTTTGCTATTTTGTGTGCGTATGTGCGTGTGCCATCCGTTAAGCAACATGTACTCAAGACTAACCAACAATACTTAATGTCCAAGGTCTAATACAAAGTTTGATTAAAATCCATTCCATAGATTTTGAGATATAACTATCATGGAAATCACTAAAAAAAGCAGCACAGCAGTTACACCATTAAGATACACTATTATCTAATTAGTGCCTGCTTATATCAAGATCTATTTGAATATGAAGTTTAACCTCTTCAGTCTTGATGTTGCCTGTAGGAGACTCTAAACAACTATCTTTAAGTGAATTTAAATGCTTCTAGAATTTGTTAAAATTACCTAGACATTTTAACAAATGAGTGCATATCATAAGCATTGATATGTAGGCTGATACATCTTTGGCAATGTTTTATAGAAATTTTAAACAGGTTTTTGTGACCCCTCGTAATGTTTGTATCAGGACTGAGGAGTTTAATGAAATTCATTTCCGTAGATATAGAGATTATAATTTAGAAGCTGTCACAAAGAAATTGCGAAAAATACAACAAAGCAGCTCCACCAAATATACCCGAAAGTAATCAGCACCAATGTACGTCAAGGTTTAACCGAACTAAATTTTGATTAAATTCCGTGCAATAAGACACAAAAATTGCGTCACACTTCGACAGATAGACTAAATGATGATTGAACATCATAGAATAAGTGATGATTTGTGCAAATGGTGATGTTACGATCTCTTAAAAATATAAGTGAATTGTGGTGAAATATTTTTTCAAATAAATTGAAACTAGTTCGAATCAGAATTTTTTTTATGAAATTTGTTTTAACAACACAAAGAAAAACAAGGTTAAATAAATATTTTAAACTGTTTTAAATAAAAATTCTGGTGTAAACTATTTTTATAAAATTTAAGTCAAATTTCCCATAATTCTAGTATTAAACTTCAGCTATGTGATTTAATGACATTTGTGAATTGAACAATAAAAATGATTCATGTACTTATTTTGTATGAAATAAGGTTAAGGTTTACAACAAAAAACGTAATTAATATAGAATAGAAATAAAATATTAATATGAAAGAGCAATTGAAAACAGGGATATTTTTAATTTTGAAATAGAATTTAACATATTTAGTTTTAAATCTCATCTTTATGAATACAAAATTCTTCAATTTTAAAATAACTTCATAACTTTGTCTGCCGATTTTTAATGTTTTTATTTTAACCAAAATTTGTGATATCACATTTTTTCTTACCCTCTCCCACCCCTTGTCACAAACTATCACAATTTCATAAACTCCCCTCCCCCCAATCAAGCGTGACATTATTTGTGGACAGTCCCTAATTAGTTGCGGGAGAAAACGCAAATTCAGCAGTAATAATCGTGATGAAGTAAATTTTTCCAGTTAGCCAAACTAAAATAAAATATTTTCAAAGATGCAGTTTCAATCCCCTCCCCCTTTTTTATGTACTAATACAGGGGTTCTCAAACTATGGGACGCGTACCAGTTCTGATACGTAAAGTTCTGTTTACTGGTAAGCGAAAGCCAGATACTTGTACGTGAAATGAAAAATAATAAAAAATACAGTATGTGAAATCAGAAAACAGTCCAATTCCTCTTCTCTTCTTCCTATTTCTTGATTTGTTAGTTTACCGGCTCCGTATCGCTTGCTCTCTCTTATTGTTATTTTGACAGCGTTTTGTTTATCTTATTTTAATGCGATTTCGTTTAGTTAGGTAAATGGAGCTAATACTTCGAAAGATCTTGAGTTGATCTTTCATCCCTCCTTAAAAGAAAAGTTATCTTCTTTTAGCCCATCACATATGTGCATTATTACTTATTTCAACGAACTTCGATCTTACATTAATATGCAGTTTTACTTACAACAGGCATGTAAATTTCTTATGTAGGTTATTCGCTTATTTAATTTTCTTAAGCGCATTTTACTGTTTATATATGCATTTGTATTCATATAACAAAAATCTGACGAAAAAAGAGCGACTTCAAATGTATATTTTTTACCATGTTTAACAAATACCTGCACTATTTGTTTTTTATTAAAATATAACTATATTTGACTGCAAAAAAATGATACACTTTGTGTTGGTACACTTTATGTACACTATAAAATATTAATGTCAGTCTAAGTACCAATTTAATAATATAATCATGCAATTAATGACAGTAAAATTAATAACAGAAGAGTATCAATCTGTTCAGACGAAAGGCACAAAAGGCAGGCAAATGTTACATTTTAGACATATTCCGTTTACATAGTTCTTTCTTTCTGTGTTAACTTTCAGCTTATCACTTGATGGTACATTGAATTGTTGTACTAATATATTTTCTCATTTTTACACGCTTCTAAAATAAATCAAACGCCTGAGAGCACCCCTCCATCCTGCTCTTGTCTTTGGCTTTATTTCTAATTCAAACGTAATACAACAGTGCAAATTTCCTTTGATTTCGCAGAGAATTTCACGATGCATTTATTTCTCTCTATCTCTTCCTCTCAGGCCCGGACTGGCCAGGTCGGCTGGTCGGCGATTGCCGAGGGCCCCCGACCCAAAGGGGCCCCGGAAGAATGAATATACGATTTTATAATTACTATTTACATAAGAAAAAAAAATTCAGTATTTTCCAATAATTATATGCGTTTACAGTAAATTTTAAACAATTGATAGTTTTTTCACGGTAACTTACATAGTTTCGTGCTCATAGAGTCAGATTCAAAGTGATCGCGACGCTCACTTGTCAATCTCGTACAATATGGTTGTAACTAGTGTAGTGTCACAGTTGGGTCAACATGAAGCATGTGTACCAAAACGACAGTAGGTACGAAAAGGAAAAAAAAAATGAGAAAATTTTTAAAAGTAAAATAATGTTTAAAAGTTTTAATACTTGGTTAAGTAATTCCTCTTCTCAGTCGCACTAGAAGATATGTTGTTCAATGGTTAATTGATGTAGTTTTGCTTATTGGAAAACAAGGCATTGCGTACAGATGGGATAAAGCAGAAGGACATTATACGCTTGACTTTGTAGATAACCATAATACTTTTCTCGAACTGGTCATGTTGGTTATAAATTATGATGTGATTTTACAAAATCATGTCGATAAGTTTATTGAAGACAAAAAAAAAAAAAAAAAAAAAAAGAAAGAAAAAAAAAAGAAAGAAAGAAGGAAAATAGTTTAAAAAAAGTCACAGGAAAGTTAATTAAAGTTGGATGAAGCTCTTTGTTGAAATTTTTGTTGAAAATCTTTATTAAGAAGTTAGAAGTCTGCGCGGGCCAGAATGTCCATGTCTGGGGAGATCGTCTAGGCTCATTTGTACTTTCACAATTCACGGCCAAAGCTCGTACAAAAATCAGTTAGAAAACAACCCGATTCCACTCAATTTCCACAAAAAAAATTAGTTTTTCTTAACATACAATTAAGATCTTTTTAAAGAATACTACATACACATTTATGAAATATTTTATATTTTAAAACTATACTTTTAAATCACGATGTTTTCGCAACACAGAAAATACACAATAATAACATTAATGATTACTTAAAAGCCTAGATTTTTGAAAATTCAAATAAAGATTCATTATAAAATTAATGTAGTTTAGATTTAAAGAAAAAAAAGACGGCAAAAAATGATTAACTTTTGAAAATGTATTATAAAAAATATATTTTTGAATATATTTCTCTGTCATTTATTAGTTTCTTTCAAATTCAAAGGACCTGATACATTTCTAAATTCATTTTCTTCGGAAAGGCATAAGTTTTGCTGTTTTTTTCTTATTCAGAACCTATGCAATAGAATGGTGTCTTCCATTTTTTTGATAAAGACATTATATCTTTTAGAAATATTGTCAAAGTTAGCATTTTGAATTGAATTTTTGGAAGCAATATCATTGAAAAGGGCAAAAACCTGCAGTCACGTGACAAAAATATCTTACAATTTGATAATTTATTTACGAAAAATGGAAAAATTATTCGATTTCCAATTCCTTTAATAGTCACGCATGTCAATTTTATGCATTTACAGTTAAAAATTAATCAGAAAGTTTCGCGTTATAGAGAAATAGACTGAAAACCACTCTAAGTTATACTTTCAGTGATTCCTATTAACAGAAGTTTATTATCGCTATTAATATTTAAAAAAAAAAAATAGTAACTGTCCTACCCATTCTGAGAACATTTAAGTCCAGTTCTGGCCCGACTCTACTACGTAGAAAAAAAATGCACACCTGATCACGGCCTTAGGCATGAGTCTGTTGAAACAATTAAAAACTGTCTCTGATACCACATAACTGTCCAATGTCTGCATTTTTATATGGATGCTTGTCAAACTAGCATCGGCTCGTGACCCACATTTATACTCATTCTCGCGAAAGTCACATTCACTGAAAACGGATAATATTTTATCGTCTTCATTTAAATTTTTATTTCGGGTTGGCCAGATTCTCTATTTTTTTTTTTTTTTTAATCGGCTTAACACTTTTGCTAAATTTCTTTGCCTATCCGGCCTGCAGACCGAGCTGGATACGAGTTTCGGACCAAACACGCGTACAAACCTCTACAACAAATAATAGGTCCAATGTTCTGTAATATTATTTTTAAAGACACATATGATAGCATAATATTCATCATGATGGTAGGTAGTACTCAAGATATAGCTGTTACGAATTGGCAATTTGCGTCAGCTATACCCTTTAAGGAAAGGTATGTGAAAGACTTTTAGGGATAACAGAAATCTATGATTCTTGTTAGTTGACTTTGTATACGAGCTTGTAAAATCAGAATTAGCAAAATTTAGATTGTATCAAATGTTATTGCTTGTTCATTTGATAGAGCTACCAATATGAAAGAATAATATAACAGTGTACAAGCTCATTTCAAAACGGAATGTTATTTATACTTGCTGCATGGAAAAGTTACTGAATTTGGTTATTGAGAACGTTGACTACTTTGAGAACGTTTCTCAAAGTAGAAAACTTCTTTGGATTGGTGGGAGAATCTGTTGTTTTTCTAAGCTCGTCTCATAAAAGAATGTGCGTAAAAGGGAAGGAAATTAAATAAAATGTATTGCACATAAAAAACTTTACGGGTTTCGAAAAATAGGAGCCACAAGGTGATGGAATAATATAAACTAATCTCTCTCCCCGATTACCAAGGAAAATAAAAAGAACGAAAACTATTCAATTTTACTGATGTTTTTTTTAAGTATCAAATGGTAGTTTTAACTGCAAATCTAAATTCATGACAAGAAATTTGATCCGTCAACGGTCCAGATTTGAAAACCTACGCATGTATATTGGTTACTAGATTATTATCCTGATATATTTTCTATTTCAAATTTTAAAATAAAACCATTTTTTACAACCTGCAATTCGGTAGAGAAGATGGTTAAAAAAGTAAGGAATAAAGGAGTGACAAACACGCTAAGCTTTATATTAAAAAGAAAATGTTATACAAGCACAGTTAAAGAAGATAACAGTATCGATATACAAGTAGAAATAGTTCACAAGGAAAACGAATCCCAAAGAAAAATATCCCTGGTGAAAAATTTAATAGACAAAGCTCCTGGAACCTCAACTGCTCAAAATATAAATTGGTCCTTTTCAATGTTTTAAATTGTGTTAGGACAAGTATCTAAGAAAAAATTTGCCCCAAAAAAATTTTAGACGATTATTCCTGGTTGAATTCAAAGAAATTTAATGGATATGTAGTACTTGGTGGTTCTTTACGGAAATCCTTTGTAGAATTTCTAGATTTTGTAAAACTGAAAGAAGTCAATTTTGAGACCTGAAACAGTTTACAGGTCAGCATGAAAGTTTCACAGTGTCTAAAGAAAACAATTTGAAAGAAGCTGAAGAAATCTTTGAATTTGACGATGCAGAATCAAATTTTGAAAGTAAAAAAAATCTTTAAATTTGTTTTTCTGATCATAACTAAATTTTGCAGTGTTTATCATGCATCTTTTCTATTGCTTTTGAACCCTCATAATTTTAAATGTTTACCAATCTGTATATCGCTTACGAGTTTGTACTAATCATACCTTGTATAAAAATCAGCTTTTGCTTTGAGAAAAAATAACTTGAAACTCTTACAACAATATGATTTACCGGAATCCATGGTTCGAATTATGACCGGGACAGTTGAATCCGGGCAAATCCAACGATACATAATAGAAGCTGTCGAAATAGCAATAAAGTGTCAATGCAAGGCAGTGAAATCGATTCCAGGACTCAAAGAATTATAGACGTTGATCAGGACAAGGTCGATCATGTGCTATCACAAAAACTGCTAGCCGATATATCCTATTAACAGTTTATCGGGACGGAACAGACAGAGCTACCCAGCTGCAAACACGGTTATTCTTGCACACATGACGAAGGGTGGTTAATCAAATAGTCTTAAATAGGCTTCATCAGAGTGGTCTATGTGCACGTAAGTTAGTAGACTGTATTATGTTGACTACAAGCAACTGTGCGGCCGGAAGACGATGAGCAACTGAATATCGAGATTGGAAGCAATGCGGTAGGAGTCAAGTGCTGTTTACAGACGATTCCTAATTCTGTATGGATGTAATATCCGGAGTGTTTTGGTATGGAGTGAAATGGGTTAGCAATAACCTCATATTCGTGTTGATAACATTATACAGAAGGTGGTTTGGTGGTATTTGATGCAATCAGCATAAATTAACATATGGGTCTGCATGTCATTCAGAGTGGCACTTTCACGGCGCAAAGTTTGTTTAACGAGATACTAAGACCTCACGCCATATCTTACGCTGCAACAATTGGTCATTCCTTTTTTTCATGCCAGATTGTGTACAACTCATATTATGGAGAACATGCTTAAAGCTGAAGCAATACAGCGTATGGAGTATAGCCAATATGCTCTCCTGACCTGTTTGAAACACTGATGTTTGAATATGTTTAAAGCACACTCTGATGACATACTGCAGCTACAGCGAGATAAAGGCCTCTTTTTATATCCAAGACATAGAGATTTCCATTCTTGAAGAGTGGAAAGATACTCTCCTAAGTCTTATTGACGATGTCAATGAATCTATGAAAAACAGGAGTTTTATCGATTCGAGTGGACGACACGCTATATCAAATACTTTGCATCATTCCTGAACAGCAAATTTTTTATCATTTATGTGTAACAATATTGTTGCACTAAACCACCTTTTGGTGTTCTATTCATCGTTTCAAAAAATTAAAGCTCTCTTGCAATTTTTTAAGTCTTTTTTTTTCCGTATTTCGCATTGATATACATGTATTCTCTGTTTTATGCCCATTCATGGCTATCTGCCCTTCACTTTTTTGCTTACTCCTCTAACTTTTTCTGAGCAGTGTACTTTAATCCAAGACCTTGTCTAATCTTCATTTCATGAATGGAGAAAGAGACACATTTTAAAATTTCCATAAAGATGTAATTATAAATTATATAGCCAAGGGCCAATGAAAAACTGGTCAAAAATCTATTAAGTAGTAAACACCCATTTATAATCACATAACTCTTCTTAGTAATCTGTATCTGTATTGGGGGTATTGTAGAGTTTTTCCTCTTTTTGTTATGAAAACGATTTTATCAATTTTATCAATGTCATCCGTTCATTTTTGTGATTTAAATTTTAAAAGAATACCTTAATTTCAATGTATTTTGTGTAGACATCCGTGTATTTTTGGAGGAAGAGCGTCTCGCTAGTAAACAGAAGGTTCACAGCTCGAATTGAAGTTTTCATACTAAGATAGAAAAATTAGGAAAAAACCGTATTTTTTGCCAATTTGAGAGTTTATATATATATATATATATATATATATTTTTTTTTTTTTGTCCCTAATATTCATATATATATATATATATTAATTACAATTTTCTTTCTATTTTAAAAACTAGAGGTTTATTAATGATTCAGCATTTTAAATTTCATTTAAACATTTTTTTCGTTTTTAGAAATTTACAATTTTATTTATATTTCCGCTATTTTTTTCTGGTTTTTGAAGAATTTGGAATTTTGAATTTTATTTAAATAATTTAATTTGAAGATTTTTAATTTAATAAAAATAAATAACTTCCTTTTATTTTAAATTTATTTATGCTACTATCTATGTAAGAGTTTAATAATTATAAATTAACAATTTTGATTTACTAATTAAAGGATAAGTTGTTTTGAAGCATATTAAGCGAAACAGTCGGAGCTATCTGTGATCACACTTACCCGCTTTTTTTTAATTACTGTTATCATTATGTCACTTTTTATATTTACTTAAGTATCCCAGTAGGATTTTGATTATTATGACTTCGATACAGTCTTTTTATTGCCTAAAACTAAATATATATACCACTCAAATTTTTAAGTAAAATGAATAATTCTTCTCCACTTAAAATGAATAATTCTTTTTTTTTTTCTAGCATAGAATTAGTTTAGGTATGGTGTATAAAAATAATATAAATATTTATTGTGGAAGTAAGTTAATAACAGTAGATAAAGCTTATATTTTGCTCAACTATTTTCCAAGTAACAAAATAACCTAAATGGGGTTTTAAACCTAAATTTAAAAATAAAATATAATATTCTGTCTTCGCTAAATTTCTTGTAAGGGGCCCCTTTTCAATCTCTCGCCGAGGGCCCCCAAAGGAGCCAGTCCGGGCCTGTTGCCTGCGGCAATAAGACACTTTTAATGAGAGTTTAATTAATATCACTTAATTTAATAACACTTTTACATTAGTGTTTAATAAGACGGTCCGGCCAATGGGTCGTGCCAGTTAAGAGGTTGGCGCCAACATCGAGATATTGCAGACATCTAGCATATTTCAAGGAATTTTAAAGCAAAAACCTATACGCTTTTATTTTGTATCTAAAAGTTAAAATATTGTCTTGGATCGACATTTAACAATGCGTAAACTTATGGTCGATCCCTAAATTGTACTGCAAATGAACTGATATCGCTGCGCTCAGAGGTATGCATAAGTGGTGTAAGTCACGAATTTTGGAAAATTTTGGATTTTAATATCTTTCGGGGATTTGTAAATATCAAGATGTTTTTTTTTTTTTTTTTTTTTTTTTTTTTTGTTTAATTCAGGAATGGACAAGGAAAATTTTTCTAATTAGAAGTTTTATCCTCTGGGGGTCGTATAAAAATGTAATTTTCGTATTTTTTAAAATAGACCCCCTCATGGAGTTGCAACTTATCTTATCGAAAAATTCACCTTTTTTATGCAACTTTGCAATTGGAACTATGGGTCTAGGGGTAATATTTAAGGAGATAGCCTATTGTTTCGATATTTATGACTCACCCTGTATATATACACAATACTGGCAGTGGTGCAAACTTTTGAAAAATATTGAGTGGGCTCAAAAATATTTTTGTAAAATGGTGCGATCAGTTTGTTTTTCTTTGAAGGAAGGATTGGCAGATGGTGAAAGATGAAAATTTTAAGTCAAGCTACAGCTACCATGTTTTAATAAAGTTGCAATTTTATTAATTTGAATTCTCATTCATTTTTCCGTATAAAGACACTGATACTTACTTTAATGTCATGGCTAGCAGGGGAGACCGAGCTTAGCTCGGTCAAAATTAACTTTGTGTTCAACTCGATATAGTATTTTCACTGCATCATTAACTCTGTATTATTACTGTAAAACATGTTTATAAAAGTATTATTTAGAAAAACAATCAATAAGAAAACTATGTTTTTATGCGCATGTTTATAAATTTTACTTTATTTTAAAATTTACAACGAAAGGACATCGATCTAAATCACTTTTTAACCGACTTCAAAAAGGAGAGGAGGTTATCAATTCGACGCGTATGTATTTTTTTTTTTTTATGTATGTTCACCGATTACTCCGAAACTATGCAGCCGATTAATTTGGTTTTGGTGTTAAATTAAAGAGCTTACTCTCGGATTGGTACCACTTCCATTTCATAGAAATTGGTTTGGTAGTTTTTTAGTAACTAAGCAAAAACTATTAAAATTAGTATTTTTTCGCTAATTAAAACTGCTGAATTAGTTCCTACAATTGAGTGAAGTCAGGATGGCCGAGCTGTTTAAAGCGCCTGATTTAAGCTCTGGTTCTCGAAAGTGACAATGGGTTCGAACCCCACTCCTGACAGACGTGTGTACAACAATTTTCCGTATTATAATTTTTACATATATATTTTAGAAATTAAATACTAATTATGCTATTAAGAATATTTTGTATTTAACCGTTAGCACAGAGTATCAGAGATATTTTACCAACTCAATATTTTATCAGTGAAAGAGTGCTAAAATAATTGACTTGCAAAAAGTAACATGACATTGAATAAGTTTCCAAACCTATTCCGAATTATTATTTTTACATATATATTTTACAAATTAAATACTAATTATGCTATTAAGAATATTTTTAACCGACTTCAAGAAGGAGAGGAGGTTATCAATTCATCGCGTATGTATTTTTTAAATGTATGTTCATCGATTACGCCGAAACTATCCAACTGATTAATTTGGTTTTGGTGTTAAATTAAAGAGCTTACTCTCGGATTGATACCATTTCCATTTCATAGAAATTGGTTCAGTAATTTTTTAGTAAACAGGCAAAAACTATTAAAATTAGTGATTTTTGTCGCTAATTAAAACTGTTGAATGAGTTCCTACCATGGACTTCAGTCAGGATGGCCGAGCGGTCTAATGCGCCTGATTTAAGTTCTCGAAAGAGAGCGTGGGTTCGAACCCCACTTCCGACATACATCTATACAACAACCTATTCCGTATTATAATTTTTAAACATATTTTGCAAATTAAATACTAATTATGCTATTAAGAATATTTTTAACCGACTTCCAAAAAGGAGAGGAGGTTATCAATTCAACGCCTATGTATTTTTTTTTAAATGTATGTTCACCGATTACTCCGAAAATATTCAACCAATTTCTGTTATTTTTTTTTAATGAAAGACGATGCTCTCGAATTGTTACCACGTCCATTTCATCCAAATTGGTTCGGTACTTTTTTAGTAATTAGGCAAAAACTAATAAAACTAGTGATTTTTCGCTAATTAAAAGTATTGAGTACGTTCGCTGCGTGGAGTGTAGACAGCATGGCCGAACGGTCTAAGGCGCCAGATTGGAACTCTGTTTCTCGAAAGAGAGCGTGGGTTCGAGCCCCACTCCTGCAATGATTTAAGACCATGTAAATTTTACAATATTTTTTTCCGTATTACAATTTTTATTATTAACCGGCTTCAGAAAAGGAAGAGGAAGTTATCAATTCGACGCGTATGTATTTTTTTTCTATGTATGTTCACCGATTACTCCGACACTATTCAACTGATTAATTTCGTTTTTGTGTTAAATAAAAAAGACTACTCTCGAATTTTTACCACTTCCATTTGATTGAAATTGGTTCAGTATTTTTTTAATAATCACGCAAAATTTAATAAAATTGGGGATTTTTCGCAAATTAAAATAACATGGACTTTGAAAAAGCTCGCCGATTGGAGCGCAGTTAGGATGACCCAGCGGTTTAAGGTGCCATATTTAAGCTCTGGTACTGGAAAGAGAGTGTGCGTTCGAACCCCACTCCTGATAAAATTTACATCCATGTATAATTTAAAATATTTTTTTTCCGTATTATAATTTTTATTAACTGACTTCAAAAAATCGTTAACTTTTAACTAAAAAGAGAAAAATAAACTTTTCTACCAAAAATTGAACCGACTTCAAAAACTACTGCAAAGTGAAAAATAATTTTTTTACATAATAGTAATAAGAAATTAAATTAAGAGCATAGTGTTTACTGTGCGTATTATTATAGTTATGTACATTAATTTGATTTTTTGGAGTCGGTGCCAGCCAAGCCAATTTCAAAATTAAAATTGAAATTGAAATTTAAGATTTGCCCAATGCAAATCCTAAAAGAATAAAGGCTGGCACCGGCTCCAAAAAATCAAATTAATGTATATAAATATAATAATACGCATGGTAAATACTATAGTCTTAATTTAATTTCTTATTACTATTATGTAAAAAAATTATTTTTCACTTTGCAGTAGTTTTTGAAGTCGGTTCAATTTTTGGTAGAAAAGTTTATTTAGCTCGACTCTGATTGGTTTAACCATGCATCTCGAATCCTCTTAAGAATGTAAAAAAAAAAATTCTTTACATTCTGAAAGACAATATTTTTTGCTAGATATAGCCAAATTTGGAGGCACTCTTTCATTTGGCTCCAAAAACGTGTTTTGGTTTTCGTAATTTTTATAGTCGATTTTTTGCCCATATGTCGCCAATATTTTGTCAAATATCACCAAGTTATTGGCTGTTGCCATATTCTCGTGACCCTGACCCGTATTATCCAAAATGAGCCACTAATCAAATTTGATCAAGCATGTGACATAGCTCAATCGTCTTCAGGTAATCAAAAACAGTAGAATATAAAATTGAATCAAAATCGTTTAAGCAATTTTTTAGGTAAAATTAGCTTGGCAGCATTCAGCAATGAAGCGAAATGACCTACTAATATAATTTTGTTTATCATGCGACTCAGCCCAATAGTCTTCTCGTGACAAAAAACGTTTTGTTTCAAAATTTAGGTAAAATTGATTGAGTCATTGTTATATATAATTTAAAATGACCCTAGCTCATTAAGACCCAAAATGACCCACTAATCGAATTTTCGCGAGCATGTGTCCAAGCCAAATGGTTTTCTCTTGCTCAAAAACGATATAATACAAAGTATAGTCAAAATGGTGAGTACCATTTTCTATATAAAATTAGCATGACCCATCATGACCAACAAATGACCCTTATAATCGAAATCTCTCGAACGTGTGGCCTAGCTCATTAGTTTTAGTATGCCGAAAATTATTAGATACAAAATTTAGATAAAATCGATTGAGCCGTTTTTTAAATATAGTTAGTTTGACCCTGACCCCTTATGATCCAAAATGACCCATTGATCGAATTTTCTCAAAAATTTGTCATAACCCAATGATTTTCTTGTGCCCGAAAACGATAAAATACAAAATTTAGTCAAAATTGCGCGAAACGTTGTCTAGATAAAATTAGAATGACCCAAAAGTGGCCCACTAATCGAAATTTCTTGAACATGTGACCTACCCAATGATTTTCTCATGTCAAAAATATGTTGTATACAAAATTTCGTTAAAATCGACTCGCCTATTCTTTAGATATAGCTTGACCTTGACCCATTAAGACCCACAACTGACCCTTATAATCGAAAGGTCTCGAATATGTGACTTAGTCCATTAGTTTTCTCGTTTCTAAAAATTGTTACATACAGAATTTCGTTAAAATTGATCCTGCCGTTCTTATATATCTTATATAGCTTGACCCAGACCCTTTATGATCCAAAATGACCCATTAATCGAAATTTTTCGAACATGTAACCTAGTAAAATGATTTTATCGTGCCAAAAAAAATGTTGCATACAAAATTTCGTTAAAATCGATCCACCTGTTCTTTAGATACAGCTTGACCATGACCCATTATGACCCATCATGACCCACAAATGATCCTCATAGTCGAAATCTGTCAAACATGTGATTTAGCCCATTAGTTTTCTCATGTCAAAAAACTGTTACATACGAAATTCCGTAATAATCCATCACGCCATTCTTTAAATATAAATAGCTTGACCCAGACTCTTAATGACCCAAAATGACCCATTAATCGAAATTTTTCGAACATGTAACCTAGTCCAGTGATTTTATCGTGCCAAAAAAACGATGCATACAAACTTTCGTCAAAATCGATCCACCTGTTCTTTAGATATAGCTTGACCCTGACCCATTATGACCCATCATGACCCACAAATGACCCTCATAGTCGAAATGTCTCAAACATGTGATTTAGCCCATTAGTTTCCTCATGTCAAAAAACTGTTACATACAAAATTTCGTTATAATCCATCACGCCGTTCTTTAAATATAAATAGCTTGATCCAGACCCTTAATGACCCAATATGACCCATTAAAATTTTTTCTCGAACATGTAACCTAGCCCAATGTTTTTCTCGTGCCCGAAAACCATAGAATGCAATTTTTAGTCAAAATTGCGTGAGAAAATCTCTAGATAAAAATAGCATGACCCACAATGACCCCAAAAATGACCCACTAACCGAATTTTCTCGAACATGTTACCTAATCCAATGGTCTTCTTGTAATCCAAAACGATAAAATATAAAATTTGGTCAAAATCGTTAGAGTCGTTTTTTAGACAAAAATGGCTTGACCCATAACGACCCAAAAATGACCCACTAATCGAAATTTTTCGAACATGTGATCCAGCCCAATAGTTTTCTCGTGCCAAAAAACGGTTGGATACAAAATTTCATTAATCTCGATCCAGCCGTTCTCTAGATATAAATAGCTTGATCTTGACCCATTATGACCCAAAATGATCCAATAATCGAATTTTCTCGAACATGTGACCTAGCCCAATGGTTTTCTCGTGCACGAAAATGGTAAAATCCAAATTTTTGCGAAAATCATTAGAGTCGTTTTTGAGATAAAATTTACCCACACACACACACACACACAATTTTTGCTCGCATTATAGTATAAGATATCATAAACATGATTAGAAATTGAAC
Organism: Maratus speculifer; assembly: GCA_964019185.1. NCBI lineage: Eukaryota > Metazoa > Arthropoda > Arachnida > Araneae > Salticidae > Maratus > Maratus speculifer. The sequence continues at coordinate 310,783,148 of OZ025297.1, read as the reverse complement.
TGAAAATTGAGCAGAAAATTAAACATGGAACAAAACATTTCAATCATTTGGGATTTATAGGTGTCAGTCGGAGAACTAAAACACATGGTCAATGGCAACATAAATTTTATTCTAAGAAGAAAAATGAATAATAAAATAATAATGAAATAAATAACTAGAATAATAAAAAATTGGGAGCGCTATGATTAAAAATTATTGGGTTGGCTCTGGCCCCATGGACTTATGTAAATTGGCCCCACGAATTCTGGGATGTTACGTATACTCTTTTGAATCATTGCTATGGTTGTGATGATATTGATTGTCCTTTGTATTATTGCAGTCACTGCATTTGCAAAGGACAGTACAAACCAAAGAAGTGTTTAATCAAGAAATGAACATTTCCAAATTGTACATGTTCTCTTACACTCACGTTTCACAAGTTATATAACTCCTTTGAGAGCAAGTAACTTCAGACATTTGGAGAAACTACTCCTTTGCCATTTATTTCCTAACCATTGCCAATAAATAGTGGTATTGTAGGTCGAGGATTTTTCCATCCTTTTTCACTGGTGCAAATTAAGTTGGATTGTAGAATATGTTACTTCAGTGCTCGAAGGGTTGCTGGTAACTTCTTCCCCTTTGAAACTTTTGATTCTGAAAAAGTGTTATTTTAACTCTGAAAGCTTGAAAAATTACTGTTTTATTAAATATGCCAAGTTGGTTATTTTTTAAAACAATGATAGATTGGATAATGGAAAAACATTAAGTTTCCCAAGTTCTTGAAAAGCTAATATGATATTGTCATTGCACTGAAGATTCACATACTTTTTTACCCCCTTCTGTTTTGAAATGCCTACAAATTTTCCTCCCCAATCTCTACAGGTATTTCAATGTAAACCTGGTAAAACTTTGCTTATATGAACACCTATTGCTCGACATTTTTCATTAATATTAATTTTTCTGTGATTATTGCCTTGACCAGTGAAAAAATTGATTTCACTGTCTACTAGATGACTTGAAACCAAGCCAATCAGTACTATGAATAATCAGCTTCTTGCGAAAATACATCGATCTCAAAATTATCATGATGATCATCATCTCATAATTATCATGAACTTTTGTCAAGTAGAATATGAAGATACAGGGTGTCCAGCAAATAACACCCTGATTTCAAAATTAAATTTCTCAAAAACTAAGATCGGTAGAATTATGCGATAAACGGTTTGTTTATTAGGTAAGCTGTAAAAATGTTATACAAAAGTTTCGAGCAGTGAATATTTTGAAAAGATTGTGTTCTGATTGCAAAGAATACTGGAGTTGATAATATTTTTCTTGTTTTAGATTGTTTGTACAGAATGAGTTTTTCGTGTACAGTGCCATATTTAACGATTTTTCGAACTTAATTTTTGAAATTTCGAAACTTTTTTTCCAAAAATCGTTAAAATATGGCACTGTACGCCAAAAATTTTGTTCTCTGCAAAAAAAAAAAAAAAAAAAAAAAAAAAAAAAAAAAAAAAAAAAATCGAAACTTTTATATAAGGTTTTTACAACTTACCTAATAAACAAACCGTTTACCGCATTATTTTCTAGATATTCGTTTTTGAGAAATTTAATTTTGAAATCAGGGTGTTATTTGCTGGACACTCTGTATATATCAGAAGAAAATAATGATCTTAGTGCTACCGAAAACTCGGAGTTTCTAATTGTATCTTTTAGGTTTGTAGACATTTGATGATGTCTGAATTTCATAACAATAAGGAAATGAGCAAGAAGTTTTATATCTCGAATTTTAACCAATTTATCACCAATCTTAAATGCAGTCTTCTTGTTACATTTACTGATTGTCTTTAATTTATTTCTTCTTCATTAGACGCTAAAATGACAATTTAGCGTATTCACTCTGTAGTCTATCTTTTGCAAATTCTTTAAATTCCAGTTGGCCTTTTTGGTCACGATTCAGAATATCATCCTTCGCAGATGCTGGAACTCAACTTTCATAGATGATGCAATATTCATTAATGTGGTATTCTTTGGAGAGTGTTTCCTCCAAAATGATTCCGAATACTCCCCTTGACGATGACTGTATCATGAAAAATTCTTAATGACATGGAGGTCTGAAGTTGATAGTGTTTTTTGGGCTGCTTGGAGATTTCATTTGGGCAGTGCTTTAAAAAAAACAACTTGAAACAATACGTAGTACGTATGGTACACACAAGAAATACCTTTCGAGGTCGCTTTCATTCTGAGTTAAACCCAATAACTCCACCATTGTTCTTCAGTTCTTTGATTTTCTGTTCCAAGTTCTGGTCTGAAAATAGTTTCGTAAACGGCACATTGTATTTGGATACTCCAAAATATCCAGATTCAAAAGCAGCCCATACTTCTAGATATGTTGTTTTGAGATCCTTTATATGTGTTATATATTGATACTGTAATGTTGTTAGCATAATGAAATAAGCCATGAGTAAAATAATATTTGATTTTTTCCTCAAATGCCGCGAGATGCAATGTCCAATCATCTTGATGAGTGTCACGGATGAAATGTAACAAAGACCCAAATTGGTTCATACACTATTATAGGAACTTTGCCATGTCACCATTGCTTTATGTAATATGTGGAAGACAATCTTTTTCAGCTACTTCTTTGATCTCTTCAAACAAAATTGTAGCTTCAACTTCACAATTATGCAATTTCTCACCTTGTATATTGCATTTTTCTTGCTGACAAATAATCTATAGAATGAAGCAGTGTTTCAAAGAGAAGCTCGTAGTATGTCAAAACGATTGTCATGTGAAACTTTAAGCTTCTAATGTATTTCTTCCCTCCAAAAATCGGAAGAATTGTTGCAGGAAAGTACAGACAAATTTCAGATCAAGGTCACTACCGTCGATGTATTATCCTAGTGCATGGGGATATGGAACACAAACATAAAGCTCTACCACTCGGAACAGCTACTTTTGATTGCCGGTAGACAACTGAATTTACAGCGTAGACAGAATGGAGCTAACTTTAACTCACCGAATTTTGCTCGTTTTGTAGCGTATTCTTTCAGTTTTTCGAGATTGTCTATTCCAGGTTTTTGACATAATTATTCATCTTATAAGCACACTAAACAATTCATTGTGTATTCACAACACAGTCACTCATATTAGTAAGTATCTTCCAGGGAACATATTGCTTTCACATATGCAGCAAAAGAAAAAACTAGCAATATCAGTAATTTTACAATACATTTATAAATAAATGATAATAAACATATTTTACATGTATTTCGATTGTAGATTTGTATTTCTTGACCCCCATAACATATAATTTAGTATATTGGTCAATAATATCACACAAATATTAAAGAAGTCAGTAAATGGCAGCCATCTTGGACGCCATCTTGAAAATCACCTCAAAAATATGTCAGAAAAAAACGGCACCTAAGATATTTGAAATCTACATCTCAAAAGCTACAAAATAAATAAAAAATATCAAACTTAACACAAAAATCCAGCTGGAAAACATTTCAGACCCTACTATCATTGGTCTAGAACAGGCATGTCAAACACGTGGGCCGCGGGCCACAATTGGCACGCCAGGAACTTCTCTGTGGCCCGCCAAGCTTTTGATATTTTCGTTTGTTTGATTCAGTTCTTAGTTGATGCAGAAAATACACTTTGCATTGCAAATACTGCAGCGCTGCAAAATTGGAGAATGATTTTATTCAAAATATTTACCATTATTTCAGAATATCTTCATTACATTTAACGGCAGATATTAACATACATTAAATTTGAATAAAGAAAAGAAATTTAAAATTTTTAATTAATGGTTGTTATTTTGGGTGAAAATTTTTCACAGTTTGGCGTAGGAGATGCAAAGAACACCGATTCAACAACACTGTGGCATAAAAGATGCAAACATACTGTCTTAAATATGATCAAATCAAATTTATTTTAAAATTTCATTTCCAGGAGATAGGGTATGCAAAAGTTATCAATAAGAAAGTTAAAAAGAGCATATCTTAATCTAAAAATTAAAAAAATTTAAAAGTTTTTTTTAATAGTTTATTATGTGTTTTATGTTAAAACAAATATATTATTTTACTGCTCTCTTTGATTCACTATGACATTACAAAGCAACGCGTGGTATTTGTTATGTATTAAAAATGTATCGAAAATAAATTAAAATACGATGCTAATTTCTGATTAAGAGTTTAAAAAAAATTCAAGAGAAATAAATAGCTTTAAAAGAGAAAGTGGCACGATTTCTCGTCTTGTAAAATAATAATAGTAATAATAATAATAACAAAAAAATATTACCCTGTTTTTATAATTTGGCTGCATGCATAGTCGAAAGTGAGCATTTTGGACATAAGCTCATTAATTAACTTCATTCTTAAAGGTTAGTAAACGTATCATTGTAAATTATCCCTGTGTGATCTTTACCTTTCTTGATGATGAAGATATAGTATCACAGATTCATAAAAGTTAATTTGAAATAATTTTTTGTACTCAAACAAAGACTGAAAAATCGTGTTTAATATGTAGAAACTTTGTTGAAGTTTGCTAAGAATTTACTCACAAATATTTCGAAAAACGCACAAATATCTAGAAATAATTTCAAAAAATAAATAGATTTTTAATTGAAACTTCGTTGAAAAAAGTATTTTTGTGAAATATATGAAAAGTAATCCATCTGCTTTTAAAAACAATGATTGGATGCAAATACACACAAATCGAAATTATTCAAGGTAAAATAAAGGATGTCCAGAATAGTTAAATAAATCTAAAAATATGCAGGGGCATATTTTTCCCCCCGTAATGATGTAACCAGAAATTTCAGTAATCGAATGAAATCCATAATTTCAATATGTGTTGCTATAACTGAAAATTTTTATTAAATTAACAAATTTTCATTAGTAGATAGTAGCCATCAGTAACCCCTGACAAAAATATTTTTAAAAGCCATTTTTTATCATTTAGTGGTCTTGTGGCCGGTGGCTAGCGTTAATTTTGCCCTTTTACTTTAAAGTTCTTGAAAATATAGATTCAAGAAATTTTACTTTGTGGGCAGTTTTTTTTTTTTTTTTTTTTTTTTTTTTTGTTTTTCGCAGCCACGATATATACTTAAAAATTAGTGAGGAGAATCAGGAAATTATTCCTGTGCCGGATAAAACCATAGCTAATATATTTTAATAAATTATGATTTTTTTAAAATTTTATAATATTATATTGCAAATAATTGTGTTCTATCAATGATTGGTTTTATAAAAAGTAGCAATTACAACATAAAAGAAAATACAGATATTGGGATTAATAACACATAATTAATAAATAATGATAATTAATAACACATTTTTATATAATTTTGACTGCTATTTAAATGTTCAAAATCTGTTTAAACATCTTTGCATTTTTATTTCAACTTATTTTTTATTACATTTGGCAGTGCACTCTCGCAAGACTCTTTTACTACAGATTTGTTATGACCTAATAAATATTTTTAAACATTTTCAATTTGATGCATAACTTCATGTATTTTTGGTCGGCGCAATATTGAAAATGGCACAAAAATCGCGATTGCAGCGCCCTCTTCCGCCGGATTTTTTTCAAATTCAGGGAGGACTAACTAGCCATAGTCATACACATACACAAAAAATTTTGTTCAATTCGATGCATAACTTCATATACTTTTGGTCGGTACAATATTGAAAATGGCACAAAAATCGCGATTGCAGCGCCCCCTACCAGCGGATTATTTTCAAATTCAGGGAGGACCAACTAGTCGTAGTCATACACATACACAAAAAATTTGGTTCAATTCGATGCATAACTTCATATACTTTTGGTCGGTACAATATTGAAAATGGCACAAAAATCGCGCTTTGAGCGCCCCCTTCCGGTGGAATATTTCAAAACTGTGGGAGGACCTGCTTGCCACAGTCAAAAACACTCACAAAAAATGGTTCAATTCTATGCATAACTTCATACACTTTTTGATGGTAGAATGGCGACATACAGACAGACACACAGACACACGGACAGACAGACATTTTGTAAAAACATGTTTTTTGGAATCTCTGACCCCTAAAACGTGTAAATCCGTCGAAAACCCGAAGTCGAAAAAAATTTCGATTACAATACTTTCTTCTATTGAAGATAGAAGAAAGTAAAAATGAAAGAAAAAAATACTATTGGTGCGACAGGAGAATTAACGACAGCTTGATGTTATTTAAAAAAAATATCAAAATGGCAATTTTTTAATTATATGTTTGCATTTTTTTATTTTTTTTATTTTTTTTTTGTTTATACTAGGGGGGCTCCTCCCCGCTGCTCGCTACGCTCGCCAACCCCCCGCGTAATCGCTTCGCGATCCCGTCTGGAATTGCTTCGCGATTCCAAGTTGTAGGCTACCCCTGCTTGCTGCGCTCGCCAATACTCCATGGTATGAATAAGCAGTTGCAGACCTTTCAAATGATGAATCACACGACTGGTGTTGTAAAAAAATTAAAAATATGCCCCCTGGGAGGGGCAGAGTGGCGGATGACACACAAGACATGATAATATGAATGATCAGTTGCAGACCTTTCAAATGATGTGTCACACGACTTGTGTTGTAAAGAAATTAAAAATGTGCCCGCCCTGGGGGGAGAAGAATGTGGGGGTGACACACAAGACATCCATTATATGAATAAGCAGTTGCAGAACTTTCAAATGATGTTTCACACGACTGGTGTTGTAAAGAAATTAAAAATGTGCCCCCCCGGAGGCCAGAGTGGGGGGTGACACACAAGACATCCATAATATGAATAACTAGTTGCAGACCTCTCAAATGATGTGTCACACGACTGGTGTTGTAAAGAAAGTAAATATGTGCCCTCCTGGGGGGCAGAGTGGGGGGTGGCACACAAGACATCCATAATATGAATAAGCAGTTGCACACCTTTAAAATGATGTGTCACACGACTGGTGTTGTAAAGAAATTAAAAATGTGATCCCCCTGGGGGGCAGAGTGGGGGGGAGTGACACACAAGACATCCATAATGTGAATAAGCAGTTGCAGACGTTTCAAATGATGTGTCACACGACTGGTGTTGTAAAGAAATTAAAAATGTGCCGCCTGGAGGGGCAGAGTGGGGGTGACACACAAGACATCCATAATATGAATAAGCAGTTGCAGACCGCTCAAATGATGTGTCACACGACTGGTGTTGTAAAGAAATTAAAAATGTGCCCCCCCTTGGGGGGAAGAGTGGGGGTGACACACAAGACATCCATAATATGAATAAGTAGTTGCAGACCTTTCAAATGATGTGTCACGACTGGTGTTGTAAAGAAATTAAAAATGTGCCCCCCCGTGGTGGGCAGAGTTGGGGGGGGGTGACACACAAGACATCCATAATATGAATAAACAGTTACAGACCTTTCAAATGATGTGCCACACGACTGGTGTTGTAAAGAAATTAAAAATGTGCCCCTTCTGGGGGTCAGAGTGGAGGGGGACACACAAGACATCCATAATAGGAAAAGGCAGTTTCGGACCTTTCTAAAGATATGCAACCCGAGTGCTGTGGATAAAAATTAAAAAAGTTCCCCTTTGGGGTGGGAAGTGGGGTGCGGCGCCCCAAACATGCATAATTGGAATGAGCAGTTACAGTTGTTTTAAACTGTAGAGGGGCTCCGCAACCCCCGCGTAATCGATTCGCGATTCAGTTCGGTATTGCTTTGCTATCCCGGTTGGAATCGCATCGCGATGCATAGACGGAGCCGTTCGACTCTTGGAAGAAGTGGTCCAACCGGATTCGTTATTTCCGGAATTCTTACACATCAGCATCATTCAGGAGTCATTCCTTTTAAAGCTAGTTTTTTTTTTTTTTTTTTTTTTTTTTTTTTTTTTTTTTTTACTATAGAAGGATTATTGTAAACATTTTACCATTTTTACACACGCATCAGTTTGGCGCAATTTTTTTTCTGACGCCATTTTGGTGAACACTGTGCTTTCAAATACCAGTTACATACTATGTTATTTTTAATTGATTTCTATAATGTTAAAAATTAAATAACAATAAATAAATGAAGTTTAATTAATAATTATAGAACAAAACAGTTTATATAATTTTAAAATTGAAAAGAAAAGCAAAGAAACAGTTTACTAATAAATAAACAACAATAACCGGATTACCATGTGAGGCATCAAATCTAATTTTTTTTACAATCGCGCCAAAGTAGGCCGTACATGACATCTGTATCTAAACATTATTGATAATATTATTGTTTATATAATCTACTTATAATAAAATGCGTTCTGGAGAGGTGTGTGGAACGGTTCCAGGATTCGCCACTCCTATCTGTGAATGGACCATAGCAATACGCCACGTTAGGCTTAATGGAAAACAAATGCAGACATATGACAGCTAAAAGGTAATTTCTTTTACTTAAAATAACGTTTAAACAGCATATTTTTCTATAAAACATGTATATCATATCCAATTATAATGTATTAGGCTCCAAATTAAAAATAAGTAATTGTACACATCAGATTACGATATAAACAAACGAACTCTGTTGCCATTCAGATTTTCCAAATCTTGAAACAAATGAATGACTCTTTGAACGCATTATTAAAAAAAAAAAAAAAAGAATACACGTCAATTATCTAATTCTGTTCTTAAAATATTTATTATATAATCATATTAAAACATTTAAATACATTTTAAATTATATTTTTCACTTTTGTTTACATTTATTATAGGCAGTAAGTTTACAACATTAAAAAAAAAACTCAATGGGTTTTTCATGGATTTATGCCTCCATTTATGCACTGTGGACGGATTTCAGCTCTTATTGTGCTGCCATCTATCAGCATCACAGCAAATGAATAATTTTTTCCATTGGATTTATAGTAAAATAATAATACTAATAGTAATAAATAAAAATTGCAAGATGTAATAATGTGTAAGAGATTTCTTTTGAACATTTCCACTATATAATTTTAAAATACCAAACTATAAATAAATAGAATAATTTTCATATGATTTCTTAGATATAATTTAAATTTCGTTTTATCATTATTATTATTATTTTTAAGATGTCAACATTTATCAACTTAATTTTTCAAATTTTGTTTTCTATTATAAAGAAAATATTTTTTTCCCTCAAGGTGTAATGGATATATGAGATATTATAATAACTGCATTAATGAGATTGAAAATTATTTTTCCACATTCTATTATTAAAGTATAATTTTTCTTAATTTTCAAAGTTATTATATTAAAAAATTACTATGCTAAAAATAAAAAAAAAATACCTGCTTTGTTGTAATTAGTATAAGTTATACATGACTGTATATTACTTATATTATAATTACATTTCATAAGAAATGTAAATTTCGTTTACAATGTAAGCACATTTCAAGTGGATATAAGCTAAGTTTTCAAAAATTGGCGTAATAAAATTAAAATTTTACGAAGGAAATAATAATAACGATTTTGGTTTTCATTAATAAGGAATGAATTTTTAAAGTCACATAGAGTTTTTAAAAATTGATTTTGATCTAAATTTTCCAAAAAGTTTTTTTTTATGTTGTTTCCAAAACTTTTTTTTTTTTTTTTATGTTGTTGTTTGTTTATATTAACTGCTACTAGATGAGCCAAACCCATATTTAATAAAAATAAAGTATAAAGCTTTATTAATCGATTATCTAAGAATCTATTTCATATCCTTCTTATATATATGGCTAAAATCACTGCGGAATCATTGCTTTTTGTAAAATAATGCATTTTAAAATTTTAAAAAAAATCAATATTTTATTTTAATGGTTAGTGAAATTTTCAGAAAATGTGTTTTACTTTGCTAATTATTTTCATTGTTGTGATAAATACTGCTGTATGTTTTGCCCAATTGTTGAACTATTTCAGAAATTTAATATCAAGTAAAAAAAAAAAAAATCATTTGTATTGCTATTTTTTAAATATGCTTTTCTACAATACAAACTCTTTAATAATAAAATCTTCATTCTGTTTGTTTGTACGAAGTCTTACGAAAATAAAATGCAGGTCAAAATTCCGTCATTTTTGACGGGGGTTATATACTAGTTTGTTTATATTATATGGTACTGCTTGATTATCCCATCGACCAAAAAACTGTCCCCAAAGTATAAGATTAAATGTCAATAATGGATGATCGTAATGTCACATTCATTTGACATTAAACATGTTGCAAGTGTTTGTTACGTCATTAACCAATTTTTAATTCGACGTTTTATTTGTATTTCTCTTAATATTTTAGTAATTTATTGATTCTTCGGTATTTAAAATAAAAATTATGTCTATTTGTATAGTTTGCCGAATAGTTTAGCAAAATGTACAATTTGGCGAATTTGATGGACGGAATAATCAAGTAGTACCCATTATTTGTTTACATTCTAACTGGATATTTACTAGGTTGATAGAATTGGCGTACTTATCGAGTCTCTGCCAAGGTATATGCCAAGCAGTTGTTAATTCTGTATTTTAGGCTTACTATTATATATTTTTCATCTGCAATTATTTTATTGACTCTAAAACCTGAACTTTAAAGTTTGAAAAATATTTTCATTATTTCTATTTTCTTTTTTGATTCTATGTATCTGTATTAGAGTGTATTTTAGTGTTTATTTTAAGTTTTTGCTTAGATTAATATTTGTATGTATATAACATTTTAGTATTTTTCAGCCTCTCTTTGCTGAGTTTTTTTCCAAAACTCAGGTGGGGAGGATGTCGCGAGAAGAAGAAAACCCACTGAAGTTACTTTTTTGTTTGTTGCGAATGGCAACGACAGGTTTGTTATGATAGAATGTCATGGAATGTTGTTGTTCGAAGAATTGAAAACGGTAGCAATGAAGTAAAAGCTACTGTTTATTTTGATATTTAATGTTAAAAGAATGAATATTATGAAACGAAATTATTTTAATGTAAATATGTAAATATTATGCGCGTTTATGCTGTGTGTGATTTGTATTATATGAAAGTAAAACCATGAAAAAGAAAACTCCGGCGTCTGTCTCGATTGCAGCGAAATCTCTCATTAATATTATATCGTAGTCTCCACAAATTCTGTCGTACGCATAGTGTGATGCGAGGACAGGCTTTGCGTTGAGAGATTTTGTTTGGTGCTGCCATCTGTTGATAATGAGGTGAGTTGATTGTTGTGCGCTGGAAATTGATGAGAGAGAGTTGCGTGCGTGTCCAGGGTCACCAATGAGTGGATATTTGGTGCCGGTTGGTTTTGATCTGAGGACCTCGTGATCAGGAAGCGAGTGCGTTAACCGATGAGCAAAAGGCCAAGCCAGTTACTCGCAGGTAGTAACTCGCATTATACTGATCGAGATCGTTACACTCGCTTCTACTTGGCGAACAAGGGTTGCCGTATTATGTCAATGAGATATGGAGGTGGAATGGCGACAAGTTTTATGTTATATTTTTGTGCGATCTTTTTTACTTTTTTAAATATGTAAGGGATATAATGAAATTTTCTGTAAACCACAATCTTATCCTGTCGTTGGCCAGATGTGGGAGGAGTATTGTACTGTTGAACTATTTTATTTACAAATTTTGCAGGAAAACCATGGTCAAAAGCTATTTTCTGTATAAATTCAATTTTTTTATTTAATTTGTCATCCGAACGAATCATAAAAGCTCTTTTAATAAATGACCTGAATGCAGATATTTTGTATTCGAAGGGCATGTTGGCCGAAAACGGGATAACTGTATTTTCTTTTATTGGTTTTCTATAGACTGAAAAATTTAAACTTGAATTGCTAATATTATTGTTTATTTAATTTGTTTATATTATATGATACTGCTTGATTATCCCATCGATCAAAAAACTGTCGCCAAAATATAAGATTAAATGTCAATAATGGATGATCGTAAATGTCACATTCATTTGACATTAAACATGTTGCATGTGTTTGTTACGTCATTAACCAATTTTTAATTCGACGTTTTATTTGTTTTTCTCTTAATATTTTAGTAATTTACGAGTGGAATCCCGTCGAATTCGACGAATGAAATGTTTAAAAGTATCCGATCGATTTGGTTTTTAAAAAAGCAAAAGTAATTACATTATTGAATCAATATATAATAAATATATTTCCAAACTTAATGTCAAGTTTGCCAGTTACAATTTTGCATGCAAATATTCGTACATCTTCAGTTAAAATTGTAATCTGAGTGCCGGCGAAATCCAGAAATTTTATTTTCCCTTATCCTGTCGTTTTAATTAATTTTTATCATAAATTATTTTCTGTTATTTTATTTAAATTAGTATTATTATTTCTCAGTAAATATATTTTTTACCTCATTTATTGCATAATTATACGCAATCATTTTGGAAAATAAATTTTTATTATCGAGAGAAAAGCTAAACTGAGTTGCCACCATTTTGAAGAAATATCGTAAAAAGCATTTAAAATTAAAAATAAAATATAAAAATGGAAATAAATTAAAAAAATAACTAAAATGGGCACAACTACAAATAAATAGCTTTCATTTTTAAAAAATAATATATCAAAATCGGTTGCGTAGAAAATTCAGGGCTGATGACTAAAAAAACAGCCAGGTCTTTTAAATATATAGATTGATTTTTCAATAAAAAAAAAAAAAAAAAAGGTATTACTAGGTCATCCCGTTGACCAAAAAATTATCGCCAAACTATAATATTAATTGCCAATAATGGATGACCGTGAATGTCACATTCAATGACATTAATTACGATAAACGTGTTTAAAATGTCATTAAGTGAATAAATATAAAATATATGACGGAATGAATTTTTCTCCTTGCTTTTAACATAAAATGAATAATGCTTACTTAAAAGGCGATTAAATAATCAACTATAGAGCTTAAAAGTTAATTTTATTTTAAAAAAAAAAAAAAAAAACATCTTAGTACTTTCAAACCTTTTCCAAACAGTTTGGAAGAGGACAGTTTGGAACCTGTTTCTAAAAGGTTTGAAAGTACTAAGATGTTTTTTTTTTAAATAAAATTAACTTTTAACATCTATAGTTGATTATTTAATCGCCTTTTATGTAAGGACTAGCGGCCTTCGCCCGCTACGCTGGTCGGTTTAGACGAACAGACGGGCATTAAATAGTTTAATAGTTTATTAATTACGGGAAATTTATAGAAATTAGCACCAGTTGTGTAACTTTTTTTATTGCAATTTTCATTAAAACCCTTAATTTTTATTACAAACAAAAGGATTTCGTAAGATATTAAGTATGGATTTTGGCATAATGCCAAAAATATCTTCCGTGGAATTTATGGGTTGGATGTACGTTTTACGAAAATCAAAGCCGGCCAATAGGTATGCCCCTGCATAAGTCGGGTCCTGCCGCCAATACTATTAGTCATTGATCACCAACGCGATAAATTATAATCTCCTAGATGGTGCAGCGCCCCCTAGATTATTCAAGCCGGAGTGCTGGAGTTGTGACGTCACCGTAAGAGTCACGATTTTGCTCAGTTCACCCATAGAAAAGCATTAAGAATAAGCTTGACTACTATAAAAAATAATTATTTTATAAATGTTACAGATCTCTAATCGGTATGTATTGCTTTTATTTATAATCTGTAGAATCTTATGATCATTTAGAGATATTATTTTATGGATTTCATGAATTTTATCTTAGTTAAATTTATTATTATTATTTTATTATTATTTATTATTATTTATTATTATTATTATTTATAATCTAGGGGGCGCTGGATGGTGCCGACGGTTTGCCTTCTATCAAGGAGGAAAGAGACTGATGGAGGTGCTGTATGCCGTTCAAATTTAAACGCCCTCATTCAATCCGTACAAAATGATCACGTGGAACAGAAATCGAATTTTTTCAAAGCCGCCACGGACTGTTTTCTAAATGAAAATGATGTGCTTATACACTATATGGCCAAAGGTGATAGGCCACTTGCGATTTTAGACGTTTTCTTAAATATCTAGAAAAATACTTGAGGAACTATCCTGAAACTCCAAGTGTGTGAATATAATAGTACAGGACATGCATTTCTATGAAATTTTTCTCCCGAAACTCCATAGGGGTCCGTCAACTAATTCAAAAGAACGAATATCTTTTGGATAACCCTGTTAAAACTAAAGTTAAAACTGTAGATTATGATTAAGTGCCTTATTGTAATAAACTGTGCCTCTTTTTTTTTTTTTTTTTTTTTTTTTCCGTGTGTGTGCGGATAGCATGTATACTCGTAGAGAAATTAAGGTTTTTATAAAAAACAGTCCCAAATTTTTCCAAGGTTTTTCTTTTTTCTTTTTTTTTTTTTTTTTGCTTATAATTTGCCGAGTTCTCAATGTAAAATAATGTTCTTTTCCGAAAATATGACAAACAACATTGTACACAAAACCCTGTAATCAGAATTAAAAAATAATAAAAATTGTATAAAAAATGAGCAGGTTTACTAAATAACTTTTCCTTGTGCATGCGTGAAGGCTATAAAAATTACATTTGCATATTGTGTTATCCAAATGCATAGAGCAACTTCTGGGAAAGTCTAAAAAAAACATAGCTTGAAAATTATGAAAGTGATCATCGATATAATAAGCTCAAAATCCGTTATTCCCAAATTGAAGCAAAAAGATGAGGGGTTGTATCCATATATCCATTAATTAGTGTCAACATAGAATACACAATATGCCCCGTACTACTTTATTTGGATACAACCCCTCTTTTTTTTTTGCTTCATTTTGGGAACAACGGATTTTGACCTTATTCTATCGACGATCACTTTCGGAATTTTCAACCTATGTTTTTGAGATTTTTACGAAAGTTGCTCTATACATTTAGCTAACATAATATGCAAATGAAATTTTGATAGCGCTAACGCATGCAAAGTGAAAAATTATTCAGTAAACCTGCTCATTTTTCATAAAATTTTTACTATTTTAAATTTTGATTACGGAATATTATGTACAGTGCTGTGTGTCAAATTTTCTGTGAAGAACATTTTTTTATATTAAGAACTCTACAAATTATATGCAAAAAACTTCGAAAAATTTGAGACTTTTTTAATACAAACCTTAATTTTTGTTTGAGAATACAAGCTGTCTGCATAAAAATAAACATAGTTTATTACAATAAGCCACTTAACACATTCGCTGCCGTTCACGCGCTAGTGCGTGAAGTTCTCATTCATTTAACACATAAGGCGGAGTTATCGGCAGCGAACGTGTTAATCATAATCTACAGTTCGAACGCTTTTGCTACAGTAGCTTTGACAGGGTTATCCAAAAGATATTCATATATTTTTAATTTGTTGACGGTCCGCTATGGAGTTTCAGGAAGAAATCTTCACGATAATATATGACCTGTACCATTATGCTTACACACCATGAGCTTCAGGAAAATTCCTTGTGTATTTTTCTAAATATTTAACAAAATGTCTAAAATCACAAATGGCCGGTTACCTTTGGCCATATAGTATATTTAAGAATTCTAAAGTAGCATTTTATTAAATTATGAATTAAAAACTTTATAACTAAAAGTTTCTCTGTTCTTTGGGAAAGCGCGTAATTGTGTTTGGGCCTAAAGTAGCGGATTTTATGATTTCCTTTTTGACGTCCTCTCCAGCCACTATACTGCATCTCTATTTTTTCTTTTTACTCTATTCTTCTTATTATTCTTCTATAATAAATCGAAACACAGATAGTCCAAGAGCCGACAGCACAAAAACCCATGTTATCGAGTACAAAAAAAAAAAAAAAAAAAAAAAAAAAAAAAAAAAAAAAAAAAACCTTTATTTTATGGAAGAGTAGTAATATGGGAATCTAATGGTCCATGTCTGCCGGAAGTGAAGTGGTGCATAAGCCAAATATTAATACCACTAGTGGGTCACTCATAGGTTTAACACTGTGTTTGCCGTACAATGAAAGGTATGAAAACATGGAAAACTGGGAGCAGGGAAACACAATGATAAACCTGAGAATGAGCCACTAGTGATTCTTATTTTTCGCTTATGCACCACTTCACTACCGGCAGACATGGACCATTAGATTCCCCTATTACTACTCTTTCATAAAAAAAAAAGTTTTTTTTTTTTTCCCTTGTGCTCGATAACGTAGGTTTTTGTGCTGTCGACTCTTGGAATAAGATGTCATATACGCATCGGGTTGCTAATTCGTGCAAAAATTGCGTTATTTTATTTCACATGGTAACCCAGGATAATTAATTGTTTATATATTTATATTTTCTTTTTTAAAGTTATATGAATTTTTTGTTCGTAGTTATTAATTACACTATCGTCTATTTATTATTATTTCCTTTTAAAACAATATAAAATTACATAAAAAGACATATTAACTGGTAATTCAAAAACGAGGTTTTCGGAAAATTGGTGTCAAAAAAGAAATCGTACATTTCCAGTGCGTATATGACATCTGTGCCCATTTATAACTAAAAGCATTTTATCCTTGATTTCTGATGTAAACATCATTCTGACTTTATGCGAAAAGAAATCATAAAATTGGTATTCGAAACAGAGAAGAATTTAAGTATTCAGTTCAATATTTCTTTCAACAGATTGTGTTGCCATCATTTTTTCAAAATTCGCAGCTGGTGCACCAACTTGTGTATGAGGATATTAACTGATTTAGCAGAAATCGATATTTTCTGTATAATCCAAGCTATAAAGAAAGTAGAAAACCAAATATTAAATGTTGTATTAAATCTTGTGTTAAATTTATAGAATCAATAAAAATATTTTTTAGAAAATCCAGATTTCTTTTGCAATAAAAATATTTTTTTTTCAAGTAAAATTTTAGAAAATATTATAAATTCTTTTATTTACGATATAATTATACTTTCGAAAATATTTCATTTTTAAACGAATAACAAGGGTTTTACAATAAAAGAAGAAAATAATTTCAAAAGCTACTTTTTGAAATTTTTCTTAATATTATTTTTGAAATAAAAAATAAAAGTTAAAAAAAAAATCTTGAAATTTACTGTGCAATGCAAAAAATATTTTGATTATATTAACTTTGGACTAAATAAAAGTAGCAGGTGTTTTTCACTTCAAAGTTAAATAAGCGAAGTAAAATATGATGAAAACAAATAAAAATATTTAAATATTAGTCTCAAGAAAACGAATTTTAAAATTTGAAATGTGCAGCAAAAACTAAAGTTTCTTTTTTTTGTCAAAGTATATTTTTACTTTCTTATAACTTTACAAGAAAATATTGGATTAGTGAAAATTTTCGAATTCCGTTTTTGATGGATTTATACGTTTTAGAAGTAAGATTCCAAAACACATGTTTTTACAAAATGTTTCTCCCAGAGTCAGTGACACTGTCTGTCTGCATGCGACATAAATTTTGTGGGCACTCTATCTCAAGAACTAATGCACAGAATTTAATAAAAAATTATATTCAGGTGGTTCCTGGTATATATTGATGATGATGTCTATTAGTTTTTGGTGTAAATCGCTCAACAGTGGCGCTGCTAAGCAGCATTTTTTATTATTTATGCAACAGCTATATCTTAATAATCATCTTAAATAACTTAATTTAATTAATAACTTAATTAATCATTATCTTAATAACGGATTTCCTTCAAACTTCAGATTTAGTTAGTCCTTGGCATGAATTGATGCTGTTTACAATTTGGTGTAAATTGCTCAACAGGTAACGCTGATATGCTACATTTTTCACAATTTTCATAATAACTGTATCTCAAGAACTAATGAATAGATTCAGATTTAGTAAATCCGTGATAACTAGTTTTATTTATGTTTGGTGTCACTCGTTCAACAGGTGGCGTTTCTATGCTACACTTTTTACGAATTTTTCCATAACTCTATCTCAAGAATTACTGCACGGATTTTTATAAAACTTCAGATTTAGTAAATCCATGTTATGAACTAGTTCTGTTTATGTTTCGATGTCAATCGCCCAAAAGGTAGCGCTGCTATGCTGAATTTTACCGATTCTTGCAATAGCTCTATCTCAAGAACTAATGCACGAATTTTTTCATCAAGCTTCAGATTCTGGTATAGCTTGATAAATATCATTTCTGTTTATGTTTTGGTATAAATCGCCTAATAAATGGTATCAAAGATTCGGTGGTCGAATATCAACTTCTTTTTCCAATAAAGAAGATAACTTTTGATTACATATAGAATTTTTAAAGTGGAAAAAGAATTAAAAACAAATGTACGGTTATTAATATATTTACATTTTTTAATAACTTGATGTGTTTCTTGGTCTTGTAATATTTCAAACACCTTCATATTCTTTATAAAATAACTTTTACTACAATTATTAGTATAACACTATCTACCGGAAAGTAATTGATAAACATTTTACCTAAAATAGAAACTCATTAATCATACTAAATATACTTTTTAAATTTGAAAAAAAAATATAGTCCGAGAACCGACAGCACAAAAACTTAAGATATCGATCACAATAATAATAATAATAAAATCTTTATTTTATGGACGAGTAGTAATTAAAGTGATTTAATGCAGGGGCGTGCGAAGAAAAAATTGCGCTCGGTTGACGCCCCCCCCCTCCCAAATTTTTCTTGTGAGAGACCAAAAATGACATTAGGAGTATAAATTTGGCGCGCCTAAATTTCCGCGCCCGGGGCGAGTGCTCTCTCCCCCCCCCCCCTTCGCACAGCGCTGATTTAATGATCCATGTTTGCCAGAAGTGAAGTGGTGCATAAGCCAAAAATTATCACCAGTGGTTTATTCATAGGTTTATCATTGTGTTTGTCGTACAATTATTGCATACTTTTGATTGTACGGCAAACACAATGATAAGCCTACAAATGAAACACTGATGGTATTAACTTTTGGCTTATGTACAACTTCCGTTCCGGCAGACATCGATCATTAGATACCCCTAATTACTATACTCTTCCTTAAAATAAAGGGTTTCTTTGTGTGCGCTCGATACCTTAGGTTTTTGTTCTGTCGGCTTCTGCACTATTGTTTTAGCACAAAAAACTTATGAAATTTCATTTTATCCTTCTATTCTAAGATACATCAAATTGATTATGAATAATAAAGATCTTAAGTTATTTCCATATAAAGATTTTACTTCACTTTTATTATTGATACTTTTAGCAGCGCTGCTGCTTTCATAGTAGACGCACGTCTTCTTTGCGCCTGACAAGGAAAGACTCAGTTCTTTCGAAAGACTTAACGTATTTTAGTATATTTTATGGTGTTTTAAAGAAGTTTTTATCAGTTTGACGACTGATTTTGTTTCACAACTATTACTTCTGTTATGGAACCTTTGGCGGAGAAATTAGCATCAATTTTCCCCATTGATCCGCGTATATCAAAAATTGTATTAGAAATTTAAAATTTGAATTAGTTTTCGAGGTATTAAATATTTTACTTAAATTATAGTATTACTTATAATTAATTGAGTATCTCTATGATGTACTGAACTGTTAATGCTACTTAGTTAATATTCAATACCGAACATGCTGATATGGTAAACATCATTAAACATATATTAATTGTATAAAAACTCGAGTATATTAATGCGAAGGACAGACATACAGGCGGACAGACAAACTGAATTTGTAACGTTTTTCAACTTTATTTGAAAGTGTTAAAAAATGACTAACTGACGTGGTTTATATAAAAATAAAACTACATACCGTATTTACTCGTGTATACCGCGCACTTCATACTTTACAAGAAAAAATGGCGATTTTTTAAAATATCGTATATAACGCGCACGGTAAATTTAATGTGCAAGTGAATAAATAACTAATAGAATTTCAGTAAAGAAAGTCGAAAACAACATTACATCAGTCAGAAGACAAGGTGAAACTACATTTTTAGACTTCGGGTAGGGACTGAATGACGGAAGTTAGAACTGCTAACTAGCGTTTAAATAATGTTATTAGCTCTCTTGTATAAAAAGTGCAATAATTGAAAAAAAAAAAAAAAAAAAAAAAAAAAAAAGATGCAGTGATACTTCAATTAAGTAAGATTTTCCGAGTGATTATGTCTTCTTTGAATACATTTCATGATTCATATGTATATCGTGTGATTACATCCAGCAGTAAAAAAATATTCCGTGTATAAGGCGCACCTACGAGTTTTGCTCTAATTTTTTGGAAAAAAAAAGTGTGTGTTATACACGAGTAAATGCGGTATTTAATATTTGAGGTAGAGATTCAATTCATCCAGTCTTCTGATAGATTGTGTTGATATAGTCCAAGAGCCGACCGCACAAAACCCTATGTCATCGAGCACCAGAAAAAAAAGGTTTTTTAATATGGAAGAGTAGCGATAGAGGAATCTAATGATCCATGTCTACCGGAAGCGAAGTGGTGCATAAGCCAAAAATTGTTACCACTGGTGGTTGACTCGTAGGTTTAGCATTGCGTTTGGCGACAACCAAAGGCATGAAAACATGGAAAACTGGGTGCAGGAAAAATACAATGCTAATCCTACGAGTCAACCACCAGTGGTATCAATTATTGGCTTATGCACCACTTCGCTTCCGGCAGACATGGCTTATTAGATTCCTGTATTACTACTCTTCCATAAAAAAAAGGTTTTTTTTTCTGGTGCTTGATGACATAGGGTTTTGTGCGGTCGGCTCTTGGACTAATGCCATTCTGGCAAAATTTGAAGGTGATGCACCGCTTTGTACATGATAATATTGATTTATAATACTGTATATAGAGTGGATGTGCCATAGTAATGGACACCCTTTTAGTAATGAACACTCCTTGATTTTTTGGTTAAAAAAATAACTAATTATTATTTAGCTTTAATTATTATTATTATTATTTTAATTTATCCTTGCATATTTCATAAATTTGGGTTATTATTGACACTTTTAATCAAATCAATCAGAAAGCAGAAGATAATGTTTCAAAGTTCCGCTGTTTTTCAGTAAAAATCTTAATGAAGATGCTAAGAGATGCTTCATTTAACCGTTTAACGATCAAAGCATTTTCATTGCTAAGATGTCGAAATAAATGAATGACACCGGTAATTAAGAGCAAATATATTTCTAAATAAGAAAACGTGATTTTTCACATACATAATTAAAGGAATATTTTTAGATAAAAATACCGGTGTCAGTGTTGCATATCGGAATTAAAATTTTGTGGTATCGTGGCGAAACCAATGAACGTTAAAGGGTTAATGAATTCAGTGTATATTCTTTTTTTCCCTTGCAAAATTTGAATGTTTTCGTTTGAGTAACACTAGAAAACTTTTAATTTTACATGCTATTGGACATTTACGAAAATTCATTTATTTTTAAGGTCTTAAGAGGGGGTGTCCATTACTGGGAAGGTTAAGTAGTCAGTGGTGGACAGGACACCCTATGTAGACATTGCTAAAAATGCAATTTAAGTAAAGTTTACAGAGCATAAAATATTTTGACTTAACTAAAAACCTAAATAATCAAATTTAATTTTTAAAATTAGATTTATTAAAATGTAATAGCACCAAATTTCTTATAAATAGCTGCTTTTAAGTTATTTTATGTAGTTAATAAAATTTCAATATTTTATTCTTTTCCTTATTTATTTTTTATGTATATGTTACAGGCCAAACCTGATTTTAGACCAAACTAGATTGGCCTAGGCCAAACCGATCTATCCTAATGCCCATCGGATAAACTAGTTTTTCCTAGGCCAAACCGGTCTATCCTAACGCCCATCGGATAAACTAGTTTTTCCTAGGCCAAACCGGTCTATCCTAACGCCCATCGGATAAACTAGTTTTTCCTAGGCCAAATTAGTTTGGCCCAACTTTTATAGGATAAACTAGTTTAGCCTGCTGTTTATTGGTCTGAACTAGTATATCCTAGGCCGATCTAGATTATCCTAGGCCAATTCAATTTGGCGTGATTTTATTGAATTCAATGACCGCCTCAGCGCCAGCATTCTAGTTTGTCCTAGGCTGATCTAGTTTGTCCTAGGCTGATCTAGTTTGTCCTAGGCTGACCTAGTTTATCCTAGGCCAATGTAATTTTACGTGTTTTTAGCTCACAGGCGTCAAAGCCCGAGAAATAATGAGCTCGCAGGTTCTGTATTTATGTATGTGTTATAGTATGTTTATACTGGTTTTTAGGAACAGAATAATATTAAAAATATTAGGTTAAAACTCAAGGCTCGCGATGTATTTAGAAAGATAAGCACAGCTGCTCTTTTTATCATTAAAGGGGATAGCTTGTTATTTTTCTCGGGGAGGATGAGAGTGTAGCGGCTTTGAAATAGGGTCGGCGCGGATGGAGTATACAGTTACAAAGGTTTTTCCGAGTCGACTTTTGACTTTTGAATCTATAAAATTGAGGACGGGATGCGGTTTTGACATAGAATTTCCCTCGCAGGTGGACTGAGGGAGCAATTATTTTCCTTCGAATGCCGACTTTAACACTCCCGGATTTCGGAGGTCAGAATGGTCAATGTCACTTAAAAATTCACTGCATCAAGAAGGGCGTTGATCATTTTGGCCAATGAAAGTTGGGGGGTGTTTAAGGGAACCTCCCGTTGGCCAATTATTAAAAAAATAAAGAGAGAAAAAATAGACAGAGTGGATTGGGGATTTTTAAGAAAAGTCTTTTAGATTCTCTTGCAAGCTCTCGGCTGCAGCTCTTGCCTTTGGTCTGGTTCCTCCGAGCGAATGAAGCTCTCATGATGGAGAAATGGATCTGCGTATTATGAGGTCCTGAAGGAAGTTATGATTTTTCCGGAAGACTATAATACTGTAATTTTGGCTTGTTCGCGCTAGAGATGAGACAGCATTGTGTTTGAAAGCTGACGGGCCTCTGATACTAGCTATGTTCGAAGTACGGATGGAAGAGATCGTCAGCCTGTAAGCGGTCCCCGGTGTTTTTTTCGGCGGCAAAGGAGGCTCCCGCTCTTCGTTTATTCAACGGGATGACAGGGCCAGTTCGTTTGGGAGAGCTTCGTCTGATCCTAGATTCCAGCCGCGGGGTTTGGACTCGACGATGAAGGCTTCATAGGGCGGATTTGGTCTGAGCTGAGGTGCCCGAAGACTATATATTGCTGGAGTTGATGTAGAGAGAAAAGGGTTGTGTGTATTAGAAATAGGGGTAAGTGTGGTTTATTATGTTTTGGGGAATATAATATAAATTCTACCCCTAGGGAGTTTCGTTACTCTACACGAGTTTCAGTATATTTAATTGTAATTTTAAGTTGTTATAAGAACATTCTGTTGTAATATGATTAAGTTTGGTAAATATATCTCAATCAATAAATACTAATTGTTAAATTTTGTAAATAAAAATATTATCTTAGTAATAGAAGTATTAGTTTCTTTAATTCTGGAACTCTTGCTTACTATCCTTTTAATTAATTTATAACTTATAATAATTGAAACTACTTTGGAGCATCATTTTTACACAACGCAATCTTAGAACTTAAACTTGTTTACACGAAGGAGAATTCCTCTTGAGATTATTATTAATTTTAAAAAAATTCTTGATTCAGTTAACTAAACATCATTTTTTGTATATTGAAACCTACCAATCCTCAGATCATAGGGGCGTCTAATAATATATATTTTGTCATCGAGTAGATAATGTAAAATTAAGTGACTCTCAAAAAAATGAAACATAACACTGGTGCCGTTAAGTAACAATCAAATTCGGGTTACAGTTTGACCTTTACTGGGTTTTGGTGCTCCAATTCAATTTAATTTCGAAATTTATAATTAAATTTAACTTACAAATTTTTCTTGATATTATGTAAAAATATTAATAGCGAGAAGTTGAAAAAGTGTATATAAAAGTGCCATATGATTTTATGTTATGTATCAACTTTCATAATTTTAAAGTATTATTATTGGAGTGCAATATTGGTATTTATATTTTGTGTGGGTATAATTAATTGGTATGTGTCATAAATTTTTCTCCCACCTCTGCCATAAAGAAATTTTGTGTGTTTTAAATATCTTTCAATATATTTGAATTGCATAGAGGAATTTTATGTTGTCTGTTTTATATACTTATATATGATTTTCTGGGATTCTTAAATATAATTACTTTTGTTTAATATTTTCAAGTATTTTGCAATAGTTAATCTACATTCGAAATACTCTTTATTTTATTTGAGTGTGATTCAGAATGCCCGAAACACCCACTCAAGAGGCCAAAACGATGGCAGAAATAGAAGCTACAATGAAAAGACGCGCATTAATTTTAGATTCTTTAAATATCATTCCTATTTTTACGGGGCAGGACATAACATGGACCTTAGAACAATTTAAAACGAAATTTTCGGCAGTAGCAGATTTCTTGCTTTGGCCGAAAGAAGATCAATTATTTGCTATTCAACAGCGATTAGCTGGATTGGCTTTGCAAACATTCTTAAATTTCAAGCATAACATTAAAACTGTGGAGGATTTATTTGATGTATTGCAGGAAAAATTTGGTGCTAAAAGAGATCAAGGGGATCTTTTAAATGATTTTTGGACATTTAAACAACAGCAGGACCATACGGTAGCTGAATTTATTGCAAAAGCAAATGTTAAGGCTACTGCAGCAATTTCTGCACATAATTTACCGAAAGATAGTGAGGAAAAAACAAAACAGGAATGGTTGGTTTCCATGTTACAAAAAAATTTACTTCCCCAGATTAGAAAGGGTATAATTGCCAGAAATCCAAAAAATTTAAAAGAATTAGAGGAAATAGCGTTATTGGAAGAACGCGCGTATAAATCAATGCCTGTAGATACGGCTATACAGATAGATAATGCTAATTTAGCTTGTGCTGTTACTGTTAATAGAAATAGTCAATCAGAAGCTGACTATTTTCGAGGTTTCGCTAGGGAAGTGAAAGATCAGTTGCAAGTTTTGTCAGATAAGATTTCTAAACTCGAAAAAGATTCTCAAAAAAAGAAGCAAGACGATATTGTTTGTTTCCGGTGTAATTTAACGGGCCATGTACAAAGATTTTGCCCTCAATTTCAGCATACCCGACAAAGATTTAATGATGAGTCGACCGAAAATAACTCTAGACTCAGAAATGAGAGTCGCGATAATACATTGGAGGATAGGGGAGACACACGCGAATTTCAAAATTCACGGGATTTCCGAGGAAGGGGTACTGGTCGCACATTTTATTCAAGAAATCGGGGCCGGGGATTTCAATATAACGGACAATTTGCAAACCAGGGATTTAGAGATAATAATTTAAACTATTGAGGGGGGATTATAAGCCGGCGAATAATTCCTCTTTGAGTAATACAGAGTCGGTCTCAGACAATACAAGGTGTCATAATTTTAATGTTTTTTTTAATGAAAACGTCGAAACTAAATTACCACTAATCGAAGTTAATATTCAAGGAAAAATATGTAAAGCATTAATTGATTCAGGTTCTAGTTGTAATCTTGTGACTCAACAAGTTGTTAACTTATTAGAACTAAATAAATTTAAAAAAACTTCTATTTCTATGAATACAGTTTTGGGGGGAGAGTTTAAAATAAAGAATTCTGTTGATTTAACTTTTCAAATTGAGAATCAGGATTTTGAAAATAATTTTTATGTAACTAACGGTTCATTATCTTCGCATTTCCATATTATTCTAGGTGTACCTTTTATAAAGAAATTTGATTTACTTATTGATTTAAAAAACAATACAATATTTTAGGATAATACAGGTTTTTCATTATTAAAGGGCCCAAGTAATAATGTTAATTCAATCGAAATAAAACCTGAACCATTGCCAGTTTTTTCTAAGCATAAAGAATGCATTCCTCCGAATTCGGAAAGAATTATTAAAGTTAAAATTAGAAAAACGAATTTTATACATTCAAAAGATGTTTTAATTACACCATGTATTGCTCCGCTTAGGAGGGATTTATTAGTAGGGACCTCGATTTGTGAAAATGATGCAAATAGATTATTTATTAAAATAGCTAACTTAAGTGATAACGTAATCCATGTAAATAAAGGAACTAGGTTAGGAATGTTACTGCCAGTGATATCAAATTATCCCCATAAGCAGGATGAGTTTACGGGTTATATTGATGCCGAAAATATCGGATCCATGGATCATGCTGATTTAAGCTGGGACAGTAACATTGATTTAGATCATTTAAATGAACCCCTAAGGTCAGAGGTACGCGACTTTCTTAACGATAACTCAGATATCTTCGCCTCATCAATTCTTGACCTACCAGGATGCGATACGGTGAAACACGAAATTCGACTGAAAGACGAGAAGCCGATTAAATGTAAACCTTATCGAGTCCCGTATAACTTACGAGGGGAAATGGAGAGGCAATTGGATATGTTACTGGAATCGGGGATATTAGTGCCGTCAAACAGTGAGTTCGCTAGCCCTGTAATGTTTGTTAAGAAAGCGGATGGCGGATATAGACTTGCGGTGGATTTTAGAAAGTTAAATGATCAATTAATAAAAGATAGTTACCCATTGCCAAACATAAACGAAACTATAGATTCTTTGGGGGGTTCCAAATATTTTTCAACTATGGATTTGACTTCTGGTTTTTATCAACAACTAATTAAAGAAGAGGATCAAAAATATACTTCAATTACCACGCATAAAGGTCTGTTTATGTATACAAGAAGCCCATTTGGCTGTTCCAGTTCGCCTCCCGCATTTCAGAGATTAATGAATTTTATTTTCGGAGATGTGGCGGACCTCAATATTTTAATTTACATTGATGACATATGTGTGGCTTCTAAGGACATACAATCTCACTTTGAAAAATTATCTCTAGTTTTTGATAGATTGCGTCAGCACAATTTAAGATTAAAACCCTCAAGATGCCATTTTTTCAAATCCGAAATTACCTTTTTGGGATTTACGGTAAAAGACGGAAAAATTTCGCCCACTACAAAGAATGTGGAAGTAATTAAACAATTTAAAGTGCCTAATAGTAAAAAACAACTGCGCCAATTTTGTGGGACGATAAACTTTTATAGAAAATTTTTGGGTGATTTTTCAAAAAGAGCTATTAATTTAAGTAACTTATTAAAGGGAAAATCTAAATTTATTTGGACAGAAAAGGCACAAGAGGAATTCGAAGATTTGAAAAAGGCTTTAGCAGATCTTCCGACATTAAATTTACCAGATTTTAACAAAGATTTTGTAGTATTTTCTGATGCTTCAAATTTTGCAATTGGTGCAGTTTTAGCTCAGTTTGACGAAAACCATTTTCCTGCGCCTATAGCATTTGCAAGTCGGAAACTTAAAGAAGTCGAAACACGTTATTCGACAACCGAACGCGAACTTTTAGCTGTAGTATGGGCGGTCAATTATTTTAAATGCTACCTTTTCAATCGTAAATTCATAGTATATACAGATCACGCTGCTCTTACATACGCTTTAAAATTAAAGGATCCTACTTCGAGAATAGCTCGTTGGTTGTGTTCACTCGCAGACTATAATTTTGAGACCAGATTTATTAAAGGGAAATGCAATTCGGTCGCGGATTTCTTATCTCGGTTTGTAGATCATGAAATTGAAAACAATGATAAAAGTGATATTACAGAAGTTAAGACTGTAGAGAAGGATAATATGCATCTTGTAAATAGCCTTGTTGATACTCCTTTGATGCATAGTTATGACCCTTCGCACTTTCTTAACGAACTTAAATTAGAACAAGGGAACGATAAATTTTGTTTGTCAATTATTCAGAAACTGTCTGATAATGTTACTACTAAACCGGATCATATTTTATTTTTTTTAGAGGATGATATTTTGAAGTGTAAGGATACACGTAACAGAAATAGAAGAGATATACAAAGCAAATTCGTTTTACCTTTGTCTTTAGTCCCAAAAATATTCAACTTAGCACATAACTCAGTAGTGGCGTGTCATGCGGGAATTTATAAAACATTAGAGAGAATCAAGCAATTTTATTTTTGGCCAAAAATGTATGCTCATATTAAGAAATTAATAGGTGCTTGTCACTCGTGTTTGGAATACCGCGGTCATAAACCGGAAAAGGACGCGGAGTTACAAAGATTGCCTATCGCTAATCACGTCATGCAAATTGTGCATCTCGATATTTCGGGTCCTTACACGCAAACATCTCAGGGTAATAAATACATAGTATCATTTGTTTGTGCATTTTCTAAGTGGCCAGATGCGTGGCCTGTTTCTACAATTGATTCGGATACAATTGCAGACGTTTTAGGCGAATTTATTTGCCGATACGGAGTGCCTAAAACATTAATAACAGACCTTGGTCGCCAGTTGGTGAGTGATGCTATAAAAAAGGTGTACAAACAATTGGAAATTGATCACCGTACCACGTCTCCCTATAGACCCCAAACTAATGCGAAGGTGGAAAGACAGCATGGTTCAATAGCTGCTCATTTAGCGCATCTTGTAAACACCACTCATACAGACT
Source organism: Maratus speculifer (assembly GCA_964019185.1). Taxonomy (NCBI): domain Eukaryota; kingdom Metazoa; phylum Arthropoda; class Arachnida; order Araneae; family Salticidae; genus Maratus; species Maratus speculifer. Next base: position 310,754,795 of record OZ025297.1, on the reverse strand, counting down.
GGGACAAGCAGCTAAAATTTGCGCTCCTAGCTTTGCGATCAGCAACGCACGTTGCTACAAATGAATCTCCTCATTTTGTGCTAACAGGAAGAGATATGTTACTTCCCTATAATTTATTAGCGCAGGAAATTCAATTCTCGTATTCTGATTGCCGTTCTTATTGTGAAACTTTAATCCCTTCTTTGCAAGCTGTTTTTAATCAAATCAGGGGTAATTTAGAAAAAGCAGCGGAAAATCAGGAGAGATTTAAAAATAAAACGGCGGTCGATAAAAAAATTAGAATTGGAGATTTAGTCTTATGGTATTGTCCTGCAATTAAGATTGGTTTATCTCGAAAATTTGCTAAACTTAATACTGGGCCTTACAGGGTCATAGAAAAATTAGGGAAAGTAAATTATAAAATTCAGTTGGTGTCTGATCCTTCAAAGAGTAAAACGGTTCATGTGAATCAACTTAGAAAAATTGGAATTAAACCAGTTTTTCCTGCATTACAATGTAAAAATGATACACCAGAAACAACAGAAAATAAAAATGTCCAGCCAAAAGAACAATTTGCTAATATTGACCGTGAAGTCAAAATATATCCTACAAGGGTATTTTCACGAAGCTCTAAAAGATATTTACTTGAGAATATAAATTTGAATCCAGAAACGAGTACTCAAGTAAATATTCAGAATTTAGTGACCGGAGAGGTATCAGATACCAATACTCAGAATGGTTCACTAAATGGAAGAATAATTTCACCCCTCCCTCCTTTAGAAGTTAACGGAAGCCCGAGAAGAATAAAAAAACAAGTTGGAAATTGCACGTGAAGCGTAGCAAATGAGGTGCGTTCGTACGATAACGAAGTTTTAAAAATATTACTCTCATATATCAATCTCATAAAATTGCAAATAGTGAATTACAATTAAAACGCTCATCAAACAATGTTCTCCCTATACCATTTTGTAATGGAATACTTTTGTGTGGCTTTGTAAATCAATAACAAATGTTCTGTGCAACACAAGTTATCTAAAATGTATGTTATAATATGTACCTTATAGTTGCATATAAATTTTATTAATTTCGAATGAGTGTAACACCATTAAAGTGCATTTGAAACATTTTTCCCCATTGATCGTCCCTGTAATTGATCTATGCATCCGATTTTCAAAAAATTTGAAATAACTCGAAAAAATTATGTAATAATTATGTATTTTAAATTTCAAACGATTAAAATACATTTGAAACTTTTTTCTCCATTGACCGTAATGTAATGGAATACTTTTGATTGCCCCTGTAATTGATCTATGCATCCGATTTTCAAAAAATTTGAAATAACTCGACAAAATTATGTAATAATTATGTATTTTAAATTTCAAACGATTAAAATACATTTGAAACTTTTTTCCCCATTGACCGTAATGTAATGGAATACTTTTGATTGCCCCTGTAATTGATCTATGCATTCGATTTTCATAAAATTTGAAATGACTCGACAAAATTATGTAATAATTATGTATTTAAATTTTCAAACGATTCGGTTGGGTAGTTTTTGCGTTGTTATATGCGGACAGACAGACGGACAGACAGACGGACGGACTGAGCGACAACAATAGGTGCTACGTATTTACATAATTACGAACGCACCTAAAAAGTAAGAGAGAGAAAAAAGGGGGGAGTTCAACGAACTCCTTGTGTAAAAAGTGGTCAGATTGCAACTCATTCGTACCGTTTACGGAAACGGTCTTAGCTTGTATATAGTTTTTTGTTTGTTTGTTTGTTTGTTTGCTTTTGAGCTGGTGTAAATATATTTTTTTTTACTTTTCCTCTTCTGTGGTAGCAGAGAATATGTATTTGTAATAGAAATTATAGAAGTACTTTTCAATTTTGTTTTTAGGGCTATTACATTTATTTTGCTCTAAACTTTTTGTGTGTGTGAATGTGCATTTTTATACTATATATATATTTTTTTTTTGTAATGAATCATGTGTAATCATTTTCAGTTACATTTTATTAAGCTGTTTATATGTTCTTTTGTGCATTTGATGTTATTGATATAACCATCAAAAGGTAAACGCATACAGTTTCCGTTTTCATAGATATGAGTTTTGAAGAAATAATTTGTATAAGGTTAGAGGTTATGTTTCGGTGGCATTGTCTAATTTTACTGAAATTTTAAGAGTACAGTGATGCTCTTTCTTGTAAATAAAAGTAAAATTTCGAGAAAAGATTTTTTTTATTACTATTTGATTCATGGTGTTGGAGCAAAAATAAGACAATGCAAAGTAGTATTATGATGTGAGATTTGCTGTACGTTTGATAATAATGGTAAAGAAAAAAAATGTGTTAGAAGATTATTTTTTATTGTTGTTATTATTAACTTGCATTGATACAATAATAATTGATTTGTCGGCAGAGTATATTAGTGGGAGACTTTGTAAAGTATGTTTGACCAATGCTGCATTCGATGCCAGTACGCTAGGTTTTGATGCTTGATAGAGCTTTAAAATTTTATTTTCTTTATCTGTGGATTCGAATTGCCTTTGGCTGGTTTTGAAATTAATTTTGGAGTTGTGCTAGTATGTTTAGAGTAAGGGAGTTTTACATGAAGTATTTTTTAGCAGAATTTCGGAGTATGGGGTAAAACGTAAGAGTTATTTTGAGTACGATCGACGTTATTACCGTCGTATGGTGGCCGAAAGGCATTATTTATTATTATTTTCTTTTTTAATTCTGATATTGGTCAAGCATTACTGTGGGTTACCATTTATATGTATAGTTAAGTACGGTTTGCAAGTTCATGCATCACTGAATAAAAACAAATATTGGACTTTTTATATATTAATTTCAAATGATAAATCATAATAGTTCTTTTAATTACTTAGATATTTTAGTATGTTTTCAGTGAATTTATTTTATATGTTTATTATTTTATTTACATCATCAAGAATTTGTATCGTGCTAAGCTACCTTTTTGTGTATGAGATTGAGATGCAAGATACTGGATTTACTGTATTAGTTTAGAAATATTTTACTGTTATCACTTGATGATCTATTAAGGTATATTTATGTGTTATTGTACAATATACTATTGCATTGTCAGTATTTTTGCGGAATTATACTGAACTAACAGTAACTTATTGTAAAAACTCGTGTAAACAGTTTGAATTGTAAATGGCAACAATAATTAAATTGGGATAAAACTTAGTATGTTTTGGTTGAGCAATTACTTTCTTGTGGGGTAAGCCGTTTAAATATTTTTTTTCTCCTATTTTTTTTTTCTTTTTCTTCTTTTTTTATAAAAATTCTGGTAATAGCTAAATTTAAGTATAATTTCTAGAATGGTACTCGTTTTGGGGGGTACTCTCTTAGGTGCACAAAGTGAGTACTGTGTTTTTGATGCTATGATTTCATTTTCTTATGTGGGGCAGGTGTTTTGTTTCGGATAAGAATATGGGGTATTAGTTGACGAGACACATCCGAAGACGATTGGTGGCAAAATTTGACTTTTCAATAGATTTAGGGTATAGTAAAAAAAATTTTTTGTTTGTTTTTGTGAGAGAAAATTTTTTCTGCGTAAAAATTTTCAGTAAAAAGGGGGGATATTGTTATAGTATGTTTATACTGGTTTTTAGGAACAGAATAATATTAAAAATATTAGGTTAAAACTCAAGGCTCGCGATGTATTTAGAAAGATAAGCACAGCTGCTCTTTTTATCATTAAAGGGGATAGCTTGTTATTTTTCTCGGGGAGGATGAGAGTGTAGCGGCTTTGAAATAGGGTCGGCGCGGATGGAGTATACAGTTACAAAGGTTTTTCCGAGTCGACTTTTGACTTTTGAATCTATAAAATTGAGGACGGGATGCGGTTTTGACATAGAATTTCCCTCGCAGGTGGACTGAGGGAGCAATTATTTTCCTTCGAATGCCGACTTTAATACTCCCGGATTTCGGAGGTCAGAATGGTCAATGTCACTTAAAAATTCACTGCATCAAGAAGGGCGTTGATCATTTTGGCCAATGAAAGTTGGGGGTGTTTAAGGGAACCTCCCGTCGGCCAATTATTAAAAAAATAAAGAGAGAAAAAATAGACAGAGTGGATTGGGGATTTTTAAGAAAAGTCTTTTAGATTCTCTTGCAAGCTCTCGGCTGCAGCTCTTGCCTTTGGTCTGGTTCCTCCGAGAGAATGAAGCTCTCATGATGGAGAAATGCATCTGCGTATTATGAGGTCCTGAAGGAAGTTATGATTTTTCCGGAAGACTATAATACTGTAATTTTGGCTTGTTCGCGCTAGAGATGAGACAGCATTGTGTTTGAAAGCTGACGGGCCTCTGATACTAGCTATGTTCGAAGTACGGATGGAAGAGATCGTCAGCCTGTAAGCGGTCCCCGGTGTTTTTTTCGGCGGCAAAGGAGGTTCCCGCTCTTCGTTTATTCAACGGGATGACAGGGCCAGTTCGTTTGGGAGAGCTTCGTCTGATCCTAGATTCCAGCCGCGGGGTTTGGACTCGACGATGAAGGCTTCATAGGGCGGATTTGGTCTGAGCTGAGGTGCCCGAAGACTATATATTGCTGGAGTTGATGTAGAGAGAAAAGGGTTGTGTGTATTAGAAATAGGGGTAAGTGTGGTTTATTATGTTTTGGGGAATATAATATAAATTCTACCCCTAGGGAGTTTCGTTACTCTACACGAGTTTCAGTATATTTAATTGTAATTTTAAGTTGTTATAAGAACATTCTGTTGTAATATGATTAAGTTTGGTAAATATATCTCAATCAATAAATACTAATTGTTAAATTTTATAAATAAATCTGTTATGTTAGTAATCTAAGAGTTGGTTTCTTTAATTCCAAGAGTCTTGATTATTTTCCTTACTAAGAGACATTTATCTTAATGTAATTGAAAATAATTTTGGAGCATCATTAGACACAACGCAATGAGCATGAATTTGAATTTTGTTTACAAGAAGGAGATTTACTTTTAAGATTATAGTTAATTATGAGAGTTATGGGATTCAGTTAATTTAGCATAATTTTGAAATTATTTAATGTAACAAATAAACAGATAATAGTAAATAAATAAAAATAAATAAATCAAAAAATAAACGAAACATAACATATGTACGCATGATTGTACGTATGTACGTACATATGTACGTAATGGGATAACTCTTGGTACAAATATTCGATTTGCTTAAAATTTTGGAAGTAGTTTCATTTTGGTAAGGTACTTTTCTGATTAGTTTTGGGAATTCATTGGATAAGATTAAGAGGGGGTGAACGGGAGGCTAATACCCCATTGTTAATTCAGAGAAATAGATTTTTCATGCAGAATTATCAGTTTTCATTTAAAATTTTAGGTATAGGATCATTCTGACAAGATGCCTCCGTGATTAGTTGTGGATGTTTATCGTTTAAGTGTAAAACAAACGGCAATGTAGGTAACCCCCCCAATAATTTAGATAAATGGTTTTGATGCAGAATTTACGGATTGTTGCAAATTTGGATGTATGTTCTTTCTGATAAGCGATTCCCTGAATAGTTTTGGGGAGTTTAATGGTTAAGTATGAAAGAAAAAGTGAAGGATTACCAACTTTCATAGGAAAAACTAGTTTATCCTATGGACATTTAGAGAAATAAGTTTGGCATAGGAAAACTAGTTTATCCAATTTGCGTTAGGATAAAATAGTTTGGTCTAGGCTAATATAATTTGGCTCAAAATTGGGTTTGTCCGGTAAACCATATCTTTTAATAGAATAAGCATAAATGTGTGTCAAGAGTCATTGCTTGTAACATCAATACAGAAATTTAACATGTCCACCGTAGAGACATGATACATTGGACATGGTGTTTGCTTATTTTTATTTTTCTTTCTGCTGACTCAGGCCATGCTGTGATAAGCTTGCTTTTATTATTATTATTATTATTATTATTATTCGAGCCAGATCGCAGCTGAATATAATTTGGAATCGAACAGCTTTTTCCATTTTTGAGAAATTAATTACCTGTCGACATATAGCTATTTTTGACACGGCGTCAAGTTTTTCTTTTCCGTAAAGTCGCAACTGGAAATTCGATTCAAAACGTAGCTTTAATAGTATTTCTCAAAGATACATCGCTTTTATGAAAAAATGGTTAACACCATTCGATTACATATTTTCTGAGTGAGAATGCCTGTTAATCTTATGCATTTCCGAAAAGGAATTAATTAATAAATGTGTTAGTATGTAGCTCTTTTGGATTTGAGAAAACCCTTAAAGAATGATAGAAAAATATATTTACAAATCTACTTTTTACTAAACATATTCAAAAGTTATGGTGTTTATAACACTCCTTTTTTTCTTTTGTTCTAACTATTTAATGAATTCCTATTTGAATATTGAAGGACTAAGAATCTAAATAATCAATAATACATTGTGCATTTTCCATTTAGCGAACGCATCGTAATTTAAAAATACACTAGCTGCACCCGTCGAAATTCGACGGAAAAGAATATATATTAGATAAGTATCTTACATTTAAAGCTTATGAATAATAAAAATGAATGACATAAAAGAAAAGTGTACTTAGAAGAAAATATAAATTTTATTCGGTTTTATCTATAATAAATAGAAAATCAGTTTTCATATTGGTTCAATGATAGGTTTTTTATTTTCTTTTTGAGTTGAGATTTAACTTTTCTTTTCGAGTCAAAATATTTCTTTACATACGACATTAGTTGTTGTGTTGCTTTTTGGAACTGTTTGCACTTTTAAATTTTTAAATGAACGTACTCGAGACATCGCAACATATGCCGTGGTTAAATACTGGCTCAAATATCAGCAGAATCCATTGTTTGTCCTTGTGCTTTAATTGTCATGCAAAACGCAACACGAATAATGAAAACATTATAAATGAAAAGGGAAGAGTTGTATCTGATGGCATTAAATCCATTCTAGGAATCAAAACTTTTTTTGCAACTCCCTCGCAAGTAGTAACTGCTAGATCCAAAAAAATATCGTACATGTTTCGTACAATTTACCTGGTCCCTTTTAAAAGACTTTCGTGTGGACTTAAATTTCTTAGTAATATTAGAATTGCTTCGATTTTTAATGTGAGAATGTGTGGAGGCAATCCACTTAATTCTAAGCTATTTAAAAATTCCGTTGGAAATTGGAGGATTTCCTTTTTCACTTTCAGTTATTAAATTATTTCTACTCATGTATGTTCTGGATGTGCGAGGTATAAGGTTAATAACTTTATGGTTAATTTTACTGCAATGATCGTTTTTCGGGGCTGGAATTGAATCTTTAGCGAATTTGGTGATACTATCTGAAAATGAAAATCCTTTTCGAAAAATTTGGGATACGATGTGTCATTTTCTGCTATAATAGACGGTGGTAAACATACTTTATTTGAGTCTCCAGAGAATTCTTCATTCATGCAAGAATTTCTCCATTACCTATTTTAAGCAAAAATTCCGAAAATGCAGATTCTTCTGGTCTTAATTGCATATTTTTTAACAATTTAAATATTTTAAATTATGACCAAAGAGTCGAAAACTTAATGCAGTTTTGAACTATGCCTTGTTTTGTTCTTTGTTTAGTACCAATTTTGTAATTGTGGCAACAGAATCACTGCATTTTTCCTTAAAATTGAAAAAAAAAAATGGAAATTAAAATGCGTATACTATTTTAAAAAGTCTGTTAAAAACCCAGTGAATTTAGGTTATATTTCGTTTAATAATTTGGATAATTGTGTTTTATAACATTTTATTAATATTAGCTTAAAATAATATTGTTTGAGAGTTAGACTGACCAATATAAAATGTATTTTTTACTGTAACTAATTTTCTATATTTATTATAAGTCAATGAAACTGTTCTTTTTTAAATATTTTCTTTCGTAGAATTTCGACGGGTTCCACCTCGTATTTGTAATATCAACAAAACATTTTAATTATTACAGAAACAGAGAGTTACTAAAACTGCATAACCAACCCAATACACATTTACAGCACTTGCAATAAATTAATTTATTAGTTTGTAGTCTCCATGAACTTATCATAATTAGTTTTATTGCCATGACAACGAAAAGAAAAACGATATCTTTGTTATTAAAAAGAATAAAATTTTTGTGTTTGTTATTGAAATGTGGAAAACGTTTTATTTATTTTTATTTTAAATAATAACTTAATACAACGAAATGATTGCAATTAATTTTTGATATTATGTAAAATAGAAAGATCGTAATACCGGCAAATCACAGGTTTTATTCTTTTTCTTTTTCTTTTTTCTAATATGACATCAGTTACATTCTCCTGATTGGTGGAAAGTAATAAAGAAAAATAAATTTCTATTATAGTGAGAAAAACGTAACCTGTTGCCACTGTTTTGAGGAAATGTCGCGAAAAAGCTTTTAATATTAAAAATAAACATAAAAATGGAAATAAATTAAAAATTAGCCAGAATGGGCACATCTACACATGAACAGCTTTCATTTAAAAAAATAATTATCAAAATCGGGCCAGTAGAAAACTCAGGGCTGATGACTAAAAAAACAGCCAGGTGTTTTAAATATATAGATTGTAAATTTATCCATAAATATGTATGCGGTATTCTTTAAAGGAAACTTAAATGTATGTGAATTAAAATCTGAATTTTTTGCAGAAATTGAGTAGGGCCAGGTCGAGCCGGACTGAGCCACTTTTCACTGATTTTTTTACAGGCAGGGCTCGGGTTGAACTTTTAATTTTTATACCGGGCTTCGAAATTCCGGCCCGTGCAAACCTGTAACAGTATTCTACTACTCTTCAAATAAAATACATTATACAGGGGTGATAGCAAAACCACTTTGCACAAGATTAGAGAGGGATTAAAATTAAAAAGAATATTGCCCTGTTAAAGTAATGGCTTTGCATTCACAGGCTGTTTACACTAATTGTGCATTACAGACTTTTTTTTTAAAAATATCACCCTCGAAAAAACAAGTAAGAGAGATTACTTTTTCCCATTTCCCCTAATTATACTTAACCATTGAACCCCAAAACTAATCACAGATACGCTTTATAAAATTGAACAATTATCCAAAATTTGAAGCAAATCAGATAATTCTGCTTAAAAACCATTCATCTGATTTAAGGAGGGTAATCCTACATTCCTCCTTTTATACTTAATCATTAAACCCCAAAACTTTCAGGGATTCGCTTTATGAAAAAAAAAAAAAAAAAAAAAAAAAACTATGTTCAAAATTTAATCGGCAAATCAGATAAATCTGCTTAAAAACCCATTTATTTAATTTAAGGAAGGCAATTAATCGTCCACTACCCCATTATACTTAACCAAAAGAAAAATTAATTAAAGAAGCGTCTGGTCAAAATGAATTCATGTCCAAAATTTTAAGCAAATTGGATAATTCTGTATTATAACTAATTTATCTAATTTAAGAAAATAAATTGCCCGCTTCCCCTTTATACTTAACCAAAGAACCACCAAAATTAATCAGTGTAGCGCTTGATCAGAATGAACAAATCAAAGATTTGCAGCAGATCGGTTAATTCTGCATGAAAAACCCATTTGGCAAAATTAGGCGGGAGTCCCCCTTTCTTCCATTTGTTCTTAACCAATTAACTTTCAAAACTAATTAGGGAAGCACCTTACCAGAATGAATCTATTTCAAAAAATTAAGTAAATCAGCAAAGTCTGCTTGAAAAAAGCATTTACATGAATTATGGGGCGTTACCTATATTTCCCCCTCTCTTTATACTTAAACAATGAACATCCACAACTAATCATGGATGCGCCTCATCAGAATGCCTCTATATCTAATTTTTTTATTATAAAATATGCTAATAATGCATGGAAACCCATTTATTTGATTTAAGGGAAGGGGCGAATCAGCTTCTCGATCTTCCTCTCCCTTATTATTCTCCCTTGACCTCCCAAAATTAAACAGAAAAACTCCTCATAAGAATAAACCTATATTGAAAGTTTGATGCAAATCGGTATTTCTATCAAGAATTTTTGCGTTACGTACTTACGTACATACACAGATACAGAATCCACGGGCACATTATTTCTCAGGCTTTGGTAGCCTGATGAGATAACAACACGTCAAATTACCTTATTTCTATCAAAAGTTATCGTGTTACGTACATACGTACGTACATACATGTGTACATACATGCGTAGACACAGAACTTGCGAGCCCATTATTTCTCAGGCTTTGACGCCTGTGAGCTAAAAACACGTAAAATGCATTGGCCTAGGATAAACTAGATCAGCCTAGGACAAACTAGAACGTTGGCGCTGAGGCGGTCATTGAATTCAATAAAATTACGCCAAATTGAATTGGCCTAGGATAATCTAGATCGGCCTAGGAAAAACTAGTTCAGACCAATTAGCAGCAGGCTAAACTCGTTTATCCTATAAGAGTTAGGCCAAACTAGTTTGGCCTAGGAAAAACTAGTTTGTCCTTTGGGCGTTAGGATAAACCGGTTTGGCCTAGGAAAAACTAGTTTATCCGATGGCCGTTAGGATAGACCGGTTTGGCCTAGGCCAATCTAGTTTGGCCTAAAATCGGGTTTGGCTTGTAACATATATAATTCTGTCCTCGATATTTTACAATCTGGCAATCAAAACATTAAGGAAGTAGACAATTTTATTTAAAGGCCACAGTCAAAGAGGTGATTATACGGCTTAATCTCTCCCTGTTTAAATGAAAACAATTAGTTTACAGAAGCTATTAAAAATCTATTTTCTGTTTTAAATGTTTCCTTATTCACTTTTGACAAAAAAAAGTAATATTGATGAAAGTTATTGTAGTTAGGAGACAAGGAAATTTGCAAATTAGTGGCCTCAAACATCAGTTCTACAATTTTATTCTGAAATTGTTTCATTTGGTTTTTAAAATATTCAAATCCTAATATAATTTATTTCATATTCATAATATTAATTATTATAAATGGCATATTAAGTAGTCTCTGGAAGATTAATTGTAAAAATTGACAGACAAAATTATACCCTAATATTCACAAACTTTTTTTTTTTTTTAATTATTACCTTTTAAATTCTCTACTGTCTCAATAATTTCATAGCTGTAATTTTTTGATATTTAGACACAGTTATATTTATTTAAACTATCCATCTAAAATAATTAAAATATCGATCTTCTGATAATTACAATAATTGATGCAGGCACTGAATGATTCTGTCAAATATTTTGTTAATTATTGGTATCCTAATTGTTAAATTAATTTGAAAATAACTATTTTATTTCATTAGTATGTTTTCATTAAATTCCCCCTCTAAATACAGTCACAATGGCGGATCTAAGGGAGGGGCGATGGGGCGATCGCCCCCCCCGCCCTTGATCCCAATAAAGAATCTGCGGAGCGACATTAGATGCCCACACAGAAAAGTTGTTTGTCCTAAACTCGATGCCGGCGAGTCCCGCCTGGATCGCGCTGGGACTGGGTCAGATATTCACACTTTCAGAACCAGGTCGGGTCAGGTCTTTTTATTTTTTGCAGAGCTGGACCGAGCCACACTGTTTTATCCAGGTCGGGTCTTGCGTGGACTTCGTTCTCCAACTTAAGTCCACGAGACTCGGACTGGGTAAGATTTTCTCTCATTTTGAATCGAGTCGTGTCCTGATCTTTTTTCTTTTTTCCTTTTTTTTTTTTTTTTTTTTTTTTTTTTTTTTTGCAGATTTTGGTGGGGATAGGCTTTTTTTCCTTCCCGACCGAGCCTGGTCTGGATTTTATTTTTCCTAGAAGTTTGCAGTGAACAAAATTTCCAGGTCGCGGCTCGGCCCGGAATAAAAGCTAAATATTCGGTCCGTCTCTGATCTAGATAGTATGCTAAACATTATTCACCCGAATGTGACCCATGCAAATAAACGTTTGGTACGTCTCTGATCTAGATAGTATCATAAACCTTACTGACTCGACCGTGACCCGTGCACTCCTCTAAATTCTTTCTCATGAGCCCAAGTTCGGTTGAAAACTTTCTTACTTGTTAATCGTAAAAATTATTAAACAGGCAAAATGCGAATTTCGTTAACCCGCGAGAACTCGCTCATGAGATTTTCTTTCTCCACCGTACCCTTTTTAAGACTATTTTTCATTTTAATAAAATTTCAAAATGTGATTTCGATTACTTTACCTCTTTTTTGAATAAAAATACGACCCAATAAAAATACCCGACCCAAAAGCGAAAAATCAGAAATTAACTCTAACCGCAGCAAAGAGTAGAAGTCAACCGGACCCAAACATGACGCAAGTAGAAATTAACCCGACCAAGAGCCAAAAATGGAAGCCATCCGGACCCAAACCCGACCCACAGCAAAATGTAGACGAAACACGACCCGCACTAAAAAAATGAGCTCCGACCCGTACATTAGACAGGAGTTTCCGAAATTTCAAAAATCGCCCCTCCCCCTCCCCTTGAGGGCTCTCCAGATCCGCCCTTGTACAGTCATAAAAACAATTATATTTATTACTTTTTGTGGGGTGTTCATTTTTGGACTTTTGGGTGTTATGACAGATTTCTGATAGTTAAAATTAAATTTTGATTCACAAAGGAAAATGAGACTATAAGAAAGGTTAAATATTGATGATAGATTTAATATAAAGATGAAAAAAAAAAAAAAAAAAAAAAAAAAAAGAGAAACTGGAATATATATATAATTAATATTAACGATTTTTTTTAAAAGAAATTCTTTGAGTGTATATTACTGGCACATATTTACCTTATAAACATATATGATAATATTGATAATATATAAACATGATCATTTATAACTTATTTAAAAGCAATCGATATTTTATTCGTGATCTTAAGTATTGAAATTCTAGAAGTATTATAAATTCTTTCGTACGAAATATTTATACTTTCAGAAATCGTTTCCTTATAAACGAATGACAAAAATTTTAAATTAAAAAGAGCTAGCTTTCAAAAACAACTTTTTAAAATTTTCGTAGCACTGTTGACTTGGAAAAATTTTGCTTTTGATTTGTGGTAAAAAAAAAAAAAAAAAAAAAAAAAAAAAAAAAAAAGGTAACAAATTTGAAGTTTGCTGTGAAAAGCAAAAGAGATTTTGATGGCCGTATTAACTAGGCGACTGCTTTTCATCCCAAAGTAAAATAAATGAAGTAAATCATGATAAAGAAAATAAATTCAAAGAAAAAATATTTATGCATTACAGTCTGGCGGTAAAATATGTTTTAAAAATTAAAATCAGCTGAAAATAAATCAAGTTTTTAATAACAAAATATTTTTTAAAAATTGGATTTTCAAATAATTGCTAACCCTTAACCGCTTCCCTGATTTGCCCGTACGTTATACGGGTAACGTGTTTTTGCCAATCATGATTTGCCCGTATCACGTACGGGTATCCATATTCCAATCATGATTTATTATTCTCACCAGTAAATTTTTACTGTAGATTTTGCATTATTTAATCCGAGCATTTTTCTTATTCAATTAGGCAAAAATTTCTGTTTTCAAAAGCCGGTGATAAAAAATTAAAAATTCTGTAAAAGACATAAAAAAAAAAAAAAAAAATAGGCATATCTTGAAAGATTTTTTTTTCAAAAATATTGATCAGTTAAGTGGTTAAATACTGTGTGTTGCAAAACGGCAACATTTTCAATTTAGTCTTCTAAAATACTATTTAAATCCCTCTGTCCCAAATTAGTTGCGACATTTGAATACTTTTATACTGATTATTGATATTGATGACTTTATGATTTTGTTTGAACATTTTTTAGTGAGCTATACTATCAATCAACAATATTTACGCACCTAACTTTCCCCCCATAATTCCATAAATAAGCATTCAATTAGTTTAAAAAATCCCAGTTCACACGCTCTTAAGCCACACCCCCATTTTGTAAGGATTTTTTTTAACAGCAATTACATAAAACTGTCTTCAAGCTAATCAATCGTGAATTCATTTGCGAACTTTTTATTCCAATATTTCTGAAATGTTTTGGCATAAACATGCCGCAAACACAATCGAATTCTGTCGAGCTAATTTTTTTTCTATTAGACTTTGCTTAATGATGAATGAGATACGCACCAAAGTTTTTTTCGCCTTGAGAATCCTGTGTAATATTAATTTATGAATTATAACAACATATGATAATCTTCGCAGTGATTGTTTTCGTTTTATTGGGACATCTTTAATTTTTCTCAGTAGCATTTTTTTCTTTGCGTCCGCATTTACAATTTTTTGTAAATTTACATTGTAAATTTCTTCATCTTTTATTTTTGACCTCTTTGCCTGTTTCTGCAAACGAGATAGGATGATAAACATTATGATACACATTGAATTAAATAGCTGCAGCATTTATGTCATTAAGGCTTAGTTTACAATTTATTAAATATCGTTTCAAACATTCCAGTACAGCGCTGCGCTCAATATCAGTCATTTTGTTTCTTCAGACAATTTTCTAAATTATTATTTCGTTTTCTTTGACTTTAAAATCGAGTAAACATTGCTTCTGAAACATGGCATACACGGTTATAATCATTCTAGTATAATTTTACTGGTGTTGATCTACTAAACTGCATCAGAAGTTATTTATGACTCCGCCTACTTGAAATGTCGCAACTAATTTGGGACAAAATTTTCAACCTAAATGTCGCAACTAATTTGGGACAGTAGAAAAGCACTAATGTTGCCATAAAATACATACTGATAATATGATTAAATCAGTTTTCAACATGTAGATGACAGCAATAATGTTGTTTAAGAATAAAGAGATAGGTTTATTTTTTCTATTGTCGCTATATATGTTTTTTGTTTAATTTGGAAGCTTGCGAAATAACCTATTTTGTTCTACAGTGAGCAACTAAAATTTATTCCTTATCAAGATTTTGAACCTCTTGGAAAATTTTTTGGGGATGAGTTGTTCGTGGGGAAATGTTTGGGGACTCAACATTATTGGGTAAAAACCTGGAGATTTTTTTTCACTATTTCAGTAAAGTTTACTTTCAGTCATCTGGCAACATTGGATCGATCTCAAACTCAATTTTGATTTGGGAAATGAAAATTAATCATTATTCTCATGATCATGTTCATAGTTTACAACAAGTTATAGATATCAAGATTCACGACCTGCGTCGACTATCCCAACCAGTAACCAGTGCGACAGTTTTTCTTCGTCGTGGTGGTCATACACGCAATCACATTTCTTTTATTATAATGAATTTTTAAAGCAGAAATAAAAGAAATTTTGTAACTTTTTTTGTTTAAGGTTAATTAATTTGTGCTTCAAGGGATGATTGGAGAGTTTATTGGATGACATGCGACTGCATACAAAAGTCACATTGTTACGTTTGTAACTGAACACGATAGCAGATCTGCAGACCTGCTAATTTTCCTTATGAGATATTTGAATGTAAACTTTGCGGTTTAAGCGACGTAAATCTTCCAATTGCAAAACCTTCAAGTTAAATGTTTATTTTTCGTAAATGGGAAATTTTTTCAAAAAAAAAAAAAAAAAAAGACTTGATTTTTGCGAAAAATTTAAATTAAACATTTTTTATAGGAGTAAATTGAAAACTTACTTCTTTGATTAAAAATTAAGATGGGGACTTTTTCGGGAAAAAAAAACAAAAAACAACAACAAAAGTAATTTAGCGAAAAATTAAAAATTTTTGGGAAAACTGACTTGTTAACTCTTTTTCTAATAAAAATAATCTTTAAATTCTTAAGATTTCTGTAATTCTTAAAATCTTTCCTTCTTAATATGGAAAGATAACAGAAAATCAGTATTCCAAACAGAGAAAATGTTAGCTATTCAATTATTTTCTTTCAGCGCATTGTGTTGTCTTCATTCCAGCAAAATTCGCAGCTGGTGTACCGACTTGCGCATGATAATATTAACTGATTTTAGAAAGAAATCGATACTTCCGGTACGATCCAAAAATGTGGAAAATGTATAAATGAAACAACATTATAGAATACAGGTAAATACAAATATTTTTAATAAAATATTGATTTTCTTTTTTAATGTATTATTATTATTTTGTTTTGAACAATATATTTATTCAAGTCCACCTTTTAGAAACACGGGAGACATTATAAATTCTTTTATCAAAAAGGTTTACGTTTTGAAAAATATTTCATTTATGAAGGAATAACAGGATTTTAGAATTTAAAAAGCTAAACTTTTAAAAACTACTTTTTGAAATGTCTCGCACTGTTGTTGCTTTTGATGTGTAGAAAGATAGAGAGAGGAAGCAGGCCCGGACTGGCTCCTTTGGGGGCCCTCGGCGAGAGATTGAAAAGGGGCCCCTTACAAGAAATTTAGCGAAGACAGAATATTATATTTTATTTTTAAATTTAGGTTTAAAACCCCATTTAGGTTATTTTGTTACTTGGAAAATAGTTGAGCAAAATATAAGC
Organism: Maratus speculifer; assembly: GCA_964019185.1. NCBI lineage: Eukaryota > Metazoa > Arthropoda > Arachnida > Araneae > Salticidae > Maratus > Maratus speculifer. The sequence goes on along the minus strand of OZ025297.1, from coordinate 310,738,419 downwards.
TTTATCTACTGTTATTAACTTACTTCCACAATAAATATTTATATTATTTTTATACACCATACCTAAACTAATTCTATGCTAGAAAAAAAAAAAGAATTATTCATTTTAAGTGGAGAAGAATTATTCATTTTACTTAAAAATTTGAGTGGTATATATATTTAGTTTTAGGCAATAAAAAGACTGTATCGAAGTCATAATAATCAAAATCCTACTGGGATACTTAAGTAAATATAAAAAGTGACATAATGATAACAGTAATTAAAAAAAAGCGGGTAAGTGTGATCACAGATAGCTCCGACTGTTTCGCTTAATATGCTTCAAAACAACTTATCCTTTAATTAGTAAATCAAAATTGTTAATTTATAATTATTAAACTCTTACATAGATAGTAGCATAAATAAATTTAAAATAAAAGGAAGTTATTTATTTTTATTAAATTAAAAATCTTCAAATTAAATTATTTAAATAAAATTCAAAATTCCAAATTCTTCAAAAACCAGAAAAAAATAGCGGAAATATAAATAAAATTGTAAATTTCTAAAAACGAAAAAAATGTTTAAATGAAATTTAAAATGCTGAATCATTAATAAACCTCTAGTTTTTAAAATAGAAAGAAAATTGTAATTAATATATATATATATATATGAATATTAGGGACAAAAAAAAATATATATATATATATATATATATATATATAAACTCTCAAATTGGCAAAAAATACGGTTTTTTCCTAATTTTTCTATCTTAGTATGAAAACTTCAATTCGAGCTGTGAACCTTCTGTTTACTAGCGAGACGCTCTTCCTCCAAAAATACACGGATGTCTACACAAAATACATTGAAATTAAGGTATTCTTTTAAAATTTAAATCACAAAAATGAACGGATGACATTGATAAAATTGATAAAATCGTTTTCATAACAAAAAGAGGAAAAACTCTACAATACCCCCAATACAGATACAGATTACTAAGAAGAGTTATGTGATTATAAATGGGTGTTTACTACTTAATAGATTTTTGACCAGTTTTTCATTGGCCCTTGGCTATATAATTTATAATTACATCTTTATGGAAATTTTAAAATGTGTCTCTTTCTCCATTCATGAAATGAAGATTAGACAAGGTCTTGGATTAAAGTACACTGCTCAGAAAAAGTTAGAGGAGTAAGCAAAAAAGTGAAGGGCAGATAGCCATGAATGGGCATAAAACAGAGAATACATGTATATCAATGCGAAATACGGAAAAAAAAAGACTTAAAAAATTGCAAGAGAGCTTTAATTTTTTGAAACGATGAATAGAACACCAAAAGGTGGTTTAGTGCAACAATATTGTTACACATAAATGATAAAAAATTTGCTGTTCAGGAATGATGCAAAGTATTTGATATAGCGTGTCGTCCACTCGAATCGATAAAACTCCTGTTTTTCATAGATTCATTGACATCGTCAATAAGACTTAGGAGAGTATCTTTCCACTCTTCAAGAATGGAAATCTCTATGTCTTGGATATAAAAAGAGGCCTTTATCTCGCTGTAGCTGCAGTATGTCATCAGAGTGTGCTTTAAACATATTCAAACATCAGTGTTTCAAACAGGTCAGGAGAGCATATTGGCTATACTCCATACGCTGTATTGCTTCAGCTTTAAGCATGTTCTCCATAATATGAGTTGTACACAATCTGGCATGAAAAAAAGGAATGACCAATTGTTGCAGCGTAAGATATGGCGTGAGGTCTTAGTATCTCGTTAAACAAACTTTGCGCCGTGAAAGTGCCACTCTGAATGACATGCAGACCCATATGTTAATTTATGCTGATTGCATCAAATACCACCAAACCACCTTCTGTATAATGTTATCAACACGAATATGAGGTTATTGCTAACCCATTTCACTCCATACCAAAACACTCCGGATATTACATCCATACAGAATTAGGAATCGTCTGTAAACAGCACTTGACTCCTACCGCATTGCTTCCAATCTCGATATTCAGTTGCTCATCGTCTTCCGGCCGCACAGTTGCTTGTAGTCAACATAATACAGTCTACTAACTTACGTGCACATAGACCACTCTGATGAAGCCTATTTAAGACTATTTGATTAACCACCCTTCGTCATGTGTGCAAGAATAACCGTGTTTGCAGCTGGGTAGCTCTGTCTGTTCCGTCCCGATAAACTGTTAATAGGATATATCGGCTAGCAGTTTTTGTGATAGCACATGATCGACCTTGTCCTGATCAACGTCTATAATTCTTTGAGTCCTGGAATCGATTTCACTGCCTTGCATTGACACTTTATTGCTATTTCGACAGCTTCTATTATGTATCGTTGGATTTGCCCGGATTCAACTGTCCCGGTCATAATTCGAACCATGGATTCCGGTAAATCATATTGTTGTAAGAGTTTCAAGTTATTTTTTCTCAAAGCAAAAGCTGATTTTTATACAAGGTATGATTAGTACAAACTCGTAAGCGATATACAGATTGGTAAACATTTAAAATTATGAGGGTTCAAAAGCAATAGAAAAGATGCATGATAAACACTGCAAAATTTAGTTATGATCAGAAAAACAAATTTAAAGATTTTTTTTACTTTCAAAATTTGATTCTGCATCGTCAAATTCAAAGATTTCTTCAGCTTCTTTCAAATTGTTTTCTTTAGACACTGTGAAACTTTCATGCTGACCTGTAAACTGTTTCAGGTCTCAAAATTGACTTCTTTCAGTTTTACAAAATCTAGAAATTCTACAAAGGATTTCCGTAAAGAACCACCAAGTACTACATATCCATTAAATTTCTTTGAATTCAACCAGGAATAATCGTCTAAAATTTTTTTGGGGCAAATTTTTTCTTAGATACTTGTCCTAACACAATTTAAAACATTGAAAAGGACCAATTTATATTTTGAGCAGTTGAGGTTCCAGGAGCTTTGTCTATTAAATTTTTCACCAGGGATATTTTTCTTTGGGATTCGTTTTCCTTGTGAACTATTTCTACTTGTATATCGATACTGTTATCTTCTTTAACTGTGCTTGTATAACATTTTCTTTTTAATATAAAGCTTAGCGTGTTTGTCACTCCTTTATTCCTTACTTTTTTAACCATCTTCTCTACCGAATTGCAGGTTGTAAAAAATGGTTTTATTTTAAAATTTGAAATAGAAAATATATCAGGATAATAATCTAGTAACCAATATACATGCGTAGGTTTTCAAATCTGGACCGTTGACGGATCAAATTTCTTGTCATGAATTTAGATTTGCAGTTAAAACTACCATTTGATACTTAAAAAAAACATCAGTAAAATTGAATAGTTTTCGTTCTTTTTATTTTCCTTGGTAATCGGGGAGAGAGATTAGTTTATATTATTCCATCACCTTGTGGCTCCTATTTTTCGAAACCCGTAAAGTTTTTTATGTGCAATACATTTTATTTAATTTCCTTCCCTTTTACGCACATTCTTTTATGAGACGAGCTTAGAAAAACAACAGATTCTCCCACCAATCCAAAGAAGTTTTCTACTTTGAGAAACGTTCTCAAAGTAGTCAACGTTCTCAATAACCAAATTCAGTAACTTTTCCATGCAGCAAGTATAAATAACATTCCGTTTTGAAATGAGCTTGTACACTGTTATATTATTCTTTCATATTGGTAGCTCTATCAAATGAACAAGCAATAACATTTGATACAATCTAAATTTTGCTAATTCTGATTTTACAAGCTCGTATACAAAGTCAACTAACAAGAATCATAGATTTCTGTTATCCCTAAAAGTCTTTCACATACCTTTCCTTAAAGGGTATAGCTGACGCAAATTGCCAATTCGTAACAGCTATATCTTGAGTACTACCTACCATCATGATGAATATTATGCTATCATATGTGTCTTTAAAAATAATATTACAGAACATTGGACCTATTATTTGTTGTAGAGGTTTGTACGCGTGTTTGGTCCGAAACTCGTATCCAGCTCGGTCTGCAGGCCGGATAGGCAAAGAAATTTAGCAAAAGTGTTAAGCCGATTAAAAAAAAAAAAAAAATAGAGAATCTGGCCAACCCGAAATAAAAATTTAAATGAAGACGATAAAATATTATCCGTTTTCAGTGAATGTGACTTTCGCGAGAATGAGTATAAATGTGGGTCACGAGCCGATGCTAGTTTGACAAGCATCCATATAAAAATGCAGACATTGGACAGTTATGTGGTATCAGAGACAGTTTTTAATTGTTTCAACAGACTCATGCCTAAGGCCGTGATCAGGTGTGCATTTTTTTTCTACGTAGTAGAGTCGGGCCAGAACTGGACTTAAATGTTCTCAGAATGGGTAGGACAGTTACTATTTTTTTTTTTTAAATATTAATAGCGATAATAAACTTCTGTTAATAGGAATCACTGAAAGTATAACTTAGAGTGGTTTTCAGTCTATTTCTCTATAACGCGAAACTTTCTGATTAATTTTTAACTGTAAATGCATAAAATTGACATGCGTGACTATTAAAGGAATTGGAAATCGAATAATTTTTCCATTTTTCGTAAATAAATTATCAAATTGTAAGATATTTTTGTCACGTGACTGCAGGTTTTTGCCCTTTTCAATGATATTGCTTCCAAAAATTCAATTCAAAATGCTAACTTTGACAATATTTCTAAAAGATATAATGTCTTTATCAAAAAAATGGAAGACACCATTCTATTGCATAGGTTCTGAATAAGAAAAAAACAGCAAAACTTATGCCTTTCCGAAGAAAATGAATTTAGAAATGTATCAGGTCCTTTGAATTTGAAAGAAACTAATAAATGACAGAGAAATATATTCAAAAATATATTTTTTATAATACATTTTCAAAAGTTAATCATTTTTTGCCGTCTTTTTTTTCTTTAAATCTAAACTACATTAATTTTATAATGAATCTTTATTTGAATTTTCAAAAATCTAGGCTTTTAAGTAATCATTAATGTTATTATTGTGTATTTTCTGTGTTGCGAAAACATCGTGATTTAAAAGTATAGTTTTAAAATATAAAATATTTCATAAATGTGTATGTAGTATTCTTTAAAAAGATCTTAATTGTATGTTAAGAAAAACTAATTTTTTTTGTGGAAATTGAGTGGAATCGGGTTGTTTTCTAACTGATTTTTGTACGAGCTTTGGCCGTGAATTGTGAAAGTACAAATGAGCCTAGACGATCTCCCCAGACATGGACATTCTGGCCCGCGCAGACTTCTAACTTCTTAATAAAGATTTTCAACAAAAATTTCAACAAAGAGCTTCATCCAACTTTAATTAACTTTCCTGTGACTTTTTTTAAACTATTTTCCTTCTTTCTTTCTTTTTTTTTTCTTTCTTTTTTTTTTTTTTTTTTTTTTTGTCTTCAATAAACTTATCGACATGATTTTGTAAAATCACATCATAATTTATAACCAACATGACCAGTTCGAGAAAAGTATTATGGTTATCTACAAAGTCAAGCGTATAATGTCCTTCTGCTTTATCCCATCTGTACGCAATGCCTTGTTTTCCAATAAGCAAAACTACATCAATTAACCATTGAACAACATATCTTCTAGTGCGACTGAGAAGAGGAATTACTTAACCAAGTATTAAAACTTTTAAACATTATTTTACTTTTAAAAATTTTCTCATTTTTTTTTTCCTTTTCGTACCTACTGTCGTTTTGGTACACATGCTTCATGTTGACCCAACTGTGACACTACACTAGTTACAACCATATTGTACGAGATTGACAAGTGAGCGTCGCGATCACTTTGAATCTGACTCTATGAGCACGAAACTATGTAAGTTACCGTGAAAAAACTATCAATTGTTTAAAATTTACTGTAAACGCATATAATTATTGGAAAATACTGAATTTTTTTTTCTTATGTAAATAGTAATTATAAAATCGTATATTCATTCTTCCGGGGCCCCTTTGGGTCGGGGGCCCTCGGCAATCGCCGACCAGCCGACCTGGCCAGTCCGGGCCTGAGAGGAAGAGATAGAGAGAAATAAATGCATCGTGAAATTCTCTGCGAAATCAAAGGAAATTTGCACTGTTGTATTACGTTTGAATTAGAAATAAAGCCAAAGACAAGAGCAGGATGGAGGGGTGCTCTCAGGCGTTTGATTTATTTTAGAAGCGTGTAAAAATGAGAAAATATATTAGTACAACAATTCAATGTACCATCAAGTGATAAGCTGAAAGTTAACACAGAAAGAAAGAACTATGTAAACGGAATATGTCTAAAATGTAACATTTGCCTGCCTTTTGTGCCTTTCGTCTGAACAGATTGATACTCTTCTGTTATTAATTTTACTGTCATTAATTGCATGATTATATTATTAAATTGGTACTTAGACTGACATTAATATTTTATAGTGTACATAAAGTGTACCAACACAAAGTGTATCATTTTTTTGCAGTCAAATATAGTTATATTTTAATAAAAAACAAATAGTGCAGGTATTTGTTAAACATGGTAAAAAATATACATTTGAAGTCGCTCTTTTTTCGTCAGATTTTTGTTATATGAATACAAATGCATATATAAACAGTAAAATGCGCTTAAGAAAATTAAATAAGCGAATAACCTACATAAGAAATTTACATGCCTGTTGTAAGTAAAACTGCATATTAATGTAAGATCGAAGTTCGTTGAAATAAGTAATAATGCACATATGTGATGGGCTAAAAGAAGATAACTTTTCTTTTAAGGAGGGATGAAAGATCAACTCAAGATCTTTCGAAGTATTAGCTCCATTTACCTAACTAAACGAAATCGCATTAAAATAAGATAAACAAAACGCTGTCAAAATAACAATAAGAGAGAGCAAGCGATACGGAGCCGGTAAACTAACAAATCAAGAAATAGGAAGAAGAGAAGAGGAATTGGACTGTTTTCTGATTTCACATACTGTATTTTTTATTATTTTTCATTTCACGTACAAGTATCTGGCTTTCGCTTACCAGTAAACAGAACTTTACGTATCAGAACTGGTACGCGTCCCATAGTTTGAGAACCCCTGTATTAGTACATAAAAAAGGGGGAGGGGATTGAAACTGCATCTTTGAAAATATTTTATTTTAGTTTGGCTAACTGGAAAAATTTACTTCATCACGATTATTACTGCTGAATTTGCGTTTTCTCCCGCAACTAATTAGGGACTGTCCACAAATAATGTCACGCTTGATTGGGGGGAGGGGAGTTTATGAAATTGTGATAGTTTGTGACAAGGGGTGGGAGAGGGTAAGAAAAAATGTGATATCACAAATTTTGGTTAAAATAAAAACATTAAAAATCGGCAGACAAAGTTATGAAGTTATTTTAAAATTGAAGAATTTTGTATTCATAAAGATGAGATTTAAAACTAAATATGTTAAATTCTATTTCAAAATTAAAAATATCCCTGTTTTCAATTGCTCTTTCATATTAATATTTTATTTCTATTCTATATTAATTACGTTTTTTGTTGTAAACCTTAACCTTATTTCATACAAAATAAGTACATGAATCATTTTTATTGTTCAATTCACAAATGTCATTAAATCACATAGCTGAAGTTTAATACTAGAATTATGGGAAATTTGACTTAAATTTTATAAAAATAGTTTACACCAGAATTTTTATTTAAAACAGTTTAAAATATTTATTTAACCTTGTTTTTCTTTGTGTTGTTAAAACAAATTTCATAAAAAAAATTCTGATTCGAACTAGTTTCAATTTATTTGAAAAAATATTTCACCACAATTCACTTATATTTTTAAGAGATCGTAACATCACCATTTGCACAAATCATCACTTATTCTATGATGTTCAATCATCATTTAGTCTATCTGTCGAAGTGTGACGCAATTTTTGTGTCTTATTGCACGGAATTTAATCAAAATTTAGTTCGGTTAAACCTTGACGTACATTGGTGCTGATTACTTTCGGGTATATTTGGTGGAGCTGCTTTGTTGTATTTTTCGCAATTTCTTTGTGACAGCTTCTAAATTATAATCTCTATATCTACGGAAATGAATTTCATTAAACTCCTCAGTCCTGATACAAACATTACGAGGGGTCACAAAAACCTGTTTAAAATTTCTATAAAACATTGCCAAAGATGTATCAGCCTACATATCAATGCTTATGATATGCACTCATTTGTTAAAATGTCTAGGTAATTTTAACAAATTCTAGAAGCATTTAAATTCACTTAAAGATAGTTGTTTAGAGTCTCCTACAGGCAACATCAAGACTGAAGAGGTTAAACTTCATATTCAAATAGATCTTGATATAAGCAGGCACTAATTAGATAATAGTGTATCTTAATGGTGTAACTGCTGTGCTGCTTTTTTTAGTGATTTCCATGATAGTTATATCTCAAAATCTATGGAATGGATTTTAATCAAACTTTGTATTAGACCTTGGACATTAAGTATTGTTGGTTAGTCTTGAGTACATGTTGCTTAACGGATGGCACACGCACATACGCACACAAAATAGCAAACACATGCGAAAAAAATAGCATAAACTAAAAAAACCCGACCCGTCCGGCACAGTGGGTCGGGTCAGGCACTATTTACCCGACCCAATATAGGGTCCTACCCAAGACTTCTAAAGCTACTACATTAACGACGAATCGTGAGAAAAATTAGCATTTGACTTTTACTAGTTGTAATGAAAACAAAACTTAGACAGCATCGAAGTGTTTGTTGGTACACAAAAAAGCATCCGATTAACAGGAAATGCTAATAAATTGCTATGACCATAGGAGAACCGTTGCAATCTTAGCTGGGCGTACAAGTTTCGTTTCTTTCTGGTAACATTTCTTTTAATTTTGTTAACACATTCGCTGCCGATCACACGCCAGCGCGAGATGTGGGGTGATGTTACAATAGACAGTCAAGCGCTGGCGCGGGAAAATCTTTCACTGATTTTTTTTGTTATAAAAAGTAAATCGGCTTCTGGGAAAAACCCACTTCTACAGTGCGGGATTAATTATCATCACATCTTCACGTATGCGGTAGCGAACGTGTTAAGCATAACTGTGAAGCAATTGAGAGGGTGCCTTTATATGAGTAAAACATAAAATCCAAGACAATTAAGAGGTTGCAATTAGAATGTACTTCCAGTTATTTGGTGGAAAAACTAAAAATATTGACTACACTGAAAAAAAAAAATCCCTGTCGGTTTGGCCTATAGGCAGAGGTAGATTTCAAAAAGTGCTCATTTCAGCAAAAAAAAAAAAAAAAAAAAAAAAAAAAGTGATTACAAATAACCCAATTTACAACTTTATTTGTCCGTTTTTGAAATTTTTTTAATTTCATTTTTCTGTAAGAACTGGCTTTATCAGAATCATCTTAAGCTAAATTCGGCCCAAATGCCGAAAGAGGAGTTATTGGAGAATTTATGGGGTCATGTTGTTTTTGAGGGTGGAAAAGTGGAAGTAAAAAAGTATGATATTTGTGGCAGTGTGTGCAGAAAATGTATGGCAATCTGAAAATCCTATTATCATAGTATTTCAGATTGAAATACATCACTCAACTTTATGAAGTTAACCCCTTCGCGATGGGAGTCTTTTACGAAATTTTCAATGTTTTGTCAGCGGTTTTTAAAAACAGAAATTTATGCCTTATCAAATCGAGAAAATGCTCCGGTTTAAATAAGCCAATTTTACAGTAAAATTTTACTGGTGGAGATAAACAAGAATTCTTAAGACTTTTTAAGGCACGCAATACTTGTCGCTCATCCCCAAGGAGTTAATCAATTCCTATTACCGTTCTCTAGGTAAAAGTAAATATTTCTAGGACTACACAGTACTTTAAATGGGTGTTTGTGTGTAAATTTATGGTGATAACCACTGACTGACAACCCGATGTCTACAAGGGAACCTGCTAAAACATACTGTAAAAAATCTATGTAGAATTACTCCATAAAATTGATGGCAGCCTTGCTGCTCCATTTTATTGAGTAATTTAACCAATGTAACTGATATTACGTTACACTAATGTGTAATATTACACCAGTTATATCAGTTTAAATTACACCATTATATAAGTTAAATTACTCCTTTTTTATACAGTGCAGCTAACAAGGCCATGGTTATTTAAATTGGATTCGATTGAGGGCTAAAGACTACTTTGATTTGAGACGGTGGTAATACAAAATGGTTAAATGTTTGATATAATAAGCATGTCATGACTGATAGATTTTTTTTTTAAGAATATGAATATTTTTAAGGATAACTTGTTTAAAATAAGAAATACACATCCTTAATGAAATTAATAATCATACTCATCAAAAGTTTAAAATTATAAATAAATGTTTGGATTCAAAAATCCCAAGTTGAATACTGGTATAGCAGTTTCTGCATTTTTAAAATGCTTTATTTTAATTATTTTTCCTTTTTTATGTCTGTAAGAATTTTTCGTGTTGTGTAAATAAATCTAAAACTTCACTTTATTTATTCTACATGTCATGTATGAACCACTCCTTTAAGGTATAAATTAGTAATATTCGTAATTAATTTATGTTAATATCAGAACTCGTGTTAGCGTGTGTTAATAAATTGGCTAGAATCTCAAAAACTAATTGTGCACGAAATTGCACAACGCTTTGAGTTGAATTAATTTATTTACTGCAGGGAAATTTATGGGAATTCATCTTTCCTGCATCACAATTAACAAGAATATTTTTGTGACTGCTTTATTTATATATTAAAATGTACTTAGAGGCTGTGTGATGGCTGCTTTGCACCTCAAATTGTATAATCGATCTAAATTGAATAGATCTTTCTAAAAATTTCATCTAAATATTACACGCTTTTTAAAGGATATAACATATACATATTAAAATAATTGACAAGAAACAAAAAAATGCGTCAATGATAGATTATGAAGCACATTTCAACACATTCAGATTAAAGTAACAAAATTGCACCGTTTATAAAATTCAAATATTACGTCTCATTTCATCATATGGAAATGTATAATGCATTTCAAAACCGAAATTTAGCTGTTCCCATATACAATCGGAAAATTATCTGGATTTTTTAGCAGTCCTGTATATGATACAGAGATTTGTATCTACTAACAACATGCATTCCAATATAAGTTCATTTAAGAGATATATATATATATATTTCAGAAAATTCCCTTTTAGCAATTTCTTCTAATAAGGAGAATGGTATGCGAATACTTTTTTACAGCCCAATGTATGAGGTATAAAATTTATCTATGAAGAGTAATATGCAAAAAACTAATTAAATTAAAAAGTGCAACCCGATTTTTAAAACATACTCTCCAGCAATTATTACGTAAAGACAGCATTGTAACCGATTTCTTTTGCTTGCCTCTGTAAATTAATGAAAAATGCTATGAATGCTTTGTTTTAACGTGATCGTAGTAAAATTCAATGATTTATATCAGTTTCAATGCATTTGAAATAGGGTAATGTCATTAAAATACTGTCCAAGCTCTTTTCCCTCAAATACCATATTCTGTTGAGTGTCCATGTAAATGAACCATTAATCATGCATATTTCATATGCAATACCAAACATGCTTTGGTGGCCCTAAATAAGCTTTATCAGTTGCAGAAAATCGAAATATATTTACGGGAGTTAGAGCTTGCACAAGCGAACAGTCAAACCAAATGCATGAGAACTTTTCAACTTTATCGGAAAGTGCTGTAAATGATGAATTTGTGAAACAGGATCCTCCTTTAAATAATAATAATAATAATAATAATTTAATCTTGTCAAAATGATTACAATATCAATAATAATTATAAATGCTAAGATGATAAACTGTTTAAAATGTAAAGGATCCAATTAAAAGGATTTTTTTAAACATCTCCAATCGTTCTATGGTCACTAACCGAAGAAAGGGGACTCTCAAAAATGGAAAGAGGCTGGTATGGTTTTGTCTAACCGACTTCGGATCGGTTCGGATACTACGAAAGTAATAAAACATGAAAAGCACTACATGACTAAACAAAGACACCGCTGTCCGTAGAATCTGTCTGTTTGAACTTTATACTCGCACCTTGTGATTTCGTATTAGTAGGATTTATTGTATTTTTCATTGCTTTTCTTTGAACTATATGTCAAAACTTTTATGTAATTTAATATTTACTAGACGCTAGAATTTATAAAAGTTTTCATTCTATATTTTTTTTTTCTTTTTCGCAAACATAGCATTGAAAAATCTGATATTAAACAAAATAAACGCAACAAAAACTTCTATAACGCAGTATGTCTATAACGTAATTCAATCTTAAATGGAAAAATAACATATTTCTAGCAGAAAGAAATATCGTACAATTATATCTGCTAATATAGAAACCTGTTTAACCTTCCTACCATGAATGGGTCTAATCGACCCACAACTATAATTCATTTTATACGATTCGAACTAGAACTTTTTTCAAAAAGAAAGTTAAATAATAGATTAGAAAAATAAGTCAATTAAATACATTAAAATGTTTTAAATAACAATTCTGGTGTAAAATGTTTTTATCAAGATTGAGTAAAATTTGAACAGGGTAAGAAAGTTAAAATGTAACTTTCTCTCGGTTCCTAGCGATTCCATTTTGCAAGTTTTGCTTACAAAACTTAATATAACAAAACTTAATATTCAGCACTGCAAAGAAAAATCTATTTATTTGTAATGGGTCGATTATTTTTCTTATTTGACTGCTAGTATTCTAAAACGAAGAGATAAAACTCCAAATTGCTTAATATATTATCTTCTAAAAGCTTATCTCGTATAAAATATTATTCTGCTGATTTCTTAAGGATTGGTGGAGTTTAGTAGCAGAAATTATTAGTTAATTTATCAAAATTTAAGTTAATTCCTTAAGAGGCATGCAATAATATCTCTGCAATATTAAATTCTCACCGGAAAAATCCAAAAATTTTACTTTAAAATAAGAAAAGCCAATATTTCAGCATTTTGCCGACAAAGTTAAAAACTAGTTGGATGTGCCAATCCCAAAACTTTCTTCCATCTCATACGCACATTTTAATATTAAAAAAAAATAATTACACGTGTTAATGCTTTAATAATTTTAATTCAATATTATACCAACTTTGATTTCCATCTTAAATATCTGCTTCAGTCAATTAATCGAAGTAAAAACGAGTTTCCATCTCTGCAAGCGCCGATCGACAATCGAATGATAGGCAGATTTTTTCAAATTCAGCGAGGACCTACTTGTCATACCCAAAAATAATCATAAACAAAAAAATTAGTTCAGTTCTATGCATAACTTCACACATTTTTTATGGCAAAATAATGAAAATGGCACAAACACTGTGATTAGCGCCTCCTTCCAGCGGAATTTTTTAAAATTCAGGCAAGACCAACTAGCCATAGCCATACACTTTCACAAAAAATTTGGTTCAATTTTATGCATAACTTCATATCTTTTGGTCGGTACAATATTGAAAATGGCACAAAAATCGCGATTGCAGCGCCATCTTCTTGCGGAATATTTCAAAACTGAAGGAGGACATGCTTGCCACAGCCAAAAACATTCACAAAAAATTTGGTTCAATTCTATCCATAACTTCATACAATTTTAGGTGGTACAATATTGAAAACGGGGGAAAAATCTGTATTTCAGCGCCCCCTTCCAGCGGATTTTTTTCAAATTCAGGGAGGACCAAGTAGGCATAGCCATACATTTACAAAAAAATTTGGTTCAATTCCATCTATAACTTCATGCACTTTTAGGTGGTACAATATTGAAAATGGCACAAAAATCGCTATTACAGCGCCCCCTTCCGGCGGATTTTTTTCATATTCTGGGAGGACCAATTAGCCATAGCCATACATTTACACAAAATTTTGATTTAATTCTATTTGTAATTTCATACAATTTCAGGTGGTACAATATTGAAAATGGCACAAAAAAATCGCTATTTCAGCGCCTCGTTCCAGCAGATTTTTTTCAAATTCAGGGAGGACCATCTAGCCATAGCCATACACTTTCACAAAAAATTTGGTTCAATTCGAAACATAACTTCATATACTTTTAGTCGGTATAACATTGAAAATGGCACAAACATTGAAATCGGTATTGCAGCGTCCCCTTCCGGCGGAATATTTCAAAAATGAAGAAGGACCTGCTTGCCACAGCCGAAAACATTCCCAAACTAGTTGGATGTGCCAATCCCAAAACTTTCTTCTATCTCATACGCACATTTTAATATTTTTAAAAAATAGTTACTCATTTTAATGCTTTAATAATTTTAATTCAATACCATACCAACTTTGATTTTCATCTTAAATTTCTGCTTCAGTCAATAAATCGAAGTAAAAACGAATTTTCGTCTCAGCACGAGCCGATGGACACTAGAATAATAGGCAGAATTTTTTTTCAAATTCAGGGAGAACCTACTTGCCTTACCAAAAAATAATCATATACAAAAAAATTAGTTCAGTTAAAAACTAACTTCATACACTTTTAGGTGGTGCAATATTGAAAATGGCATAAAATTGGCTATTGCAGCGCCCCTTTCCGGCGGATTTTTTTCAAATTCTGGGGGGACCAACTAGCCATAGCCATACACTTATGCAAAAATTTTGGTTCAATTCGATGCATAACTTCATATCTTTTGGTCGGTACAATATTGAAAATGGCACAAAACTCGCGATTGCAGCGCCATCTTCCGGCGAAAAATTTCAAAACTGAAGGAGGACATGCTTGCCACAGCCAAAAACATTCACAAAAAATTTGGTTCAATTCTATGCATAATCTTCATACATTTTTTGATGGTAGAATGGCGACATGCGGACACACAGACAGAAAGACACACGGATAGACAGACATTTTGTAAAAACATGTTTTTTGGAATCCCTGACACCTAAAACGTGTAAATCCGTCGAAAACCGGAAATTGAAAGAAAATTAGATTGCAATATTTCTTCTATTAAAGATAGAAGAAAGTAATATAAAATTTTTTTAAAAGTTTCTGGTGAGAATTTCGTTTAAATTAGGTTGGATAAAATATATCCCACCGCCCCTTCAAGGGGTTAAAGAGACGTTAACCTTTTCAGACCTGGTGTATCTTACATAGGGTACACATCTTTAAAATTTGTTTTTCCACGTATATCAATATTGTAAAAAAAAAAAAAAAAGGAGAGAAATTAGTCTGAATGGAGCCTAACAGATAGCAGAATTAAACAAAATTGCAATTTGTTTCTTATAGCGATTTTTTAGCGAACTACGTGTTGTATAAAAATGACTTGTAGCAGAAATGTATGAAATGTACAAAAATGAAAACGATGTATTAGCGGACACTGAGATCGCTGGCGCTGTGCTTAATAGAACCCGCGAAATCACTGATATCATCTTGAGGAACGAGGACAAGAACCTGGCAGAAGAATAAGGTCTCACCGAGAAAATGCATAAATTTGATCGCAAAAGTAATGTGATTTTTAGAGAAACAAGACTGTACTTCCAAAATCCATGTTCGTCACTTGTATAAAATGTAAAAAAAGAAGATAGTTATTTGATAATGATGCTTGAGAAATTACATGAGAAAAAAAAAAAAAAAAAAAAAAAAAAAAAAGACTGTTTATAGGGAACATACAAACTATGAAATAAAGTAACTTTTTTCAATTTTCTCTTATTCTCAAATCAATAGCATTTAAATTACGAATAAATGCCACTATCAAGAAAATCGTAAGTATTTTTGTTATTTTTTTAGTAATCTGTAATTTCAAAAATACGGTTTTGTCTCGGACCCCAAAATTCCAGATTTTTTGTTTATGTTGTGTATTGCAATATTTCCGATACAATATGTTACAATTATTACAAGATTGTGTCTTACTGAAATGAAAGAAGAAAAGGATGTAAAAGAATTTTCTGAAGTACTTGACAGTAACTATGCATAACTATACTAAATAAATTCACTTCACATTTATTTTTTTCACTAAAATTTTTTCTTGTATTGTTCAAAATATATATCCTAATATAGTGTGTATAACTATTCATTACAAAACAATTAGAATTAAACTATTATTTATTTATTTATTTATTTATTTATTTGTTTATTTTTATGATAGTTCATAATATATAATCATAATAAATTTTGTACTCATGCATTTTTGCATTAGAATATAACAGACGTTGCACCAAGATCTGAATACTTATAAAACTAATTATTATAGCAAGTCCCTCATTTGCCATGTTTGACGTACAATTTCTGACTTGCTTTTTTTTTTCCTCAGTCTTTTGCAATTTTTTTTAAAATAAGGAAATTTTGCACTTTATAAAAATTATAGTGCTTTTTTATATTTTTTATTTGTCGCATCTAAAAACTTTTTTTTAAAGGTAAACGTCTAACATCTTAATAACGTCATCGTAATTAACCTATCAAGGCCGTAGCTAACGGGGTGCTAAAGGCGGCTCAGCTCCCCCCCTTCCATCCCTAAAATATTTTGAGCCTCCCCTGGAAAAGACTTCAAAGTCATTAAATGAATTTGTGTTCCAAAAATCCAAATGAAATTCTGTTTAAAAACCTACTTTAGGACCTTTCACAGTTTCGAAAAAATATTAAATTGTGACTTAAATAAGTGTTTCAACACTTACTCATCCTATATGCACATTGGAAGCTAACATGATGTTTAATATTGCATTAGTTATACAGTCTAATTTTTCATCATCCTATTCTTTTCTTAGCCATAAAACGAAGTTATTACAACAGTTTAATGAGAAACCTAGTAAATACAGAGTGAATATGCATTAATTTATTTTTCTGAGACACAGAGAAAGATGGAGAAAATATACCCCCCTCCTCCCCTGTTACTCCCTTCCAGTGTTGAATTCTGGGCGGACCCGGGAGGGGGGCATCCCCCCCTCCTCATTTCTTGCTACGGCCCTGCTACCTATGTTTTAGAATTTGGAAATATTTAACGTTAATTCAGTTCTAATTCGACAGTTAATGATTCATTGCAGAACTATTATTTGCGATAGAGATAATCTAAACCTCAAGATTCATTATCCCTCGAAAATTTGTTAATCAAGTACTGTAAATATTTTGCTAAAATCTCAAAGGATATCATATTATCCTTTAATGAATACAGAAACAGAAATCCATTTATCAACATTTGATCATATAGTTGAGGACAATTTACTCAAAATGATTGTTATCGCGATCGATATAACATTTCATCCTTTTCCATTAATTATCATTATGCTATCAACTTAATTTACTTTGCTATGGAAATAGAAACTAACTGATGAAGATATCGAAGTTGAAATTTTTGTTTGTTACACGAGACAGTTTACTAATTTTGTGTTTATAATGCTTAGTTATATTTTTAATTTATTTCACTTAAAAGGATATGCCTGTTTATCAAAAACCTTTTATTTAATATAATTTATTTATAATTATTTTATTTACAATTATTTATCTTTAATTTACTTCTATCTTTGTTAAATCTTTTCTGATCATTTCTCCCATTTTCTATCGTTAGGATTTCATTCCTATCCCACTCTCTCTCTTTCTCTCTCTCTCTCTTTGTTCCGCTCGATTCTGCTTCTGCTCTGAAAATGCTTGCACATCTTTCATCTAGAATAATAATAATAATAATAATAATAATAATAATAATAATAATAATAATAATAATAATAATAAGATTATGTCTTTAGGAAGCATGTCAGTTTTGCTGTTTTATGGTGTTAAAAACTTTGTATATGAAATTTCATTTTATTTTTTAAATTTAATATGCCTAGTTTAATAATGTTTTTCGTTAAAAACATTGCATTTAAAATTTTGGTACTTATGTATTACCCGTGTCAAGAAGATGATCGCCAAAAATGGTTGTTAATTATTAACGGTGTTTATGATTCACATTCTCCAATCATATTCAAACAAGTAAGAAAAATCATGCGTTAAGCATAGATTATGAAGCACTTTCCAACACTTCTTGAAATCTTTAACAAAACCTCGTTATACAGGGAAATAACGTATTATTGTACATATCCAAATACGTATTCCAGTACTTTTAAAAAGCCCTGTATTTGATCTGTCGGTTAATATATAGATTATACAATGGTAAATTTTAGTTTAGCAAGAAAACGCCTAATTGGTTGAAATTTTCCTTTCAGCAATTTATACTAATAGATGGAAACATACTTAAATAGTTTTGTTTAGTCCTTTAGAATACATAGTAACTTTAATACACATGAGTATTTTGCTAAGGTTTAGTTAAAAAAAAAAAAAAAAAAAAAAAAAAAAAAAAATTCTCTTTAAAGTACTTAAATCAAATTTTCAAAAATTATCATCCAAAGACGCCCATGTATCCAGTTCTTTGTGTGACCTTGTATGTCATTTTATCTATATCCTACAAACATTTTTTTCTTAAACTAAATGCAGTTCAACGTAAAAAAGCATTACATATTTAAAAACCACCTTTAAGTAAATTACACTCATATTCAGTAACCTTTCCGAGATCTTTTGTGTAACCCTGTATATCTAAATTGTGTAACAACTACCATTTATATAAACCTTATAATATGCATACATCTAGTAAAACTTAAAAGAGTATATCATAATTAAAAATACATTTCATCCATCTAACAGCCATCTTCCGTAATATACAGGACTTCAGATAGAATATACTATTTGAAATATTTTGTGTGTCCCTGTAAATGCTATGCAATACGTATTATAGATAAAATAACTCATATTAATCCTCAGCAACGTAAATCAATTTGATTTTATAGGAAATCGTTTACCATAATAAAAATATGTCGCAAATAATCCCCCCCCCCCTTTATTATTATGTATTGGAAATTTGCAGTTTGAGCGCATTTGCTACATTAGTTTTGACAGGGTTATCCTAAAGATATTCATTCTTTTTTAATTTGTTGACGGTCCCCTATAAAGTTTCGGGAAAAAATCTTCACTGAAATATATGACCTGTACTATTATGTTTATACACTTATAGTTTCAGGATAATTCCTCATGTATTTTCTAGATGTTTAACAAATTGTCTACAATCGCAAGTGGACGGTCATCAATGGCCATGTAGTGTATACTCGGTATGTCATGAAAATTTTGGACGTTAATGTCGTTTATCCGAGCACGAATCCTATTGAAAATGAAGTTTCTGACATGATTAGTTTATTTACAGGGACAGTCAAAAGTTTTCCGTTACATTCCGGCCTATGGGGGAAAATCGTTTCAAATGAGTTTTAAAGATGTTACACTCTGTCAAACATATTTAATAAATGTACATTAAATTGCTTTTTAGCACTTTCCAACAAAGTTGAAAGGTGCTTATGCATTCGGTTTGTCTGGCCGTCTGTCCGCGCTCTAACTCTCGTAAATACACTACATGGCCATTGATGACCGTCCACTTGCGATTTTAGACATTTTGTTAAATATCTAGAAAAATACACGAGGAATTATCCCGAAACTCTTAGTGTATAAACATAATAGTACAAGTTATACATTTCCGTGAAGAATTTTTCCCGAAAGTTCATAGGGGAACGTCAACAAATTAAAAAAGGATGAACATCTTTTGGATAAGCCTGTTAAAACTAATGTAGCAAAAGCGCTCAAACTGTAGATTATGATTAAGTGGTTTATTGTAACAAACGTTGTTCATTTTTATGCGAATGTCATGTATACGCGTAGAGAAATTAAGGTTTTTATAAAAATGGTCCCAAATTTTGCCAAGTTTTTACCTATGATTTGCAGCGTTCTTAATATAAAGTAACATTCTTTTCTGAAAATACGACAAATAATATTGCACACAATACTGTGTAATTGGAATTAAAACTAGAAATCACAGTAAAAAAAAAAGTTTTGACATCCTACATTATTTTTCTGCAATATGACATTAGTCTATTTTAAGGCATACTGCATGTAGTATAACAATTGTGAATAAACGATGTTATAAAAATAAATTACCCGTAATTAAATCATTATTAGTTTTTTTTCCCCTTATTCCAAATCTCTTTTCAATATATAGATTAGAAAATATAAAAATCAAATGAACTATGTTTTAAAAATAAATTAACCATTCCATAGTTAAATCATTATTAGCTTTTTTTTTTCAATGGCAAATCTCTTTTCAATAATATAGATTAGAAAATATCAAGATCAACAACAAAAATAATTTGCATCATCTTCTCTCTGTGATAAAGTTTTTATATTTGAAGCATAGAAGATCCTCCAGGCAATTTTCCGTGCATATATAAAATAATAGCCTGTAACTGAATATTAAAAAATAATGAAATAATTATTGAAAGCTAAAGAAAAATCTGAATCTATTAATAAATCCGTGGAAGAATACTTTTTCTTCCAAACTCTTTGTAAGTTTTCTCATTTGTTTTCACCGGGACTTTCAATTATTATTTTAATTAACAGGAACTTTAGAAAAATTATTTCTTGGGTAAACCTCATTTATAGCTTGTTATAAACCTTTTATTTTTTGCCAAGAAGACATTTATTGTTTGTTCTTGATTTATAAATAGTTCAAAAACAAAGAAAAATATTTTGGATTATAGGAATGAAGGCTTAAAATATGGCTCAGGGGGAGCATCCCTCCCGGAAAATTTGAGATTTTGTATTAAAAAAATGTGCAATTTTCCTCCCGGATATGAGCAATGCCCCACCCCTCCTCTCGGAGCCACAGAAATCCCTCCCGGAAAAAAACTGTTTGAATTCAACACTGCCTAAGATGCTTGGATTAGATTCCCTGGTTATAAAATAAATGATATTCCGAGCACAAAGTATAATTAATCGTTATAACAGTTTACAAAGAAAAACTTGAATCTTTTGGTACATAACGGCAAAAAGAAAAACCTTTCCTTTCCAACCATTTTGTAAAAAAAAAAAATTCGGTTTTTTAGGGACTTTCTATTAATATTTCAATTTTCAAGAATTCTAGTTAAAATTATTTTTGTTTGGAAAAAATCTTTTTGTTGTGTTTGAAAGCTACTATTCGTTACCAAATAGCAGTTTTTGCTTCTTCTTGAATATCAATTAGACAACATTAGTTTTGGATAAATTTCTAAACTTTGTTGACCGACAATTTCCTATGAAATCTGTGTTTCGAAGCAATGGAAATTGTGAAATTCGGCTGATTAGATAAGTTTTTCGAGTCATTCTATCAATAAATATTTTGAAGATCTCTGGGTTTTACATGAACTTTTCTATAATGTAAAGTGTATGTCTTTTGTAACAAAAAGTGACCAATTTTTTGGTACAAAGAAGTAATCTTTCTAATAAAAGTTTGCGGATATTTTAATTAAAATAAAATGTCGTAGGCGGAACAAAGGGTCCAGCCAGCGCATGTTTTTTGTCAACAAAGTATCTATTTAAAAACATGATTATCTTCGCAACCGGTCAATAAAGTATTAATGGAAAATCTTCCATGAACAAATTGTTTCACATGGCATTAATTTATATTTCTAATATTGATAATACAAAAAAAAGTAATATCTCAGGAATTAAATTCACTGACCTCCAAAATTATAAAATAACGATTTTCAAATTTCCTGTTGAAAATCCTTTTTCTACCACAAATTAAGAAAGATAATTCTCGATTTATTAAATGCCAAACTTTCTGTCAATAAATAAGAGATTTTTTTTTCATTCTAAAATAGTGGTAGCAAAGTATTTAACTTGAGCAAGAATAGTTATATAGACTGTTGCGTCCTTCAATGCAACACCAGTGGGTTAAGATAGGTTAATTCCAGCACAGTGTAACACCAAAAACAACAACAAACAAGCATTCTTACAAGTTTTAAGCACCATAATTACACTACCCTACACGAATTTTAGAAATCGTTCTCCTTCTCTTTCTTTACATACATATTATTTATCTATAGAATAAAGTATTTATATTAGCATTTATGAAATTTTTTACGAGCACACGCACACATATTATATTTACATTATTAGTGCAATATTTATAACAACTTTTAATTTAGTATATTTCGAAAACTGTTTAACATATCATAATTAAAATTAGACTTGCAAACATCAGAAAAAAATCCGTTTAAGCATGGGAAAAAAAAAAAAAAAAAAAAAAAAAAAATCAAACTTTGCAGTTTCAACTAAATTATCATCATCATTATTATTTATAATGTCCCAAGATTACTTTTTCTGTTTATATATAAGAAAATTTGAAGAACAATGGTAAAAAAGAATTATATAAGTCTTTTCACACAGACAATCAAAATTTCTCAATTTAGAGATTAGAATATTCTATAGGTTATCTTTCGCTCGCACGGAAGCAATGACAAAATAATGAAAAATAATGAAAGAATTATTCAAGGCTACAAAAAATCCGAACCTTTTGATACACTACCGGAAGAAAAAAATTTCTCATCCAATTCTTTCGCAGGTTTTCTTACTTGTTCCTTTGTGAACATTCAATCAAGATTTCAATTAATGGGAATTTTAGTTTAAATTATTTCTTGGAAAAAACTTTTTTTTATGGATTATTTTAAATTTTTTATTAGCTACAAAGTAGCAGTTTTACCTTCTTTTTGAATATCAATTTTGGATTACATTAGTTTTGAAGCAATTTTAATGGAGGAACTTCCATGAATAAGTTCGTTCATATGCGACACTTTATTCTTTTCCTGTTTTTAATACAAATCAAATGAAATCTCATTGTGTTGAGAACTAGCACTTTCTTATAAAGAATGTTGTTTTTTTTAAGATGAGATTTTTCAGATAATTTCTGTCAATATGGACAATATTCCTGTATGTCACAGTAAGTAAAATAGCGACGTGATCATCTGTTTACGCTTTGCATTCACCAAGGGTTTTTTTTTCCTATTTCTTTTTTCAACGTTATTTTATTGGCACATTTATGAACTCAGAAACCAAATTATTAAAATAATAAGCATATTATTCAATTATTAAATAATATAAAAAATGATAAAAGCATGAAAATTTGTAGAATTCAAATGAGAAAGGTTATAAACATATACACAAAGTTTATACAGTTTATAAAACTTAACATTGAAACCGTAAAATAAAAAGATATTTAAGTAAAATAAGTTTAACTAACATAATTTATAAATAAAGCTCAATTTAAAGTCGAAAATTTCAGGCATCAATACAAACATTGGCTATAAAATAATTTATTTTAACGTTATGTTTCTAATAAATTCGATACTTGACATAAAATTAATCTGAAATTAAATGGATATTTCTTATTCAAATCTATTACACACATTTAAATTTTTTCAGCAATAGAATAAACTAGTGAGATTGTACCATTCCCAAAACTTCCTTCTATCTTATATATGTTAAAATACTTCAAAATTCGCTATTGCAGTGTCAAAATTAATTGGCAATCCATGGCCATCATGAGGATTCTATAGATATTAAATTGCTTGTATTAGTTACTGAATATGACTATCACTAAAATCATACAAAAAAGCAGCATAGCCGCGCTACCTGTTGGACGATTAACATTAAAACTCAACCAGTAACAACTTATGACAACGCCTAATTGAATCTGAAGTTAGATGAAAATTAGAGCAATAGTTCTTGAGACAGAGATGTTGCGAAAATAGTGAAAAATCCAATATACACTACCTGGCCATTGATGAACGTCCACTTGCGATTTTAGATATTTTGTTAAATATCTAGACAAATACACAAGGAATTATCCCGAAACTCTTAGTGTATAAATATAATAGTATAAATCGTACATTTCCGTGAAGATTTTTTCCTGAAACTCCATAGGGGGCTGTCAACAAATTAAAAAGGAATGAATATCTTTTGAATAACCCTGTCAAAACTAAGGTAGCAAAAGCTCTCAAACTCTAGATTATGATTAGTGCCTTATTGTAATAAACTGTGTTCATTTTTATGCAAATAGCATGCATACTCGCAGAGAAATTAAGGTTTTTATAAAAATGGTCCCAAATTTCGCCAAGTTTTTTTGCTTTTAATTTTCAGAGTTCTTAATGTAAAGTAATATTCTTTTCTGAAATATGACAAATATTATTGCACACAATACTCTGTCATCAGAATTAAAAAATAATAAAAATTGTTTGAAAAATGAGTAGGTTTACTAAATAATTTTTCACTGCGCATGCGTCAAAGATATAAAAATTTCATTTACATATTTTGTTAGATAAATGTATAGAGCAACTTTTGTAAAAGTCTCAAAATCATAGCTTGAAAATTCTGAAAGTAATCGTCTATAGAATAAGCACAAAATTCGTTGTTCCCGAAATGAAGCAAAAAATGAGGGATTTTATCCAAATGTAGTACGTCCCATATTGTGTATTCTATATTGACACTAATCAATGAATATATGGATACAACCCCTCTTATTAGCCTCCGATGCTATTTCTTTCAGACAAGCTAAAAAATGTCGTGTCATCAGCCCTGAATTTTCTAGTCAACCGATTTTGATAATTATTTTTTTAAATGAAAGCTATTTATTTGTAGTTGTGCCCATTTTAATTATTTTTTAATTTATTTCCATTTTTATATTTTATTTTTAATTTTAAAAGCTTTTTCATGACATTTCTTCAAAATGGTGGCAACACAGTTTAGCTTTTCTCTCGATAATAAAAATTTATTTTCTAAAATGATTGCGTATAATTATGCACTAATTGAGTTAAAAATATATATATTTACTGAGAAATAATATTAATAATGTAAATAAAATGACAGAAAATAATTTATGATAAAAATTAATGTCTAAATCAAAATAAGAGAAATTTCAAATGAGGAAAATATGTCATTCAGCAACCAGATAAAAGGGAATTACAATATTATTATGGAGGCCTTTTTCATAAACAATAACTTTTAAAGAACATTTGAAGAGAAAATGACGTCACTATTTAAAACATTGTATTTTTACTCATAACGATATTAGGTACTACTCTGTTATCCCGTCGACCAATTTCGCCAAATTATACAAATCGCCACATTAATAGCCAAACTATACATATTGACATAATTTTTATTTTAAATAACGAAAAATAATTAATTAGTAGAATATTAATAAAAATATTAATAAAAATCACTTAATGAAATTTTAAACACATGAACCTTATTTAATGTTATTGAATGTGACATTCACGATCATCCATTATTGGCATTTAATCTTATAGTTTGGCGATAATTTTTGGTCGATGGGATAACCTAGTAGTACCCGATATTATTTTTTTTCTTTTCTTTTCTTTCTTTCTTTCTTTTTTTTTTTTTTTTTAATAAAGCTATTTTCCTGTGAGTGCATATAAAATAAAATTTCTGAATTTCGCCGGCACTCATATTACAATTTTAACTGTAGATGTGCGAATATATGAATGCAAAATTATAACTGGCAAATTTGACATTTACTTTGTAAATATATTTATTATGTATTGATTCAATAATGTAATTATTTTTGCTTTTTTTAAAACCAAATCGATCGGATCTTTTAAACATTTCATTCGTCGAATTCGACGGGATTTCATTCGTTTTATTGTTAAATTGCATTTCCTTTTACTCAGAGTCTATAAAAAAGCGTTTAAACTAAAGAAAAAATCCGTTTTTGATGAATCTAGTCAATGAAGAAGTAGCACATCAAATTGTATATCTTTATTATTCCGCAATTCCAATGTCTCAGAGAGAAATTGCTATTCAATTGGGTATTTCACGCCGTTCTGTTTGCTATTATATTGATAAACACAAGAAAAATGAAGTTAGTTCATTGCAATCTAAACGGGGTCGCCCTTCTAAAAAACTTCTATCGATTTTTTTTTTTGTAATCGGAGGCGAAACTGAATTTTGCAATGGTAGAATCTACATTCATCTTGTTTTTGGTTCATTTTAGGAATAACGGATTTTCAACTTATTCAATTGACGATTATTTTCATAATTTTCAAGTTATGATTTTGCGACTTTCACAAAATTTCCTCGATACATTTAGCTAACATAATATGCAAATGAAATGTTGATATCTTTGACGCATGTGCAGTGAAAAATTATTTAGTAAACTTACTCATTTTTCATACAATTTTTATTAATTCTGATGACACGGTATTGTGTTCAATATTATTTGTCATATTTTCAGAAAAGAATGTTACTTTATATTAAGAACTCTGAACATTATAATCAAAAATCTTGGCAAAATTTGGGAAATTTTTTATAAAAACCTTTTTATAGAAACCTATAAATCCATTTCTCTGCGAGTATGCATGCTATTTGTATAAAAATGAACACAGTTTACTACAATAAGGCACTTAATCATAATCTAGAGTTTGAGCGCTTTTGCTACATTACTTTTGACAGGGTTATTCAAAAGATATTAATTCTTTTTTAATTTTTTGACGGTCTCCTATGAAGTTTCGGGGAAAAAATCTTCATCGACATGTATGACTTACACTATTATATTTATACACTAAGAGTTTCGAGATCATTCCTCATGTATATGTCTAGATATTTAACAAAATGTCTAATATCGCAAGTGGACGTTCATCAATGGCCAGGTAGTGTAGCAGCGCCACCTTTTGTGAGATATACATCAAAACGTAATCAGTATTTATCAAATAATATCTGAATGAGAAGTTTAGGCAAAATTCATGCATTAGTTCTTGAAATTGAGCTATTGCGGGAATCGTGAAAAATGCAGCATACCAGAGCTGCATATTGGGCGATTTAAACCAAAAACTAATCAGCACCAGTTTATATCAGCAACTAACGGAAAATAATTTTTTATTAAATTCCGTGCATTAATTCTTGAAATAGAACACCTACAAAATTTGTGTCACATACAGACAGAGTCACCCTAAAAAACATCAAATCACGTTCAGGACTTTCTAAAACCTATAAATCCATCGAAAACTAGAAGTCGTAATTTTATTTATATTTTATTATGAAATTTGAATAACAATAAGGAAATATCAACATTATATTTTTTAATTAGAAAATTAAAATTTCCCCAATTTATTTAAAATTAAAAATTTTTCTATTTATTTAAAATAAAAAAAATCCCAATTTATTTAAAATCAAAAATTTTCCCCAATTTATTTAAAATTTAAATTTTACGAATTTATTTAAAATTGTAATATTCTCCAAGCTATCTTTTGTTCACACGAAACTGAATGACAGAATATTATAACAAATAAATAAATAAATAAGTAAAAGTGACATAATTATTAAAGAATAAAGCAAAAATCGAGTCTTTTGATATACCGCCAGAAGGATAACTGTCTCTTCCAATTCTTTTGTAGTTTTCTTATTTGTTCACTTCGAGGCGTTCAATTATAATTTTAATTATCAGGAATATTGGTTAATTTATCAGCATCTGGTTAAAAATAACGGTATTTCTGGAAAAAAAGAGAACCTTTTGCGACTCGTTATAAAGCTTTTATTTACTGTCAACTCACTGATTATTTTCGTTTTCTTTTTTCGTCGTTAAAAATTTGACTTTTTATTTAAAAAAAGTTATTTAAAAAATAATTAAAAAATATTCATAAAGTCAATTACAACATATTATTTAAAATGTATTTTTCTTTTATAGGAGATCATTTATTATTGAAAATGATATTTTATATTTATAGATAAATAAAAGCTTAAAATTATATTTGGAGCAGATGTGTTAATTTAATACAAAATTAGAAAATCGTGTGGTTGAAAGTTTTAAGCTTTAAGGATGTTGTCAGAGTTTTCCTTGAAATTTACAAATTTACATACTCACTTTTAAACGCAAAAGCATGTTACAGACATGATTTAGAATTAACTTAAATTTTAATAACCTTTCATTTTAATATAAACTGAATTACGTGTTGAATTATAAGCGGTTGTTGTTCGATAAAAATTTTATATTTTATTATTTTATAACATCTGAAAACTCAGTTTAGAGTGCTTTATTGAAATTTAGTTCAAATTCTAAAGGCTTTTTTAACAGCATTTTGAAAAAGATTGCTTTTAATGAAAATTGGAAATACCGTTCGATTTCATTCTATCTAAATAACAGTATCTGTAACAGTATCTATTCATCCAAATACAAACAAATATGAACTCTGGAATGTAACCAGTTTGGGTTTGAAAACAATCTTAAGGCTTTTCTCAAATTTAAAGAAGCTATTTTCTGACACATTTCTGAATTCATTTTTGCTTGAAAACACATTAAATTAGAAGGTTTCTAATTCAGATTTTAATCGAATGATTTTTTCATTTCATGGTAAACGCATATGATTTTACAGAACATACAGTAAAACTTGGAGTTTTAAACGAAATTTTCGGTATATCAGTGCAAGAAAGAAGAAAAAATTGTTGCTACGTAACAAGAATGACTTATAACTCTAAGTAATTTACTTATCTGAAAATGGAAAACGCTATTTAATTAAAAATCGCTTCAATATGCCTGTTAATTTCGTTTCTTTTTAAGCATAAAAATGAATCAGACAATGAGTCATAACATTTTTTGTTGTCAGCAGGGAATTTGCAGCAGGGAAGTATCTTAAATACAACTTAAGATAATAAATTTCTTTCCCTCCTTTTAGATGCATGTTTTTCCAATGAGAACGCAATTCTCAGTTTTGAATTCATAAGGAGATTCAATGTTCTTCATCTTCTTATAATTAATTTTTGTAAGCATGTGCATAAAAGAGCATGATTGATTGTAAGAATTATATATTCAGTAAAAATCAAATTTTATCAAAAAATACAGATTTAAGTTTCAGTTAAAAAATCCTAGGATGAACATCTAAACTTAGAATGAAGCATCTGAATGTACAATAAATGAGAAATTAGTTTAAAATTGAAGAAAATATTTGTTTCCATATATAATTATGCTATGTCAAATATTTAAAAAATATCTTTCTGAACAAAAAATAATATGCTTGAAGAAAAAAAAAATTCATATTGTTAGGTAACAAGTATTATTTCTTCATAAAGTTTTCTTTTCGCAAGTAGTTTAAAATTTTTTTCTAATGTTTAAATTTCTTGTGAAAAAATATGTATACGGGTTTTTTTATCACCATTCTTTTATTTATTTCCCCTTTTTATTTATATATTTTTTTTCAGTTTGTGTACTTTATGTTTACGGATATGCATTTTTATACCGTATGTTTTTCTGTGATTTAATAGTTATTTTTAACAAAAAAATTTACTCTACATTATTACATACAATTTTTGTGAGTTGCAGAAAAAACATTATTAATAGCCGAAATTATTGTTAAAGCGCCCAATTTAGCGAATTAACACCAATAGAAAAGAGTCTTTCTAACTAAAGAAGTTGTCACTTCGTGCCCACATATACAAGAGACGGGGGTGACAACGATATCGGGTCACTTTGACGCTGAGCGCACTTGATGCAGGGAAAGGAAAAGAGGGGTCGGCACGGGCGCACTAAGCCGGTCTCCGTTATTTAATCCAATTTAGTTTTAATATATAAAGATGGAACTCTGTAATCGATTTTACGCTCAATCCTTGATATTTTAGAACTATAAAAAATTATGTTCACAGGCATGTTTCAGATGAGAATTCAACATTGTAATATTTAAGTTTTCTTATTTGTTTCCTTAGAGATATTCGATCATGATTTTCATTAATATAAATTTTGGTTAATTCAATTAATCCGTATTTGTATAAAAAAGTTATTTTACGAACATACATACATATTTTACGAAGGAAAACTTTCTCTCCTAACTCTTTTGTAAGTTTTCTTATTTGTTTTCTTCGGGCCCGTCAATCATGATTTTAATTAATAGGAATGTTTGTTAATTTATCATCGTTTGGTTAAAAGTCAAAGTTATTTGACAGAAAAAACTTTCTTTTGCTTGTTATAAAGCTTTTATTTGGAACGAAGTAGTAATTTGCGTTTATTATTGCATTGTTAGATTTGATTTTTATAGGAAATAAATGTGGATGAGATAATTTGTATACATTTTGTGCGAAGGGTACGATTTTATTTTGTTTTGAAGGGCAACAGCTTGCGGAAGTAATGCTTTTTTGCAACATATTCATAGATTTCTTGATAACGGGAAATTCAAAATTTAAAATGGCAGGATGTATTTAATTTAATTAATTAATTAATTAAATATTATTATTATTTAGGAGGGGGTGATTGTCCTTTTTTATTTAAATACTGGTGAAAAACATATCTGTTTTTACCTAAGCATTATTAAATTATTACGAATTAGAAATTGTATAAAGAATTACTTAAAAGTTGTATAAAGAATTACTTCGAATTTGCAATAAATAATTATTAAAATTTTTATGATGTTTAGTTATTATTTTGTAATTGCAAATCAATGACACCGAATTGTATAAAAAAACATCCTCATAACTCCAAAAATAATAATACTATTAACTAACAGTTTATTGCGTCGAATTAAGCGTCTCATTTCCAATAAATATATTTTTGAATTGAAATTTGAATGAATTACAGGGTCATGAAAAATTGAAAAGTATGGAAAATATTATTACAATTATCTCGGCAAATAATCATTCCATTTACTTCCTTCTTTAACCAAAAATCTTGTTTATTCATTGTCTTTTATAGATTCATCCATTGAAATGAACAATTTCGAAAATTTTTATGCACCTTTTATCCAAACGAATATTTCGAGAATCCGAAAAAATAGTTCTGAAAAATCGAGGTTACTGATACTCAGTTGACTTTTTTTTGAATGTTACATACTAAGTGCACATCAAATTTCAAGTCCCTTTCTCAATTTTTTCGGATGAAAGAGCGTTTACAGACACATAGACATATAGACAGACGAACAGCATCCCCCCCCCCCCCCTGAAAACATATTTTTCAAAATCTCCAGTATCTGATGCGTGTGAATCTGTCAAAATTTTATTTTCTATTTTTAAATCGATCACAAGATTTATTCTACACTAAGTATAATGTGTAAGAAAAAAGAAAAACGAACTAAATTATATCATCCTCTCACTCGTAATAATTAGGTTTTTCAAAAATCATTGGAACTTATAAAATCCTGCAGGCAAACTTTTACGCACATAGAAGTCGAAGACCGATTATTATAAAATAATGAAATAATCAAAGCAAGATAAAGAAAATTCTGAGAATCTTTTGATTTATCGCCGGAAGAGAAATTTTCTCTTCTAACTCTTTTGTAAGTGTTCTTATTTGTTTTCTTGGGGCCATTCAATCATGATTTTAATTAATAGGAATGTCGGTTTATTTACCATCGTTTGGGTAAAGTCAAAGTTATTTCTTAGAAAAAACTTTCTTTTATGGTTGTTATAAAGCTTTTATTTGCAACGAAGCATAATAAATTGTTTTTATTATTGCATTGTGAGACCTGTTTTTTATAGAAAATAAATATGGATGCAATTTGTGTGAAGTGTACGATTTTGTTTTGTTTTGAAGTGCATCAGCTTTTGGGAATAATACATTTTTTGCAATACATACGTAGGTTTCTTGATAAGGGGAAATTTAAAATTTAGAATGCGAAGATGCACATAATTTAATTAATTAATTAATTTTTTAGGAGGGGTAACAGGGGAAGTGTTACTGTCAGTGTTCTCGCTGACATTTGATCAACTTTAGTAATTTGGATAATTAAATATAAAAAACATCCGCTAAATAAAAAAAAAAGTATTAGCAAAATAGATTCGCCATGTAGCACAAAAAAGTTATTTTTAATCCTTTAATGTACCCCCCTTTTTTTCAATAAGTTCTAAAATAACCTAAGTTTTTATAACTGCGACAACGATTGTTATTAATCTAATTTCAACTATCCGCTACAAATATATTAAAAATATGGATATATGCATATGTATGAAAAACGAAAAAGGAAAGAAAGAAAAATCAAAGATTGAGCACTAGCAATTTGGAGAATCTAATTGCTAGTTTACTCGCCAAATGAAGAATGTAGCCGCAATTCGGCGCAATTGCGAGCGACCACGAGAACCCTGGTTATTGTCCTTCTTTATTCATATACTGGCGAAAAACGCATCTTACTTTTGTATTATTAAATTATTTCGAATTACTTACACAGAAAAAACTGCTTTGTTGAAACAACTGAATTTTGGTTAATATAGCTTCAACAAAAATTTTGGTTGAATATGCGAAATTTTAAACAAAATTTTGTTGAATTAACAAAATCATTTGATTAGTCTAACTACAATTAGGTCAATCCAACAAAAATATTTTGTTGGGACTATATTAACCAAAATTTATTTGTTTAAACAAAACAGTTTTTTTCCCGTGTAGAAGTTGTATAAAGAATTATTTAAAAGTTGTATAAATAATTACTTCGAAGTTGTAATAAATACTTATTAAAATTTTTATAATGTTTAATTGTTGTTCTATAATTGCAAATCAATAGCACCGAATTGCACAAAATAAACATCCTTATAACTTCAAAAATTATTATCATTTTAACAACCAGCTTACTGCGTCGAATTAAGCATCGTATTTCCAAGTTAAATATATCTTTGAATTGAAATTTGAATGAAATACAGGGCCATGAAAAATCGAAGAGAGGTGGAAAATATTATTTCAAATATCTCGGCAACTAATTATCCGATTTACTTCATTCTTTATGCAAAATTTATGTTCTTTTATTGTCTTTTATATTCATTCGTTGAAATGAACAATTTCGAAAATTTTTATGCACTTTCTATCCAAACCAATACTTCGAGAATCTGAAAAAAAAATAGGACTGGAAAATTGATATTACAGATATTCATTAGGCTTCTTTTCAATATAAAATACTGAGCATACGTCAAATTTCAAGTTTCTATCTTAATTTGTTTAGATGATAGAGCGTTTACAGACACACAGACATATAGACAGACCGACGGCAATTAAAAAAAAAATATATATATATGTTTTTCAGAATCTGTAGTGTCTAAAACGTGTAAATCCGTCATTCTTTATTTTTTTAACGATTACAAGATTTATTCTATACTGCGTATAAAATGGGTAATAAAAAAATGAAAACAAACTAAATTTTATCATCCCACCACTCGCAATAATCCTTGATATGTTAAAATTATAAAAAATTATGTTCACAAGAGTGTTTCAGATGAGAATTCAACATTGTAATATTTAAGTTTTCTTATTTGTTTCCTTAGAGATATTCGATCATGATTTTCATTAATATAAATTTTGGTTAATTCAATTCATCCGTATTTGTACAAAAAAGTTATTTTACGCACATAAAAGTGGAAGACTGATCATTATGAAATAATGAAATAATCAAGGCAAGATAAAGAAGATTCTGAGAATCTCTTAATATATCGCCGGAAGGAAAACTTTCTCTTCTAACTCTTTTGTAAGTTTTCTTATTTGTTTTCTTCGGGCCCTTCAATCATGATTTTAATTAATAGGAATGTCTGTTAATTTATCATCGTTTGATTAAAAGTCAAAAGTTATTTCTCAGAAAAAAGCTTTCCTTTTTGGGAAAATTCTCTTGGTTGTTATAAAGCTTTTATTTGGAACGAAGTAAGTAATTTGCGTTTATTATTGAATTGTTAGATTTGATTTTCATAGGAAATAAATGTGGATGAAATAATTTGTGTACAGCTTGTGCGATTTTGTTTTGTTTTGAAGTGCAGCAACTTGTGGAAATAATACCTTTCTTATTTAGGCGCGTTCGTAATTATGTAAATACATAGCACTTAGTACCTATAGTCGTCTGTCTGTCTGCATATAACAGAGCAAAAGTTACTCAACTGAATCGTTTGAAATTTAAAATGTATAATTATTGTTTAATTTTGTAGATTCATTTCAAATTTTATGAAAGTCGGATGCATAGTTTGATTACAAAGACAATCAAAAGCATTCCTTTACATGACAGTCAATGGGGAAAAAAGTTTCAAGTGCATTTTAATGCTGTCACACTCCTTCGAATGTAATAAAAGTTGATATGAAGTATAAACTAAAATATGCATTTTGTACAATCTGTGCTTAAAAGAATATTTATTATTAATTTACAGGGCCACAGAAAAGTATTCCATTGCATAATGATACAGGGGGAAACAATGTTTGGGACACGTTTTAATTATATTAATGTACTTCACATTTTATGAAATGGATATATGTTGCTGAAGTTTACTATAAGTTACTTCCTCTATAATAGAAATCAGATAATATTTACAGAGACACACAAAAGATTTCGGCTATTATACTGTATACTATTACATCAGGATCTGAATATTTTAAAAACTTCGTTATAGTAAGAATGCACCTCATTTGGTACGCCTCACGTGCAGCTAAGACTGCCACACAATTGTGTTTTATGGTTGCGATAATGTTATCGATAAGACTTTGGGGAATAAATACTGTTACACTCCCCAAGAAGTGCAATCTCTAAGCCTCGAACAGTAAAAGGAAACCTTTGTCCAACGCATCGTTCGAGCATGTTCGACACACGCTCAGTCGGATTCAGATCAGTAGAGTACGCTGGCTATTCCATACGCTGTATTGTTTCCACTTCAAGCATGTTCTCCACAAGACTAGCTGTAAGCAATCTGGCATTATCATGCTGGAAAACATAAGAATCTCCAATGACTGCAGCGTAAGGTATGACATAAGATCTCATTATCTTGTCTGCATACCTTTAGGCCGTCAGAGTGCCATTCCAAATGTTAAGCAGGTCCCTACATTTGCCTATGCTGATTCCACCTCGTACTATCAAAACGCCTCTCCTGTATTGTGATCTTTCACGAACGAATGTGGGATTATTTCTAGTGTCTCTGTCCTTTCATACCGAAACAC
Source organism: Maratus speculifer (assembly GCA_964019185.1). Classification (NCBI taxonomy): domain Eukaryota; kingdom Metazoa; phylum Arthropoda; class Arachnida; order Araneae; family Salticidae; genus Maratus; species Maratus speculifer. The sequence continues at coordinate 310,703,747 of OZ025297.1, read as the reverse complement.
GTCGGGTGTCACACTCCAGACTAAATCGGTACTCTTCTGTAAACAGCACTTGGCTTCAATCATGTTGCTCCCAATCCCAATCTCGATGTTCAGCAGCTCATCTTCTTTGGTCCGCACGGTGACTTACGGTCAACGGAATGAAGACCATTGACCTACGTGCATAGGGACTTCCCTGTTGAAGCCTATTACATACTGTTTGGCTGTACAGCCTTGTTGAAGCATTTTCAAATCACCCTTTCTCAAAGAAAGAGAAAAAAATAAAGCTGAGCAATCGAATTTTACAGTTAAGGCAGTGAAGCTGACATTTTTGCAACATCTCGATTTCGCCCTTACGTTTTTTTTATGGTTTTTGAGGTCATGAACTTTGATTTGCATATGAAGTTTTCTACTTCTGTTTACTGCTAGGCTTTAAATGATGGATGATTTATTTTATATTACTTATCGGTGTAATATTTGCGTAATTTCGTTAAAACCATGTGCTCGCTTAATTGTTTTGAGCACTGTAAAATTTAAGAATGACTTGAGAGTCATTGAAAGTTATAAACGGTATAGGACAAACATGATATACTAATTTTTGAATAAAAAAGTTATTTGTTAGCAATCAAATGAAAGTGATATAAACGGGAAATGTAGCATACATCGCAATCTTGTTTCAAAAGTAGCAGAACTCAAAAATTGGATTTTTTAAACTATGGACGCCATTTTAATTGGTCTTTACGCCTCTACCAATTACTTAAAGTACTAAGTAGTGCATCGAAAATCCAGCCACCAGGTAGTAATTGTCTTTGCAAGATGGCCATTGACCCGTGGCTAGAGCCCGGAAAAAGTTTTTCTCATTTTATGATAAACGAAGTTTTTTGTGTTATGCAACTTTTGAAACAAGTACCAAATATAACTAATTTATGCAACGTCACCTTGATGTCGCAAAGTGTCACAAATCTCACAATCACTACGGTGAAACAGAATCAGACATAATATTACTCTTTCAATAATACTCTCAACTGACTGTTTCCATTGAGATGTCAATGTGAATGTTTCCTTTCGTGACATCATCAAATTTTATAATACATTATGTTACAATGAAGTCACATTATGACTTTCCTGTGGCCGTCATTTGTGACTCCACTTAGAAGTGATTCTTACTGTTGCTTTGTGCTGTATTCTTCACCGATAAACCATTGGATGAAAGTGATGATCACCACAAAGAAGCCACCTTGCGAGTCCCATGCGAAAATCATTTGCCGTCCGTCTATCTGTCTGCTTGTAAACGCTCTATCTCCCGAACAAATTGAGACAGAGACTTGAAATTTGGTGTGTACTTCATGTGGGAAGAAATCTATTGAATATCAATAACTTCGATTATTCGGAACTATATTTTTGGACACTCAAAATATTCGTTCTCATAAAAGGTATATAAAATTTTTCGGAATTGTTTATTTCAAGGAGTGAATATAAAAGACTAAAAATATAAATTTTGCATAAAGAAGGAAGTCAATCGGATAATTAGTTACCGAGTTACTTGAAAACATATTTTCTACACTCTTTGATATTTCATGACCCTGTATTTAGTTCCAATTTCAATTCAAAGATATATTTGAATTGGAAATGAGATACTCAATTCGACGCAGTAAACTGTTAGTTAATATGATTATCCTTTTTGGAGTTATAAGGATTTTTTCTACATGCAATTCGGTATTACTTAATTATACTGTCTACCAAAAAAATGCCGCCAAGTTTGTTGCCAGCCTGGCAATACTTCGCCAAATCTGGTAACCACAATTACGCGCCAAAAGCGATGCCAGCTTGACGCTATTTCAGGTATTTCGACAAATTCCCATAGACTCCCATTGTAATCCAATAGGGTACCGTTTTCTTATAAATATTTAAGTATATATTTCAATTTTATTTTGGAATTTCAATGAATATTATAAATAGTTTTCACATGTTTTATTTTTATATTTTATATTATGCATATCCATAATGGGTAAGTATTACGGTGGCCTTCAACGACTAGTTTTAAAATTGCATTTAAAATAAACGTGTTTCAATTTTATATTATCATTTCTTCTTTTAATATGGAGAACCATAATTTTGGTTAACGAGTTATCCTTAGAAAGATTGCAATTCAAATAAACACAATGAAAATACGATTGCATAAAGACATAACTGATTATTAAAATTAATAAGAATCAACTCTCTATCTAAAATAATTTTTCAACAACATGCTCTAATTATAATCGAGATGATAATGGAACTTCGAAGCATACAATTTTAAACAAATAGTACATAATTAAAAAGACTCTAGTGTCTGTACATTTGGCTCTGGTAATTACAGCAAATTGCTAGAACTGATTACTAGCTGTCTTTATTATTTGTAGGAAATAACAGTTATTTCATTAGATAAAAATCATTAAATAAATGTAAAACATTATTTTGTAAAATAATATTTCTTGCTTTATAACTGAAGTTTTTTATATTTGTTTGTGAGTTATTTAGACATCCATTTTTCTTTTCTAAATTAAAATGAAAATGCTAATAGAATGTCAAGCTTCTGTATATTATTTACGACGTTTTTATGTTTTTAAAAATTTGCATTATAAATATTCATTTTTTAAATTGTTCATCTTCGTCTACCATACATAAAATTCAAATGAGAATTTCGTGGTGGTACTGCACTGTTATTTAGATATTTTTTCACAAGGTTTAGTACGTTGACTTGTTAGAGAATTCTGGAGAAAGTTCCATAATCAGGTGACCACCATTATGAAAGATTAATTACCCTTTAAAAAATGTTCTTCCTGGTGGATTTCGATAAGACGTACAGTGATAGGTAATTTTTAGTATATTGCGTATTATTTGGTAATATTTTTTTTTTCATAAATTTTCGATCGAGCTCAGTATCGATTAATACTTTGGTAAATGACCTTGTGCTACCTATGCATCTGAAGAAAATCTTCAAATGATCTTTAATTTTTATGCATTGAAAAATATTCGTAGATTGAATATGATCTTTCTTTTCTTGCTAATTGTCAAAATGACAGTTATTATTATTTTTTAAATCATTCGGAAAATGGCTGTTGTTTTTGTTTCAGAATAAACCTTTTGATGGCCTCTTTTTATTCATTTTTTAACCATTTTTAACGTCTGTGATCTTTTAGTTATTCGTCTCTTATTGCGACTCTCTAGTGGAAGCGAGGTTGGGGGAAAAAATCAAAAATTGAAACCGGACAAATTTAAAAGGAAATTTCAATAAATCAATGATAACTGTAAAGAGGGAAGATTGAGCTGAGGGCTCTAAAACTACCGAACGACTCCAGCTGTGTCAAGCTAATTATTATTCAATCACTAGCTGACCACTCGCATTGGATAAACTCGAATCTGAATCCGGTAATCATAAATCAGGTAAACTTTCGTGATCTGAGTCTGACTCTAACATGTCAAATTGATTAGAATTTCATTTTCCAAATGTTTGTTTTAATTTGTTAAACTGCATTTTTGGGGGGAAGGGGGGGGGGTAAGTTTTAAGTTTAGAAAAGTAAGTTCAAGTTGTTGTCGAATGTGTAACCAAGAAAGTTTTAATGTTTTAACTAAAGTTTACTGTTCACATTTTTAGATTGCGTATTTAATAAGTTTAATTTATTGAGTGAGACAGACATATGATTACACCATCTGTGAAATTTAAAAATTGAGAGAACCAGTCGTGTTAACATGCATTGTTCTACACTTTATGGCCAAAGGTGACAGACCACTTGCGATTTTAGACATTTTGTCAAATATCTAGAAAAATACAAGAGGAATTTTCCTGAAACTCTAAGTGTGTAAATTTAATAGTACAGGTTATACATTTTCGAGAAGATTTTTTCCCCGAAACTTCATAGGGGACCGTCAACAAATTGAAAAAGAACGAAGATCTTTTGCATAACTCTGTCAAAACTAATGAAGCAAAAGCATTCAAATTGTAGATTATGATTAACTGGTTTATTGTAATAAACTGCGTTCATTTTTATGCGGATAACATGTATACACGTAAAGAAATTAAGGTTTTTATAAAAACTGTCTCAAATTTTCCCATGTTTTTTGCTTACAATTAGCAGAGTTCTTAATATAAAATAATGTTCTTTTCCGAAAATATGACAAACAACATTGTACATAATATACCTGTTATCAGAATTAAAAAATAATAAAAATTGTATGAAAAATAAGCAGGTTTACTAAATAATTTTTCGTTGCGCATACGTGAACACTATCAAAATTTCATTTGCAAATTGTGTTTGCTAAATGTATAGAGCAACTTTTGTGAAAGTCTGAAAAACGTAGCTTGGAAATTCTGAAAGTGGTCGTTAATAGAATAAAATAAACTTTTTCAAAAAAAAAAATATATAACCGACTTCAATCAACGCTCTAAAAAGAGTTAAATAATTCTTTAAAATACCCTAATGATGAATTGTTATCTAATAAACACACATCAGATATCATGTACCGACAAAAAAATGGTTATAAGTTTAATACATAGAACTTAATATCCAGCAAATATGGTTTTCCGACAGAATATTTTTTACAAGAGATTAATTTACATATTTTTGATTTAATTTATGAATAGATACATATAAAAAGTAATGAATTACTTTTTGAAGTTGATGCCAAACAATCACAATCAATAATGATTTTTACCATTTTATTTATGGTATTAGGCATAATATAACCACAATTCTTACTATACTTACAATAGTTTGGCACCAACTTCAAAAAGTAATTCATTACTTTTTATATGTATCTATTCATAAATTAAATCAAAAATATGTAAATTAATCTCTTGTAAAAAATATTCTGTCGGAAAACCATATTTGCTGGATATTAAGTTCTATGTATTAAACTTATAACCATTTTTTTGTCGGTACATGATATCTGATGTGTGTTTATTAGATAACAATTCATCATTAGGGTATTTTAAAGAATTATTTAACTCTTTTTAGAGCGTTGATTGAAGTCGGTTATATTTTTTTTTTTTTGAAAAAGTTTATTTTATTTCTTACTTTTTAGTTATTTATACCGTAATACTTAGTTTAATCGGTTGGATAGTTGCGGTGTAATCGGTGAACATATATATAAAAAAAAAGTACATACGCGGTCGAATTGATGATAACCTTCTCTCCTTTTTTAAGTCAGTTAAAGAAATTATAATACGGAAAAAATAATGTATGTTATACATGGATGTTAGGAATGGGGTTCGAACCCACGATCCCTTTCGAGAACCAAAGCTTAAATCGGGCGCCTTAGACCGCTCGGCTGTCCTGACTGCAATCTAAACGGTGAACAACGCCATATTACTTTTCGCAAGTCTATTATTTTAGCACATTTTCACTGATAAAGTACTGAGTTGGTAAAAGATCTCTGATACTCTGTGCTAACGGTTAAAAACAAAATATTCTTAATAGCATAATTAGTATTTAATTTGTAAAAATAATAATACGGAAAAGGCTTTTGTATATATGTATGTCAGGAGTGGGGTTCGAACCCACGTTCTCTTTCGAGAACCAGAGCTTAAATCAAGCGCATTAGACCGCTCGGCTATCCTGATTGCAATCAAGTCAGGAAACTTATTCAAGGTCATGTTATTTTTCGCAAGACTATTAATTTAGCACTCTTTCACTGATAAAGTATTGAGGAGATAAAAGATCTCTGATTCTCTGTGCTAACGGTTAAATACAAAATATTCTTAATAACATAATTAGTATTTAATTTGTAAAATATATGTGTAAAAATTATAATGCGGAGAAAGGTTATTGTATACATGCAAGTCAGGAGTGGGGTTCGAACCCCCGCTCTCTTTCGAGAAACAAAACTTAAATCAGGCGCCTTAGACCGCTCGGCTATCTTGACTACAATCTATTCGGTGAACTTATTCAACGTCATATTACTTTTCGCAAGTCTATTATTTTAGCACTCTCTCACTGATAAAGTATTGAGTTGGTAAATTATCTCTGATACTCTGTGCTAACGGTTAAATACAAAATATTCTTAATAGCATAATTAGTATTTAATTTGCAAAATATATGTGTAAAAATTATAATACGGAATAGGTTGTTGTATACATGTATGTCGGAAGTGGGGTTCGAACACACGCTCTCTTTCGAGAACCAGAACTTAAATCAGGCGCCTTAGACCGCTGGGCCATCCTGACTTCACTCCATGGTGGAAACTCATTCAACAGTTTTAATTAGCGAAAAATCACCAATTTTAGTAGTTTTTGCCCGTTTACTAAAAAATTACTGAACCAATTTCTATGAAATGGAAGTGGTACCAATCCGAGAGTAAGTTCTTTAATTTAACACCAAAACCAAATTAATCAGTTGGATAGTTTCGGCGTAATCGGTGAACATACATTAAAAAAATATATACGCGATGAATTGATAACCTCCTCTCCTTCTTGAAGTCGGTTAAAAATATTCTTAATAGCATAATAAGTATTTAATTTGTAAAATATATACGTAAAAACTATAATACGGAATAGCTTCGGAAACTTATTCAATGTCATGTTATTTTTTGTAAGTCAATTATTTTAGCACTCTTTCACTGATAAAGTATTGAGTTGATAAAAGATCTCTGATACGCTGTGCTAACGATTAAATACAAAATATTCTTAATAGCATAATTAGTGTTTAATTTGTAAAATATATATGTAAAAATTATAATACGGAAAATTATTGTACACACGTATGTCAGGGGCGGGGTTCGAACCCATTGTCACTTTCGAGAACCAGCGCTTAAATCAGGCGCTTTAAACCGCTCGGCCATCCTGACTTCGCTCTAGTGTAGGAGCTAATTCAACAGTTTTAATTACCGAAAAAACACTAATTTTAATAGTTTTTGCTTAATTACTAAAAAACTACTGAACCAATTTGTATGAAATGGATGTGGTACCAATCCGAGAGTAAGCTCTTTAATTTAACACCAAAACCAAATTAATCGGCTGCATAGTTTCGGAGTAATCGGTGTACATACATAAAAAAAAAATACATACGCGTCGAATTGATAACCTCCTCTCCTTTTTGAAGTCGGTTAATAAGCTCAAAATCCGTTATTCCCGGGATGAAGCAAAAAATGAGGCGCTGTATCCATTTATCCATTGGTTAGTGTCAATATAGAATACACAATATGGCACATACTACTATATTTGGATACAACCCCTCATGGACAGACGGATCAATAAACCGAAATCATAAACACTTTTCAACTTTGATAAAAAGTGTTAAAAATGAATCGTTTATGTCTCTCCATATCTAGATTTACAATTTGAAGTAAAAATGTACTGACATTTATTTTTCGCTCAAAATCATTCACAAGAAACCTTTAATTGATAATTCATTAAAAGAAATAGCAAAATTATTATCAAGACATCCAAATCGAATACTTTTATGAAAAGAGCATTATTTGCAAATACCTTTAAATTGTTTTAAAGTACGTAATTTCATATTTAAATTAATAAACATCTTTTTATGGAACAAAGAATTACATAATAAAACATTGTATAAATCATAATTATATTAAAACAACACGCAAAACGCGTTTCGAACTGAAAAATATAACTGCCCGTCATCAAACAATCTAAACGCGTGTCCTTAAGCAGGCAAGATCACAAATCAACAGAATGATTCACAGAAAGCTTTAGTACTCGTATTTATTTATGTTTTTTCCCCATTTTTTGGTATAGTTTCATCTATCACCTTTATTATCTGAGTTCTTCAAGTGTATATTCGAATAAAGTTTTGAAATTTATTAAAAGTGATACCTTCGTATTAGCCGCTTGCCAGAGACTGCCGTTGAAAAAAATTGAAAAAAGGTTTCGAATGTGTATCTATTAAATTTGTGTTTTATTTATAATAATTTATTTATTTATTTATTTATTGGTGAAGCTATTAATTCTGTTTTAAGTGTTTGTTTTTGTGTACATTGTTTTAAGTGCAAATGGGTTAATTTACAGTATCCGAGTTGCACGCTATACAAACAACTTTCTTTTTTTCTTTCTTTTTTAAATTACTTTTAAAAATTAATATTAAAACCATAAGAAAAATCAATAAAGTGAGATGCATTTCATTTAAATGTATTTTTTTTTCTTATGTGACGACGTAAAAAATAAAAATATGAAATTATTAGAAGTAATTAAATTTACGAAAAAATGAAAAGGAAATATTTTGATCATTGTCACCTTTATATGATGTCATAATTACTCACAGACATGTATGTGTTTTATAATATAGATATAGATTTACGATATTACTACGCAGTTATATAACTAAATATACGAGGAACCATCAAAATTCTGAAGGAATAGGGAAATACTGAATATTTTTCATGAGATTAATTATTACTTTCTTCTATCTTTACAAGAAGAAAGTATTGGATTCATGAAAATTTTCGACTTCCGGTTTTCGACGGATTTATACCTTTTAGAAGGTCCTGAACACGTTTTGACTATTTTTAGAAAATGTCTGTCTGTGAGTCTGTCCGTCTGTCTGTCTGTCTGTCTGTATGTATGTATGTCTGTCTGTATGTGACAAAAAATTTGTGGGCGCTCTATCTCAAGAACTAATGCTCGAAATTTAATAAAATTTCATATTCAGTTAGACCTTGATATGAATTAGAGCCTATTGGTTTTTGGTGAAAATTGACCTGCAGGTGGCGCTACTATACTACGTTTTTCATGATTTTCAAGATTGCTATATCTCAAGAACTAATGCACAGAATTTCACCAAACTTCAGATTCTGTGACCCCTTGATATACATAGACGCTGATTAAATTTTGGTGTAGATTGACCAGCAGGTGGCGCTGCTATGCCACGTTTTTCATGATTTTCATGATAGCTGTATCTCAATAACTAATGCACAGAATTTCACCAAACTTCAGATTCCGCGATACCTTGAGATACATAGCCGCTGATAAGGCTTTGGTGTGAACTTCCCTATAGGTGGCGCTGCTATGCTACATTTTGCACGATTTTTGCGATAGCTATATCTCAAGAACTAATGCAGAGAACTTCATCAAATTTTAGATTCTGTTACACTAGAATATGTAACATAATTAGACACTGATTACATTTTGGTATTAACCTTGCAACAAGTGGTGCAGTTATGCTGCATTTTGCACGAATTTTCCGATAGCTATATCACAACAACCAACGCACAGAAATTCATCAAACTTCAGATTTTGTTACAAAATGACATACAACATAATTACACGATGATTACGGTTTGTTATAAATCCTTCAACTGATGGTGCTGCTGTGCTATATTTTACACGTTTTTTTTTAAAACTAGCTATATCTCAAGAACTAATACACAGAATTTCATCAAACTTCAGATTCTTTTACACCATAACATAATTAGACGCTTTTTTACGTTTTGGTATAAATTGTCCAAGATATGGTGTTGCTGTGCTACGTTTTGCAAAATTTTTGTTATAACTATATCTCAAGAACTAATGGACGATATTCCATCAAATTTCGATTCTGTTAGGTCTTGACATAAATAGATGCTTATTAGGTTTTAGTATAAATTACCCAACATGAGGCACTACTAAGCTCATCTTCTCAGAATATTAATTAAATTTTGCGTTTTAGGCTTTTCGGATACCAGAATCTCATTAGGCTAGGTCAAATATTCGAGGAAATTCGATAGTGGGTAACTTTGGGGTCACCACGTTTTTTTTTTAAATATTAAAATGTACTTATGAGATAGAAGAAAGTTTTGGGATTGACACATCCAACTAGTTTTCATTTTGACTTTACATGTATTTGTTTTGATAAAATAAATTCTTGAAGCATTTCTTCGTGTTTCACTGATTGATTTATTATGTCTGGGCTTTCGCATTTTGAAAGAATTTATTCAAACATGCAATAATTGAATGTCAAATTTATTATCACATCATGTCAAGCAATCTACTTCCCTTGGGATAACGATAATGTCTAAAAACGTTTTTAGGAAGTAAAGATATCATCACTTGGATCATTTCTATTGTAATCAAGAACCATTTACTACAACCCTAGGGCTCCCACGAGATATATAATTTATTATTCCGTTAGATAAAGATAGAATATCTACAGAGCAAATCCATCTCAGCTCAGGCAGGGCATGTCAAATCACCATCACAGATTTTTTTTAAAAAAATTCAGTAGTTAGAACTAAGTGATTTATAAAATTTCCTAAAAGGATTTTTCCCTAAAAAATTTATTTCTCTGATTACAGCACTTTAAAGTTCATGATAAAATTGGCAGTTTTCAGAAAAACTGAAAAACGCTTCATTTTGAAATGAACACAATACCAAACATATTCAACATATTCAGTCAATTTATTTTTTATAAACAGTTATTAAACTGAATTTTACTTTGGCATAGTTTTAAAAAATATAGTGGCATTTTTACTTAATTAAAAAAATTAGATTTTAAGTACAAAATATATAATTATTAGTGAATTTAAGATTTTTTTTCAGAATGAAAAAAAATATTTTAAAGCTAAACATTGATGGCAATCCAAAGACCTTTAATGGGAGTTTTACAGCAAATTTTATTTTAACTCTAAGGTGCTTACAACTTTTGTAATTCAATTTTAAATTATGCAAAATTTTGTAAAATCACTACTTTTGAAATGCAATTTCTCAAAAACACCATTTTTTAAAAATCTGATAATATGCTCAATTCATACCTTATTAGTCTCTAATAAATACCTTACAAGCAAATCGTGTGTTTTTGCTTAGAATATTTTATATGATTTTTTGAAAATAACATGTTGTGTGTATTTTTCAACAGACCACAAAGGCAAGTTCTTCCTTATTTAACCGAACTTGTAATGTAATTAATATTTCAAACTAAAAAATACATCACTAGTACATAATTATTACTGTTAAATTATAGCTAATCATTTGCTTAAATTTAAAATTGCGTAAAATACAGCCAATAATAAAATTAGTATTGATCATATGTCATTTCATTCCATACTCATAAATGTGCTAAATTCATCTACAGTGTGTTAAATATTTTGTTATATAGTATGGATATAATATATTAAAATGCAAATACATACATTACAACTGAATTAGATTTTTTTTCAAGTTTAGTTTTTTTCCCAATTAGTTTTTTTTCTCAGAAAACCAGAAGATCAAGCTTTTTCTTATTTCTCTGTATTTATAATAATATTTTTTAATAAAAAAATAATAATATGCACATTATTATGGCAGATAAATATAAGCTAATCTTCAAAAATTCCTATTCATAAAATTAAATAAGCCAAACCCCTTAAAAAAAATCTGCGCTTGTGATGCATTTTGACTTTGCTGAAAATTACTCACTAATACTGCCAAATGAAGTACAAAGCTACCACTGGCAGAATACTCAGATATCGTTAGTTACCTGCACAGCATACTTTAGAGAAGAAATAAAGAGTTTTATCATAGTTTCTGATGATTAACTCATGATACAGCTCATGCTGTTTGTGACATAGAAAAAGTAAAAAAAAGAATTATTTAAGTTGTACCAATTACAAACACTGGAATCACCTGTGTATATATCAGATGGAGCTGGAGCACATTTTAAAAACAAGTATCAGTTTTATGAATTGCACAAAAATAAAATTGTACTAAAGTAGAGGATATTTTCAGGTACTGGCCATGTTAAAAGTGCATGTGATGCTGAGACAAGCACTATGCAACAAAATTTAATCTCCAAAAGGATCCAATAAAAGCTATCCAAAATTCTGTCTCATTTGTTGCTGAACTATCTTCTCTGCTAAAAAATAACATTCTAGTCCATCCAGACAAAAATATTACTCAATCCTATAGAACTAATAATGAGAAAGAATATGCTAATGCAAAATCTATTGTTGGTATTAGATATAAACATTATAGGGTGATTGTAAATAATGAAAATTATATGGAACGAGCAAGTAAAAATGAATTGACAAAAGTTGAAACCTTCAGCCAAATGAAAAGACAATATTCAATACATAGTTTCCAAATCGGTGATGTCATTGGATGCATTTATGAAAATAATTGGTGGATAGGACAAATCAATGGTATATCAATCACAAGAACTAAATGACATTAAAGTATCATTCATGTACCCAACATGGTCCATAGATAAAGCATTCCAGTGGCCAAAAGAATCTGGAAAGAAAAAATATGAATGTGCAACCATTGGAAAATGTGCTTCTAGAAACAGAAAAATCAGTTACAATAGGACAATCTGAGCGACTTCATACCTTCAACGATAAGGAGTTGAAGTTAATTTAAGAAACCTTCACTACCTAATTCTTCTGTTATGTATGTATTTGCACATTAATATATTATATCCATACCATATAAAAAAAATTTTACACACTGTAGATGGATTTAACACATTCATGAGTATGGAATGAAATAACATATCATCAATACTAATTTTATTATTGGCTGTATTTCACGCAATTTTAAATTTAAGCAAATGATTAGCTATAATTTAACAGTAATAATTATGTACTAGTGATGTATTTTTTAGTTTGAAATATTAATTACATTACAAGTTCGGTTAAATAAGGAAGAACTTGCCTTTGTGGTCTGTTGAAAAATACACACAACATGTTATTTTCAAAAAATCATATAAAATTTTCTAAGCAAAAACACACGATTTGCTTGTAAGGTATTTATTAGAGACTAATAAGGTATGAATTGAGCATATTATCAGATTTTTAAAAAATGGTGTTTTTGAGAAATTGCATTTCAAAAGTAGTGATTTTACAAAATTTTGCAAAATTTAAAATTGAATTACAGAAGTTGTAAGCACCTTAGAGTTAAAATAAAATTTGCTGTAAAACTCCCATTAAAGGTCTTTAGATTGCCATCAATGTTTAGCTTTAAAATATTTTTTTTCATTCTGAAAAAAAAATCTTAAATTCACTAATAATTATATTTTTTATACTTAAAATCTAATTTTTTTAATTAAGTAAAAATGTCACTATATTCTTTAAAACTATGCCAAAGTAAAATTCAGTTTAATAACTGTTTATAAAAAATAAATTGACTGAATATGTTGAATATGTTTGGTATTGTGTACATTTCAAAATGAAGCGTTTTTCAGTTTTTCTGAAAACTGCCAATTTTATCATAAATTTTAAAGTGCTGTAATCAGAGAAAAAAAATTTTTAGGGAAAAATCCTTTTAGGAAATTTTATAAATCACTTAGTTCTAACTACTGAATTTTTTTGAAAAAAATCTGTGATGGTGACTTGACGCATATCAGTACTGTCTGCCTGAATTGAGATGGAATAGCTCTACAGTGTCTCACATAAGTGATGGGACACTTGTGCTTTACAAAAGGAAACTAATCAAATAAATAAAAAAAACATGTACACATTTTTTTGTGGGTGTGTTTCATACTTAAATTTAGTAAAGATTATTACATAACATACATTTTTTCAAAATATTAAAATATTAATTTAATAAAAATACAAATGTTTAGAACGGAGCAAAAAATAGCTCACATAAGTGATGGGACACCATTATATATGCAACAAAAATCGTCTGAAATAAGCAATAAAAATATTTTTTGGGGTTTTATTTTTACTTAAAAGCAATTGGCAATAATTTATAAAATCGTCTGCAGTATTTCTCTCCAGTTTGTTTTGGAATTTTTGCGTTTTTTAGCTCTGTGTAGCCATGAATGCTAAACGAAAAGAAACTTCGTCTGAAATTCGAAAATTAGTTATTAATTTGCATATTGAACGTGGAAAATCTATTAGAAAAACTGCTGAAACAGTTAACTTGAGTCGTTCAACAGTTTTCAATATCATTAAACGATATAAAAAGAATCATATGATTCAGGATAAAAGAAGACCTGGCCGACCATCAAAGCTATCCAATGGAATAAAGCGAATTATCGTTCGAAATATTAAAAAAAATCCAAGAAATAGTGCTTCAAAAGTTGCTGCTGATTTACAAGCATTATATGGAATAATTGTTAATCCTGAGACTATTAGAAGGATAATTCGATCTGCTGGATATCACGGTAGAGTAGCCAGGAAAAAATTCTTCGTAAGTGAAAAGAATAGAAAACTCAGACTAGCTTTCGCAAAATCCAACATAAATAAGAATTCTGATTACTGGAATAAAGTTATATTTGCTGATGAGTGTAAATTTAATATAATTGGTTCTGAAGGTAGAATCTTGGTGTGGAGAAAACCCAGGGAAGAATTTCGCAAACAGAACTTGGTACCAACAGTAAAACATGGTGGAGGAGGAGTTATGGTATGGGGGTGTATGTCGTCCGCTGGAGTTGGTAATCTTGTTTTTATTGACAGTATAATGGATCAGTACAAGTATATTGATATTTTAAAGCAAAATTTGAAATCTTCAGCACGAAAATTGAACCTTCATAACGATTTTAAATTCTACCAGGACAATGACCCCAAGCACACTGCTCTGAACGTTAGACTCTGGCTGCTATATAACTGTCCTGAAATAATAAAAACACCCCCACAATCTCCAGACTTAAATCAAATAGAGAATATTTGGCAAGAATTGGAATCAAGAATTCGCAAACACACCTGTCAGGTTCTGATAGCACCTCTTCTAAGGAATGGAATTTCCGCTGTTTCTCTATTTCAATATTTCGTGTTGTATGGCTGTGTACGAGAATTTCCAAGGTGACATTCCTTCTTTGTGGAAAGGGGAATTGACAGATAATCCTGTGCAGGTGGTGAATAAAAGAAAGAGAAGATTGCTGAGAGGCATGTCCATCTGTCAGTGAGGTATGCGGATGATGAGCAGATTAACAGCATGTCACTAAGCAAGAAAAGAATGGAGGAGGTGTCCGATGAATGAGCTCCAAAGGGGGTTGACATTCGTGTGACCCAGTGAGTTGAGAAGAGCAAGTCTTGTCTCAGATTAAGTGAGTCCGTTCCTTGGTTTCGTACCAAGAAGGTGTGTGTAGGACCGAGGTCCTTATAGAGTGTGCTCTGTGTTGTAGATCGTAAAGTAGTGCGTTTTCTGGTGAGCAAAGGACACAGACGTCCTGGTGTTTAGTGCTTTGGTCTAAGAAACGCAGGCCGAGTATACCTGTGTTGGGAGACTCAAAGTTGAGCTCCGATAAAGTGAATTTAACGTGCATTGAGTGTGAGGTGGAAAGTGTAATTGGAATAGTACACAGCCAATCTTTACTGTATATAATTTAATCTTGAACTGGATCACCTATATCCGAGTTGTAATTGTATATAATTGTAAATAGCGTATTTAGTGTGTACATATATTCTTAATAAACTGATAATTCAGTTACTTGACAGTGTAAGTCTTCATTTATACAATCCTCACAGTGGGTGACCGATATCACCTAGTAATATCGGTGGTGGCAGCTATATCTACCACGGACTTTCTTCAAAGTTGTGTGGACTGAGAGGGACGTCCGACAACACCATTTCTTCAAAACAACAACTAAAATCGATGCTTCAAGAAGAATGGGGTAAAATCACTCCAGAAATCACAAAAAAATTAGTCGAATCCATCCCAAAAAGATTAAATCATGTTTTGAAAGTAAAAGGAAATCCAACAAAATATTAAAATCTTTTAAAAAGTAAAATTTTTGGATAAATATTTGATGTAGAAGTAAGTGTCCCATCACTTAGTGAGCCATTTTTTGCTCCGTTCGGAACAATTGTATTTTTACTAAATTAATATTTTAATATTTTGACAAAATGTATGTTATGTAATAATTGTTACTAACTTTAAATATGAAACACACCCAAAAAATTTTTGCACATGTTTGTTTATTTATTTTATTGCAGTTTCTTTTTATAAAGCACAAGTGTCCCATCACTTTTGTGAGACATTGTATATTATAAAGGCCAAACGTATCTGTGCGTAACGCATACGTCATTTTGCGAATGGCAACATTTTCGCACGCAATTTTATTTTTTTAATTTTCGCTACTGCAAATTTTGCACTTTCAAACATCGCACATTTTTAATTTTTACACTGTCGTATAGAGAAAAAAATGTACTTTTAAATGCAATTTGTTTGAAAGCTGTATCTCAATTTGTTTTTGAGACATTAATTTTTGATAGTTTTTAGCACCAATTTTCTAACTGTGGCAACAGAATCAATCCATTTTCTCTTTAAATTGAAAATAAATAAATAAATAGATAGAAATTAAAATGCGTTGTCAAAAATATCGTCTGTTATAAAGTTCGGTGATTTCGGTTTTATTTTGTTTTTATTCATCCAATAAATGTGGGGGAGTTACTTCAAATTTTAAGTTAAAGTGATTTTAAAATAATCAAATTAAAATATCTTTAGTGATGGATTTGGATATGAGAAATACGTGTGTACATTTTGAGACGACGAAAATGATGATGGGTTTTAATTTCGTGTGAAATTCTATGATCGTGTTCATTTGGATTAAATTTTGTTTTTTTTCTTTCGCATTTATACCAAATATAAGAATCAAAATTGATAACTTCATCATAATAACTGATCTTCATTATAATCTATTGATTACATATACAATTAAAGTTTAATCTTAAAAATTTGGATAGCTGAGTTTTATAGTATTTTTTAATCTTGACTTGAAATAATATTTGTTTGAGGGTTAGATTGATCTATATAAGAGGTATTTTTTATAATATTTGTTTGCGAATTAGACTGATCAATATAAGATTCATTTTTTACTTTAACTAATTTCTAGATTTATTATAAATCAATGAAACAGTTCCTTCTTAAACATTTTCTTTCGTCGAATTTCAACGGGATCCACCTCGTGTGGAATAAAGGACAGAAATAACCAAAAAATTGATTCATAATTTAACTTATTTTGTGAGGAATGTATGCCTTAATATTATTTAATATTTCTTTTCTTTTCTTTTCTTTTTCTTTTTTAATAGTCTTACCAGGGAATGAGAGTTTTCATTTGTTTTGGATTTTACAATATACTAGCTGTTACCCGTGACGTCGTTCACGTAGCATAAAAAAAAAAAAAAAGATAAACGCTTTAATTAAACAAAACGTTTAATTAACAATAATTTAAAACATATATAACTAACACATATCTTATAAGAGGCAATACAGTAGTTTTTCTTTATAGGAGACTTAAAAAAATCTCAGACAAATAAAGGGTAAATGTGTTAGGTAGTATGAAAAATCGCGAAAATGAAATTTCAACCACTGTAAAACCACCATAACGCACCCCAATTTTACAGAAATCATGTTGCAGTGCATTTCAGAATTCCATATCAAAGAAAGAAAAATCACGTGTTAAACCTAGGTAATAAAAAAAATATCAAACATTTCCATAATACATAACTTCGCCGGCCCATTCTTTTCTGCAGCTATATATATGATCTCTATGTTTGTAAATATTCTAAATACAATGTTAAAATTTTGCTTAGTTAGAAAAAGTATAACGAAGATTAAAATTCACTTTTAGCAATTTCTAATAATAGACAGAAACGTACTTGAATTCTTTTGTACAATCCTGTATATTACGTGCAGATATTTATACGACCGCATATTTACCTTAAATTATTCAAGCAAAAAACCCGATTAAAGTTATTGAATTCATATTTCCGGGTATCGCTATTACACAGGTGACCATATATCCAGTTATTACATAGTCCTATACATGATTTATTTAAATTATACAAACATATCTTATTATACCAAATGTAGCTGAATTTCAAGATGCATTGGTTTTCCTTAAAATGCATACCATAATTGAAAAAGCTCTTCAGCAATCTTTCATAATAGACCATACTTTGGATACAATATCTGAGATCTGAACAAAATCTTTTATGTGTCTCTGTAAATGAACAACAAATGCAATGCAAATCATACGCAACTGAAAGCATGTTGTAGTAAATTTCAGTATTTATCATTGCATTGATTATTATCTCAGTATATCAGTTTCATCGTTTTTGAAATAGCGCAACGCAATTAAAATACGCTGGGAATACTTTTCCCCCGTAGACTATTTTTCTGTGATCTTGTAATGATGTTAAATCTTTGCACCCCATTTTCTACAGAAATCCTGTTTTAGTGCACTTCAGAAACTGATATCAATTCCAATATTATTAAAATAACATTAATAAAATAGCATTATTAAAATACGCTGCAAATGGTTTTTCTTCTCAGACCATTATGTACTGAAATGCTTTTGAGCTCCCTGTACGCACACTATAAGTACTACACTTAACATATTCAATAGTAACCATGTTCTTGTGCACCTTAAAAATGCATGTAAATTTCATTACATTTAAAATTATGTAACACTATCAAAATACACCGCAAATTTATTTTTTTTCCTTAGATCATAATGTGAAGTTTCCTTTTGAGTGCTCCCGTGTTTCAGCTATAACTGCTACCTGGTCCATTTTCAATGCCGCACATGCTATGGGAAATCACAATAACATATATTATTTTCGTATGAATCCTACTATATTTACTCAAGTTAAAACGCGGACAAACAGACGGCAGACCCTAGGCACTCGGCATCCGGCATACAGACAAGTTGAAGTCGTAAACACTTTTAGACCATGTTAGAAAGTGTCAAAAAGGGGTTAGTTCCGTAAAACGAAAAAAAAAAAAAGACAGTGTTAGGAAAAATCTACTACAAAACTGTGTTTTAGGTGGCATTTTTGTAAAATTTGTACATATATGCTGTTATTACTCGCACAACACATCATAAGAAAGGGGGAGATAATTAATTAATTCCACACATTAACACCATAATGACCACAAACTCTAATCATTTCGCTAGCGCATTTTATTTACATGTCTTCCATCATCGCTGTCCAGAGCGCATATATACAGGTACATACAGGATTAAAACAGATTCACTACAGGCGCCATCTACAGGCTCTTTCCACATAACACTGAAGATATAACATATTAGAATGTAACATACTGGGCGTAACATACTGGGGCCCCATGACCACGTCATCATCGGAAATAAAATAAATATATAACAAATTGACACATTAATACAATACACAAAGTAAACATAAAAATATATAACAATAATATTACACAATAAATTTACATTTATATCTAGAAATTTAAATAATTTCACAAAGAAAAGTTAATTTTCATTTATTGGCAGTTTGACTAATTTGTGTATTGGTCTTTTAAGTTCACCTATGGCAGTTTTTAAATTCACTGATCTTACTCTGCTGTCAGAACTTTTGAAAATGTCAATTATTCTTGCCATTTTCCATTTCAACGGTGGCAAATTATCATCTTTGATGAGCACTAAGTCGTTTACACATAAATCTTCTGTCGGAAATTTCCACTTGTTGCGCACTTGCAACTGTGTAAGATAGTCCTTAGACCATGCTTTCCAGAATGACTGGGAAATATTCATAATCAATTTATAATCGAATTGAAATTTTCATATTTGTAATGTCTGGTTCGGGAACACTGATCTGACCCAATGAGAAAGTGACCTGGAGTGAGGACTGAAAGATCATTTGGGTCCTCCGAAATAGCGACTAATGGGCGAGAATTCAGGACTGCTTCAATTTCCGCCAAAACTGTTGCAAATTCCTCTTGAGACAAGATCTGCGACCCAATAATTCGTCTCATATGGTACTTCATTGATTTAACCGCTGCCTCCCAAAGACCTCCAAAATGGGGAGCAGATGGAACATTCGTAGTCCATTTTATACTCTCATTGTGCAAGTAGTTGCCGATTGCTTCTTATGCAGCGACTTTCAAATAATTCTTTGCTCCTATATAATTAGCACCACAGTCACTGAAGATCTCTATTGGCTTGCCTCGACGTGCAATGAATCTTTTCAACGCAGCTATACAGGCGCTGGCACTCAGATCACTAACAAGTTCCAAATGAACTGCTTTGGTAGAGAAACATACGAAGATACAGACGTACATTTTGACTGGCTTTACTCCCCTACCACGTCGAAGACTTATTAGAAAAGGTCCACAAAAGTCGGTGCCACAACAAATGAACGCTCTTCCTTGGCTCACTCTTGATGTTGGTAAATCAGCGATGATTTGTTTCGAGAATTCGCTGCGAAATCGTGCACAGATAACACAATTTTTTATTGCTTTACGGATAAGAGACTTCGCACCCACAATCCAATAGGTTTGCTTCACGGCAGAATTTATTAGCTGTACTCCTCCATGTAAGTATTTTAAATGATAAAATTTAATTAACAAGGTCGTAACTGGGTGATTTTTAGGCAAAACTAAAGGATATTTTGCAGTCTCTGGTATGTTGGCATTTCTTAGCCGTCCACCAACTCTTAAAAACCCACGATTGTCCAAAAAAGGATTTAAGGAATTTAAATTGCTAGTTTTTAGAACTTTTTCCTTCTCCAAGTTGGCTATTTCGTTTGCAAAATTCGCTCTCTGGACTAACTTAATTATAGTATCATGCGACCTTTTCAATTCCTCTGTTTGCAAAAACGGAGCTGCAATTTTATTTCTCTTTGCATTATCGATGAATCGCAAGCACCACGCAAGCACTCTTTGCAATTTAGTCCACGATGAAAATTTACTCCACAATTGTTCAACTAACTCTAATTTACCGACCAAATTTTCAGCAAGCTTGACCTTCTGCTCTTTCAATACATCTACACTATTTATTTCCGTAGACGTTCTCAATATCTGTTCGGGCCAGCTCTCATTATTACTTCGAAGCCAAGCTGGACCTTGCCACCATTTCTCGTTGTTAACTAAACTTTCAGCAGCAATTCCTCTTGTTAGCATATCGGCCGGGTTGTCTTCCGTAGGACAGTAGTACCAATCACTAGGGCTGGTTTTCTCTTGGATTTCTAGAACCCTATTACCTACAAACTGTTTCCACCTTTTCGCACATCCTTTAACCCAATACAATGCAATGGTGGAGTCACTCCAATATACTACTCTTTGAATTCTATCCTTAAAAATATTCTTCACATAATTTCCAACTCTAGCACCTATTACAAGACCCATCAACTCTAAACGCGGCAAAGTTAATTTCTTTAACGGTGCTACTCTATTTTTTGACAAAATAAATGACACTTTATAATTTCCACTATTATCACAATATCTAAAATAAAGAACTGCTCCATACGCACTTAATGAAGCATCACAAAAAACATGTGCCTCTACTTGTTCATCTTTACAATCAACTAAACAAAGTCTGGGAATAGTTATATAATATATTTTCTCAATTTCGTTGCACCACTTAAGCCATTTTTCCCGCAAATCATCGGGCAACTCTTCATCCCAATCACAACCTGTTTCCCTAATTTCCTGTAACAATAACTTAATACGAACAACAAATGGCGAAATCCGGCCTATGGGATCAAAGATACGTGCTGCTGTTTTCAAAACACACCTTTTACTGTTTTGCAACGTTTCCCAAGATTCTATTAAACCCTTAACTTCCAATGATAATTCATCTTTCTCTGGACACCAATTTAAACCTAAAATCTTCAACTGCTGAACACTTTCTTTCTCTATATCCTTAAAGCCATTTTCTATCCAGAGTTTTTTCAACTCTCTACTATTAGACCTCAGTTTTCTCAAATTAAATCCTCCACTCTTTAAAATATTTACAGCGTCCGAAGATAATTTGAACGACTCACTCACAGTACTTCCTCCAAAAAATAAATCATCTACATATAGAGCTAAATTTAACATTTCAAATGACTTAGGATTGCTATTTTCAAAATTTTTAATATGATGTTTTATAGTAGCACTCAAAATAAAAGGAGACACTTTACAGCCAAATGGTAATCTTTTCATTCTCATGATTTCGTAATCTTTATTAGGATCATCCGAATACCAAAGAAATTTTAAAAATTTCCTATCTCTCTCTGAAATTCCTATCATTAAAAAAGCTTTCTCTATGTCAGCATTAAACGCTATTTTATGTTTCCGAAAATTTAGAATAACATCAAGAATATTAGGATTTAAATTAGGACCAGTTTCTAGACAATCATTCAAAGACAAATTATTTTTAGATTTTGAACTACAGTTAAATACTATCCGAACCTTAGTTGTTTCTTTATCTTCTCTAACAACTGCTCTATGAGGCATAAAATATTCTAGCTGATCCCTCTGACATTTCTCAATAATCCCGTTTTTCAATTGATCGTTTATTATTTCTCGATATTCATTAACAATCCAATTGTTTTTAGAAAAACCCTTATTTAACTCATCAAATCTTTTTTTTGCCAAAAAATAATTACTTTCTAATTCATCACAACTAATTTTCCATAATAAATCAGTTTCGTACCTCCCATTCACAAATTTTAGATTTCTTTCAAATTGATCTATCAATTCTTTATCCGCTGAATTTAATTCTTCATTTTCTTTAATACCTAAAGTCTCGAGTTCCCATAAATTTTTCATTGTTTCATTTAAATCTGAATCCCGTATTAACCCACAATGTATATTACCATCATTTATCTGTTCGATACTTCCACTAGCCACGTAACCAAAACAAGTATTCTGTAATAGAAGTCGCGGATTTTTTAAATATATTTGCCCTGGTCTCAACAACTCATAAAATATTTCGGCCCCTAATAATACGTCAATTTTTCCAGGGATATTAAATGTATGATCAGCTAAAGCGACTGACTCAGAAACATCCACCTGTACTTGAAATACTTTATGTGGAATAAGATCTGTTATTTTGTTCACTACCAGCATATTTATATCTCTTTGAAAACTCTTATCTCGGTTAGAAATCGTAGTATTTACACACCCATTAACACTTAAAGATGAATCATTTAAACACGATATTACCGTATTCGTTTTATCTGGTTTCAATTGCAAACGATTCACACAGTCTCTGCTTATTAAGCAAGTTTGACTCCCGACATCTAACAGGCATCTCGCTTCATACCACTGAGAATTTTTATCTTTAATCAAAATCAAAGCTGTACTCAATAAAACATTTTTTGTTTTATTTTTTGCCAAACTACTAGCGATCACAGACCTATCTGACTGACTGGGAGGGATGGAAGGAGAAAGCGCATCGTTACTTTCCCCTCTCTGATTTACATTATTGGAAACAGATGTGAAGCTGGGCGATTTTTCTTTACTCGACTGAATATTTATATTTTCTTTTGGATAGTGGATTAACTTATTATGCGGTTTTTTACAAAAACAATTTTTGCTCTTACAAACTTTTACACTACAATTGGGATGCAAACATTTAAAGCATAGTCTATTTATTTTAACAACATCTACTCTTTCCGGAATTGGAAGACTTTCAAATTTCGGACAAAAATACAGTTCATGATTTTCATTTTTGCATAAAACGCAAGTTTTTATTTCAGAAAAGAACACATTCGAAACTTTCTTTTGAAACGTTGGATTTGGCGATTTATTTCCAAAAAATCTTTTATTTTCATTTCCGTTTTGTTTCCTAAACACATTATTGTCAGTTTTTATTTTATTTTTCGTAGAAAGAAAAATATCACATTCACGACCTAATTGTTGCGGTTTAAAATATGATTCTCCCTGTTTTGCTCCAATGTGAGACATTAAATCACTATCTAATGAACCAAAAATCTTATCCGAAACAATTAGCTCACACAAAGATTTAAAATCATTCACTTCACGTAACTGACAGTAATATTCGAATGCTGCACTTAATCTTGACGCATATTGGACATAACTTTCTGAAGGTAATTTTTGCGCCTTACGGAAATTATTCAAACACTCCTGCGGAGTTGGTTGAAACTCCTTTAACACTACATTTTTTAATTTATCATAATTACACAAATCTTCCTCTGGCAAATAAATCATTATATTATTTGCTTTTTCACCTAACATATTCAAAAGTATTTCAGCTTTAAATTCCTCAGGTACATTTTTTGTTCTGAATGCCTTTTCTAAGGACTGAAAGAAAAGGCTAAATGACTCTACCCTAGATGGCACAGGTATCGTTAAAGTTTTAATACTCTTAATAAAAATTTCTACATTAGTTACTGACTCCATTTCACTTTTTACCGATGAAAATGAATTATTTTGAAGCGATTCCTTCCGAATATTAGCGATTTTTAACTCCTTTTCTAGCTGTGCTAATTTTATTTTTTCAAACTCAGAGTATTGTGAAGATTCTTTACGAACATTAGCTAGCTCTACTTCTTTTTCTAACTGAGCAAGCTTTATTTTTTCTAATTCTAATTTTGATTTTTCCGATTCCTTTTTAATTTTAATTTCTTCAACCACATATTCAACAACACTTTTAACTAAATCCAAGTTATAAAAAAGAGTCACTTTTTTCAATTAACTCTTTTAATTCAATAACTTTAGCTCCTTCAGGAATTATTAACCCTAACTCTTCAGCGACGAGTTTTAACTCGTCTTTTTTCAACTTATTTATCACTGACATGATTAAATATATGAATATATTTACACTAATAACACAAGAAATCACAAAATTATTGAAACAACACTGCAAATCTACCAGAAATAACTAAAATAATTTTCTTAAAATAGTTCCTACAACTGACACAAAATCACTAGTTACGAATAAAATATACAAAATCACTAGTTACGAATAAAATATACATATCAATACACAACACTAATTAATTAACATAAGAAAACCACAAAACCACAATTTATACAACTAAACTAAATCTCCGAAAAACCAAACTACATATTACTCACCCCTTTTCTTCACAACAAAGAAAGGCGCAAATATTTTGCGCCGTTCTATACACAAACAAATCAAAACGTACCACCACTCGTGACACCATGTTATTACTCGCACAACACATCATAAGAAAGGGGGAGATAATTAATTAATTCCACACATTAACACCATAATGACCACAAACTCTAATCATTTCGCTAGCGCATTTTATTTACACGTCTTCCATCATCGCTGTCCAGAGCGCATATATACAGGTACATACAGGATTAAAACAGATTCACTACAGGCGCCATCTACAGGCTCTTTCCACATAACACTGAAGATATAACATATTAGAATGTAACATACTGGGCGTAACATATGTTTTGCATACCATAAAACTTTATAGAAATTTATTATAAAAAAATATTTTTAAAAGTGACAACATATTTTTACTTTTTAAGAGCTAAAAAAAATGTGGAATTAAAATCCATTTACAAACCTGTTTCCAGTACACTTCGAGCACATTATGCGTAATTGAGGTTATTGACTGAGGGAATGTATTTTCTCGCAATTACATTAAATCTTTAGATTTTAAGCCCGAAAGTGCATCTTTTAAAGTGATTTTTATTTATATTTTCAGAATAGAACAATTTTAAGAATTTACACACAGAAATATTTGTTTTTATTAGTTGAGCTTTTCTTACTTTCTAAGAATGATAAAAAGTATTTTTCATTGATCATTACGTCATTTACTATATGGATAAATTTGCGTTATAAATTATTAACATTTTCTAGTCATTTAATATTTAACCTTTAAAAAAACTTATTTCATTTTAAGATTAAATATTTATATTAACCATGCTCAGACGATAAACTTAATTTTTTTCAATAATAACTTTTGATATCGTAATTCAATCTTATTTCATTGCAACATCAGAGCATATTTATTTTATTTTCCATATGCGACGTCACATTCGTCTCTTTTTAGCGCTTACTCAAAATTACATTGTGTTCTTAAAAATGAATACTTGAAAACTTATGCTTTGTTTCAAATATGACGCTACATTGATATTTTTAAAACTCATAATGGAAAGTACTCTTGTGACGTCACCATTGGTAAAATTTTGAATTTTATAGCCTCGAACCGAAAGAAAGAAAAAGGTTAATTTTTTTACGGATTAATATCTGGAAAAACTGCTGAAATATTTATATTATTTTAAGTGTAAAAGAAATTTTATATTATCGTCTGCTTGATATAAGAAGAAAAACAGTATGCCTGTGACGTAACAATCGGTAAAATTGCGGTTTTTAATCTCGAGCCGAAAAACAGATTAGGGTCCATTTATTTATTTCATTTTATTTTATCACGTGACAATCTTTCAATTGAAAATTAATCATTGAAGAGAAATAATTATCCGTTTTTTTGTATTTTTTGGCAACGAAAAAAGAAAGATGATTAAATATTATGGATACATTTTCAATTTATTCTGTATGAAAAATAGTGAAATTTTGAATTATTAAGAAAAATATTTGAATAAAATAAATAAAAATTAGCCTACGTTCATTTCAGGCCAATAATCTATGTATATACAAAAATTCAAAGACATTAATCCATCCGTTTTGAAGCCAATTTCATTTCAATTTTTCGGACACACTTTCACATTTATAATATACAGTATCTCACATAAGTGATGGGGCACTTGTGCTTTACAAAAGGAAACTAATCAAATAAATTAAAAAAACATGTACACATTTTTTTGTGGGTGTGTTTCATACTTAAATTCAGTAACGATTATTAAATAACATACATTTTGTCAAAATATTAAAATATTAATTTAATAAAAATACAAATGTTTAGAACGGAGAAAAAAATAGCTCACATAAGTGATGGGACACCATTATATATGCAACAAAAATCGTCTGAAATAAGCAATAAAAATATTTTTTGGGGTTTTATTTTTACTTAAAAGCAATTGGCAATAATTTATAAAATCGTCTACAGTATTTCTTTCCAGTTTGTTTTGGAATTTTTGTGTGTTTTAGCTCTGTGTAGCCATGAATGCTAAACGAAAAGAAACTTCGCCTGAAATTCGAAAATTAGTTATTAATTTGCATATTGAACGTGGAAAATCTATTAGAAAAACTGCTGAAACAGTTAACTTGAGTCGTTCAACAGTTTTCAATATCATTAAACGATATAAAAAGAATCATATGATTCAGGATAAAAGAAGACCTGGCCGACCATCAAAGCTATCCAATGAAATAAAGCGAATTATCGTTCGAAATATTAAAAAAAAATCCAAGAAATAGTGCTTCAAAAGTTGCTGCTGATTTACAAGCCATCATATGGAATAATTGTTAATCCTGAGACTATTAGAAGGATAATTCGATCTGCTGGATATCACGGTAGAGTAGCCAGGAAAAAATTCTTCGTAAGTGAAAAGAATAGAAAACTCAGACTAGCTTTTGCAAAATCCAACATAAATAAGAATTCTGATTACTGGAATAAAATTATATTTGCTGATGAGAGTAAATTTAATATATTTGGTTCTGAAGGTAGAATCTTGGAGTGGAGAAAACCCAGGGAAGAATTTCGCAAACAGAACTTGGTATTAACAGTAAAACATGGTGGAGGAGGAGTTATGGTATGGGGGTGTATGTCGTCCGCTGGAGTTGGTAATCTTGTTTATATTGACAGTATAATGGATCAGTACAAGTATATTGATATTTTAAAGCAAAATTTGAAATCTTCAGCAAGAAAATTGAACCTTCATAACGATTTTAAATTCTACCAGAATAATGACCCCAAGCACACTGCTCTGAACGTTAGACTCTGGCTGCTATGTAACTGTCCTGAAATAATAAAAACACAACCACAATCTGCAGACTTAAATCCCATAGAGAATATTTGGCAAGAATTGGAATCAAGAATTCGCAAACACACCATTTCTTCAAAACAACAACTAAAATCGGTGCTTCAAGAAGAATGGGCTAAAATCACTCCAGAAGTCACAAAAAAATTAGTCGAATCCATCCCAAAAAGATTAAATCATGTTTTAAAAGTAAAAGGAAGTTTAACAAAATATTAAAACCTTTTAAAAAGTAAAATTTTTGGATAAATATTTTGATGGAAAAGTAAGTGTCCCATCACTTATGTGAGCCAGTTTTTGCTCCGTTCTGAACAATTGTATTTTTACTAAATTAATATTTTAATATTTTGACAAAATGTATGCTATGTAATAATTGTTACTAACTTTAAATATGAAATACACCCAAAAAATTTTTGCACGTGTTTGTTTATTTATTTTATTGCAGTTTCTTTTTATAAAGCACAAGTGTCCCATCACTTTTGTGAGACACTGTATATAAGGATGTAAGATTCAAAGACATTAATCCATCCGTTTTGGAGCCAATTTCATTCCAATTTTTTGGGCACACTGCACATTTATAATATATATAAGATAATTAGACAAAATTGGGGAGTATAGGATGGGGTGTCGACTTAGACACAAGTTAGTTAAAAAAAAAAAAAAAAAAAAAAAAATCGCAGATAATCCTTTTAACTAATCTCACATGGGTCTAGTAGGTTGTAGAAAAGCTGACAATAGTTATTTCCTTGTGATTGACAAAAAAAAAAAAAAAAAAAAAAAAAAAAAAAAAAAGTCTCAATCAAAATATTTTTGTAATTGTTCTGCACCCATTTTCTCTTGAGATAGAGTTCCCTTTAATGCAGGGGCATTCCTTTCAACATTTTAATCCCCTTTTTAAAAAGAGTTTAATCTGAAATTGCTCCTTGATATCTCTTCTAAAAATCCTACAATATAAAAAAGTATTATATTTTAGCAGTCTTGAAAGTTGTTTAGCCTTGAAAATGAGACTTGAATAAATTTTTGAAATATTTTTTTTTAACTATTTTTAAATTGATGTAAATGGGTTTCAAAATAATTTACGCTTCTCCGGTTTTACATAATTATACTGTCTTAAAACGTTGACTTTTTTTTTTTTAAAGTTTAACGTAAGAAAAGGTGTATATTAATTTGAAGTGAAAAAAACTTCTTTAAAACACCATAAAATAAATTACGGCGTTTTAAAGAAGTTTTTTTTTCACTTCAATTGATTAACACCAATTTCAACTTATTATATTTGTTTATTAATTTAATGAAAATTTATTAATTTATTTTATCCTCGACCATAAGTCATTTTTCAACATATTATGAGAAATGTATATAGACTTATACACGAAAATTCAAATTTTCTCAAAATTTTGTTTAAAACACCTGGCCATGAGGCGAATACACTCGCGAGCTAATGCTATTCCTATGGGGAAGTTATATTCTAATAACTCATTTGCTTTCTACATTTTTAATGTATATTTTTTTTTCATTTGATAGATGAGCTCTATTTTGTTACTTTATTAATTTCGGTTGCAGATATTTTTTAAAAAGTTACTTTCGCCTTTAAAATCGGTCTCAAAAATGTCATCCTAAAAAAATATAAATATCTACAGCCAAAATCGAAAAAGTAAATAAGGAGTGATTCAGAGAAGGAGCTCAGCTATCCAATCAGAAAAAAAAAAATGTCAAAATGAAAACGAGTTATTATTAGAAAATAACCTTCCCTTAGGAATAGCTAGGCATTAGCTCGCGAGTGTCTTCGCTTGCAGGGAAAGGATCCTTAAAAATTGGAAGAGTCGACTTTTATACACGAGTATAGTATGTGGCATGTTAAAATGTTTCAAGAAGTTATTCTAAAAATTTCTATTCTGTACTAACGAAACATAATTAATAAAAGATATTTTTATAAAAATTTCCCCATCTCTTCCTATTCTCCCCCACAGATTGGATAGCCGAATAAAAAATATGCGTAAATACAAACCCAGAAAACCTAATAGCAGGAAATTTTATGAATGAATATAAATCATTTTAGCATTAAGTGTGATAAACGACCTTGATAGCTTCATCTCGCGCTTAGTTCAAACAGATAGTATTTCAGACAATTAATCATGTGTAACAACGCATACATTACGCAAAATTAATTACATTTTATTGCCTCAGGCACCATTATGACACGCTTCTTCTAACGTAGGATACTTGAATGGTAATTTGTCACAGGTTATTGGCGATAAATTTATCTCGATGCAGCAAAAAATATACACCCTGTCTCATTAATGAAGCTTTTATTTTCCTATAAATACATAAATCTTCTTAAAAAGATTATTTCGCAATGTTCTTTTTCTGAGCAGTGTAAAAACATAAACAGTAGAAATAAATTTCGGTTTAAATTTTTGCTAAGCTAAACAGCTATACTCAGCTTACAGCTCATGGACCGCATGTGACCCGGAGATGTGCGGCCCGAACCAGATAATGTTTAACCGACATTTATAAAATTAATTGAGATGCGCATAAAAATGTATTTAAGATCTTTAACGTTATTTTATATATTTTCACGAAAAGATAAAATCTGTTCTGTTATATTCAACTTAAAATTATGTTAAAAACAATTTTTTTTCTAAACTTCGTTTTGCATGTACTACATTCTGTCCTTATATGTATATATATTTTCATTTAGCGAAAGATTGATTTATAAGAGAAAATATCTTTTTTTTTTTTTTTTTTTTTTTTTTTTTTTCTGTAGAACTTGCAAATTGCACATTGTTGTATTCTTACTTTTTATTCATATTATATAGTTAATACTGCTTTTTAACAGCGGTAAAAATTGGCACAGAAAACATTTTATAGCGCTATTGCCAACCAGCAAAGTTGGCAGCGTATTTTTATAACTATTTGCAACAGAAATATGCTACGGAGTTTATTATTTGACGATAATTGTGTAGCATTTTTTTCTAAAATTTCTTTCTCTGAAACGTTCAATTGTAATGATAATGTTAATTTTGTTACATTGCTTGTTATACTACTTATGTTATTTTAATTATTGTTTTCCTTTTTTATAAGTGTTTTGCGGTTCAGCTGAAATCGGAAACTTATGTTTGCTGTCCGCGAGAAAAAAAAAAAAAAAAAAAAAAAGGTTGAGAAAGACTGAGCCAAATGGTTTCATTAAGAGGCTATTATTAAGAGGCTATATCAGTCATGTGAAGATACTCGGAAGCTAATGTTAAATGTATTATGTGGGTTTTGTTTTAAAATGTCTCATTTGCCGTTCGATAATTTTTTTCTTCGTGTGGTTGATCTTTAAAAAGGCCCTTTTGTGCTTTTTAGATTTTAGTTGCAGTTTTTTTTTATGAGGTTTTTTTTTTTTTTTTTTTTTTTTTTTTTTTTCGAAAACGGTTCTATAAAGTGGAAGCGGATCAGTGCTAAATTCAGGGGTTGGCCCGGGAGTGGAAAACAATGAAATGTTCCCCCGAAACATTTCAGATTTTATGATTTTAATGGACGAATGTGCAATATCCCGAGAAAAATGCCTGACTTTAACACTGAAGCGTACTCACTACAAACATTAATGCCTGGATCTGGATTCGAAACCGCGATCTTTTGATTAATAACCAGTGTTCTAAAGGTTTTGATTGTAATCATATTCGATAAAGAGTTCATTCATAATTGATGAAAAATATTTGAAAATAAGAAATTGCGTTCACCTTGATTAAGTATATCATTCTTGCAAAGTATCATAAAAATTCATCAATTATTATAATCATGCAATATTCAGAAAACAGTTCTGCGTGGGTTACATCCAAATAGAACCGAAAATTTCATATTAAGTAGATTCGTAACTTTCCCCAACCCGACAAATTAGTTTTCGTTGATGTGCATAGTTCGATCCGAAACCGACATATTCCAATCCAAACCTGAATTAAAAGGAATTACGACATTTGTTTGAAAACACGAACCCGAAAAATGAGAGTTAACTTGACTCGATTGGAACCGCCGGTCGGGTCGGGTTCTTAAAAAAGCAGGTCGTTTGAATTGATGCAAGATTCTGATTCAGGATCATACAAAATTAACTACCTTATAATTTCGGGCATATAATCCCCGGATCAAGCAATTCCGTGTGGATCCAGAAATTTTATTCAGTAATTAAAAACAAATATTTACTGCAAGTAGACTAAATAATTACATTTTATTTTTTTTTAAAATCTGGGTCGAAAAATGTTTGTTTGATCTGCGGATTATACACCCGTCGGAAATTATGGTAATCCTATGAATATCGTAAAATATTGTACTATTTAAATAACTTTCAAAAGTAATTTATTCTATCATGATCATGAAATGTCTTTCAATATTTGAATATGATACAATGTTTATTCCTTCTGCTTTAACATATTTATGGAAAAATATAAGTAATGTCTTAGATAAAGAATTCATGAAGAATAACAGAAGAATACTTATCGATAATAAATTTTTCTCCAATAACTGTAACCATTATTGCAGCTATTATAAGACATGCGTCTTTTTTATGACGCATCATGGTAAGACCTGTCTTACCATGATAATCATTTCTTTTAATCTACTTATGATAACGAGATTGCTGCATTATTAATGATACGACCGATCTATTTACGGATGTGTATTAGATCTTGTGTATCTCAGAGATAAACAATGTGTATTACTTATGCTGTTCAATTTTTTATTCATTATGACAGAAAAGGATAACATCGAAACAGATATTTCCTGCAGTGAAATTAATCATTTTATTACACTTGAAAAAAAAAAAAAATCCAACTTTCATTTTGTAAAAAAAACATGAAGGTAAACGATTCATGTTAATTATCAAGGTGAAGATTTTCCAATAGTTATGTGTAAACAATAGTCTTCGATATTTAACTGATGATGATGAATATTATTTTGCATTTAGTTAAACAAAATATCACTGCAAAATTTGCAATTAAATTATTATAATGTTTTTTTCTCCCCCCCTCTCTCTTTGTATGTATGTATACATATAATTAAAATGAAATCATAAATGTAGAGCAGGTGTATAAAATTTTGAAGATAAAAAAGATATGAACAATGGGAACCAGAAATGTACAATAAGAAACTCTGAACAACCTAACTAATCATAAGAGAAGCTTGCAGGTTCAATTCATAGTGAAAATATGTTATTTCATACAATTTTGTCGGCATTAGATCTAAAATGATTAAATTTAGTTTCTTATAACAAATCCAAATAAACTAAAAATTGAAATAGTAAGACACATAAGAAATACCGGGACCCATTTTGAAATCACAGGTCAACACAAATCTGGAGTTTGTAGAATAACACTTTTTTCTTAATAAATGAGTCACCCTGATCACAGATATGACATTAGCTATTTTCTATCACTCACAATTCTTTCACAAAACAAAAAAAAAGGAGGGGGATGTCTCTTAATAAAAGTAATGTATAATACTTATTATATAAAATATATTTTTAATAAAAGCAAAAATTAATTTCGTCGCCAAATTGCATTAATAAATGTAAAATAAAATACTGCACAAAAGGCTGTGAAATATAAATGTAGATACCATCTCGTTAAGTGTTTATATTTGCATGCGAAGGCGCAATTTTTTCCCACGCATTCGTAGTAAGAACATACAATTTTTTTTTGTCAGTTTCTTAAGAATAAAAATTTATTCGCTTCAGGAATAAGATATATTCTTCGTACAGAAATCGAGAAAAAGAATTTACCAAGTATTTTTCCAAAGAAAACTCACTTGTATACTACACAGAAATTCTTGGACTTTTGGCTCATTTATTTTCCACCCCTGATTATGAACAATCTCGGTGGGGACTGTTTATTGATTCTAGTAAAGGAAATTTAAAAGACGGCTTACTTAATAATGGTAATATTCTACCTACAATCCATGTAGTTCATTCAGTAATTTTTAAACAATTATATGGTAACATTGATTTTCTCCTCAGCATTATTAAATATCAAGAATTTAAATGGCAAATCTGTTGAGATTTTAATATGTTATCAATATTGTTAGGTCAATAAGATGAGCTATATCAAATTGCCCTGTTTTTTATACGAGTGGAACAGCCGAGCTAAACACCAACATTGGATAAGGAAATAATAACTTACAAGAAAATATTTAAATCCAGAATTTAAAAAAAAAAAGATTCGGCAGAATTGGAATGATCCAAAAGAAGTCTTCTTGCCTTCCCTGTACATTAAATTAGGTTTAATAAAATAATTCGTAAAAGCCTTTGATAAACCAGGGGATTAAATGACTGTAACTCTTACATTATCGTCTACGTAGACGATATACTTGTGGCTGCAAATGCAACAGATACCGAAAATTTATATAGTGAACTATAAAAAAAAGTACAAATTAAAAATGTTGGAAAAGTGCGCCAATATCTCGGTGTAAGCATCACTCTCTTAGAGGACGGTAGCTTCCTTGTAGATCTGAAAGAAAAATAAATGAGATCATAAACAAGTTCCATTTAGGCGACTCAAGGCCCACCTATACTGCGATGAGCCCCGATTATTATAATAATGACTCAAAAACTGATGGATTAAAGGAAAACAAGAATTATTGAACAGTAGTGGTGGCTCTACTATACATATCTACCATCAAGTTGCCTGACATCTGCGTAAGCGTTATCATCCTAGGACGTAAAAATGAAAAATCCCGGGAAGCCACCTGGCTTGCCGTCGAGAAAGTAATCAGGTACTTAAAAACTACGAAATATTTCAAATTTCTGATTGATAGCAGTAAACCTCCGGTACTAACGGGATACTGCGATAGTGACTGGGCTGGTGACAAAAGTGATAGAAAGTCCAGAAGTGGGCATCTATTTAAAATGGGCAACAATGTAATTTTGTGGACTCCGAGAAAACAAGAGCGCATGGCTCTGTCCTCAACTGAGGCAGAATTCATCTCCGCATCCAGCGCCGCACAAGAGCTGGAATGGCTCCTTGAGGTGCTTAAAGACATGGACTTAAATCAGGACTTACTAATAACCATATCTGACATAAAGGACTTAACCATAAAGGACAATATACCGTGCATAATGCTCGCGGACTCAGATAAACATGAGGGTAGATCGAAACATATGACTGAAATTCTATCATTTAAGACACTTGAAAGAAAAGGGAACATCATCTCAACATTATTGTGCTTCTGCGGACATGGCGGCAAACGTTCTTACGAAGCCCCTGCCCAAACTTCAGTTTGAAAAAATGAGATCGCAGCTGCAGCTCCGCGTTTTGAAAATCGAAGTGGGGGTGTAGTGAACTATAGAAATAGAAGGTTGTACGATTTTCATTTCTAAGAATTGTTTACAGATGGAGCCATCTCTCGACACGTTTTCTACCCACGATTTTCCAGCAGAGAAAAGTGACTGTAAGATTTATGAGCTTTAAAGAATTTGATGATTAATGACATTATAATTTCTCCTTCTTATTTTTTCTCTTTTCAGTATGTCTAATTATGTAGACGTTTCCTGGAGCTTGAAAGTGTCGGATGCAAATTCATCAACACCGTTCTCACGCTCCACAATATTTTAAACAACCAATTAATTCTTATGCAATTTTTAATTATGTTCTTTATATTTTTCAGTGAGTGTAACCTAGAATTGTGAGTAAATTAAATGAATCCTCAAAATCATCCAACATGTCTTCAAAATAAGAAAATTAGTTACACCAACTCATAATGATAAAGTATCCACACAATATTATTTTTACCAGCCACACAATAATACATGAGGAACCCGTGGAATACGCGTCGACGGTCGAATTTGTGGAGGAATGCTCAGGTAAGAAGCTTACTATTTTCATTTTATTTATTTATGAAGAAAACTGCAAAATTTTTGCGCCCCGGACGCTAATTTCCGTTTACTCAAGGATACAGCGCTTGGCGAAATTCAAGGTGTGCCAAATGTTTTGACTAGCATCTACGCATTTTCTCGCGCATCATGGCTGCTTCAGACATTTTACTTACAATTTTTGTCGTATATGAGGCACTTGGAAGCTGTTGTAGAGTGTCAGAGGCATAGCGAGGTGGTTAAAGCAGAAAGCTTGTAATTGTAAGATTGCGAGTTGTGTCCTTGCTCTTGTAGATTTTTGTTTTGATTTTTATTTAAGTAATCAATAAAGAATGTTATAAAACTCAGTTACTTTGTATTAGTTTTATTGTCAATTAGACAATTAAATTTTAATTACAATTAAGTTATAAAAATTTATTTAAAATTTTGTTACATAAAGTTTAATTTGAAATAAATGTACATAATTAATATAAGTTTTTAAATTCTGCTTTTTAATAATTAAATAAATATAATTTAAAATACAATAATTATTAAAATAAAATAAAAAAATATTTTTATTTTAGTTATGCTACCACCGTGTTGTAAGAGATGAATATCAAATTAGTAAAACCAATTTATTAAAGTTCTTATGTTTTAAAATGAGGCATCATTCATACACACACACACAATATATATATATATAATATTTATTAGTATTTATTTTAATAATTACTGTTTCATTTACAATTATAAAGTAGTGAAACATAAAAATATTAATTATAAATATTCAAATTTTAATATTTCTATGTACTTAATTAATGATAATAATTTAAGAAAAATCTTTAATCTTCCACAAACA
The DNA here is from genome assembly GCA_964019185.1 of Maratus speculifer. NCBI lineage: Eukaryota > Metazoa > Arthropoda > Arachnida > Araneae > Salticidae > Maratus > Maratus speculifer. Next base: position 310,667,591 of record OZ025297.1, on the reverse strand, counting down.
TAATTTAAGTTTTTCTTTTAAATAATTATCAATATTTAAATATATATAACTAATATTAACTATTTATTAATTAATATTAATATATATACATATATATATATATATATATAATTATAAAATTACATTAATTAACATTATTAATTATTACATATATAACTAATATTAATAAGTATTATTATTTAAACAGATAATTAATGTTTTTAATGTTTTCGTTTAGTGATTTGTTATTAGTTCTCTTCAATTTTCAGTGTCTAGTAAGATATTAAATATTAAAAAAAAAAAAAAAAAAAAAAAAATTCTATATTAGATAAAAACTTTTAAGGTGGTTTTTTTTATATAAAACGTGATCTTTGTTTTGTATTTGTACTTTGTACAAATTCAATCAGTATATGCATGTATATTTAGTTTAGACTTATCAATTTATGAATAGGAAGGATGCATTAAATCAGTGTCACAAAAGTTGGTGTAAATTCCTAAACATATTTTTATTTCAAATGAAAAATTTCCAAGTATAAAAAATATTTTAATTTTAACACAATTTATTATTAATTGAAATATATACTTTTTTGATGATTCTTAAAATCTGGAAACTATACTTTTTTTTTTTTTTTTTTTTTTTTTTTTTTTAATATGTTATCAACGTTAATGATGTATTTGTACAACATCAAAATTTGAATAAATCGGAACAGATGATATCGAAATTATGTACATTTTCTAACTATATAATTAAATGACCTAACTATATAACAACTATATAATATACACATACATAATATTTAAGCAGACATGTATGAATGTATAAGTTCATACATACTATGTACATATGTTGATATTTATGAATATATTCATATATATTTCCAACATTAAGAAGTTTTAATTTGTCAATCTTAGTGCATTGCTATACTTGGTGATTTATATCACATTAGTAAAATAAATAAATAAATAAAAATTTGATATAACAGATCTCCGTATTTTCTTATAAAGTTCTTGAATTGATACTTAACAAGAAAATAAATTAAACAAAATAAAATTTATTTTTAGCTATTATCATGTAATTTATCCGAATACAATAACAGCTCTCTTTCGTTCTTATTTTATTTTTTCATTATTATATTATTCATTATAAACTGAAATACTATAAGAAATGTAAAGAAATATACATTAAAATTCACAAATTAACACAACAAGTTACTCGTATATATTTCATTAATATTTGGTCGTATATAAAAAAAAAATTCCATTAAATTTATTATTATTTTTCTTTTCAAATAAATTATTTGTATAATACATTTTTTCAGTAGATGGCGACACTGTACGATGTTATCAAGGAATCTCGGAAGAGGAGTGAATGATGGGTGGAATAGCATTTGGCACACCTTGAATTTCGCCAAGCGCTGTATCCTTGAGTAAACGGAAATTAGCGCCCCGGACCCAGAAGATAAATAAATGAAGAGAAGATACAGTTTCAGTGATAGATAAAAATCTAAACTACAAGAATTAAGACTTACTAATGGAGAATGTATAAAGATGAAAGCGGATTTGAGATATTGAGAAATATGAAGCTGTGATTTAAGGCTGTTCTTAAATCAAAAAGAACAATTTTTTGACATAAGTTTTAATTATTTTTGTACGGAAAGGCATGGAACTAGCAGATGTTGTTGTTAAGAAGCTATCTAATCGCACTCATTTTTTTTGTATGTTTTTTTTCCAAACACAAGAGATTTTTCAGTAAAAAGTATCAAAAAGGGCGTTTTGAACCCAATTTCCGCGCGAAAAAAGAATAACCACTCAAACTAGGGTGAAAACCGAGTCTGTCACATGTGCGAATTCTCTTTTAACACACTAGGTAATTTATTTATCAAAAAATTAAACGTTCAGTTCGATTCCAGATCGCTTCAATAGTCAAGCTTTCCAATTTTATATCTTTAAGTTAAAAAGATAAATGTTGAACGGTATTGAGCAAAGCAAACTAAAAACAGCCTTAACTACAAAAAAAAAAAAAAAAAAAAAAAAAATTATATATATATATATATATTTAATAAAAATAAATATACTGCTGCCCTCTGATATGAAAAATAAAAAACAATGTAAGATTTAAAAAAAAAAAAAAAAAAAAAAAAAAAATCACGTGTTTATTAGAAGGTGTAAATATAACAGTAACAGAAAATGTTCAATTTGAAATCGCAGAAGTATTTCGAATACATGTAACAGATGATCATTTACAGAAATAGTTGTGAAAGATAAATCGAAGTGTGTATACATAGAACTAAAATATTTTTTAATTAACTAAAATTCGTAAAAGTAGAAAACCTTTCTGTGTCGTTAAAGAACTCATTACGTTTTATTTTATATGAAAATAAAATACATTCTTGAACACAGTATAGTAGCCGAAATCTTTTGTGTGTCCCTGTAAATAATATCTGCTTTCTATTATACAGGAAGTAATTTCTAGTAAACCTCAGCAACGTACATCAATTTCATAAAATGGGAAATAGTTATTATAATTAACTCGCACCTATAAAACAATGTTTGTCCTTATATCATGATCATACTTTTGTGTGACCCTGTAATTTAATAAGAAATATTCTTTGCACCACAGATTGTAGAGAATGTATATTGTAGTATATATTTTATTGATCTTTATCAATTTTATTGTGGTTCAAAGAGTGTAACATCATTAAAGTGCATTTGAAATTACATTTTCCCATTGGCTGTCATGTAACGGAATACTTTTGATTGTCCCTATAATTAAACTATGCATCCCATTTTCATAAAATGTGAAAAGACGCGACAAAATTGTACAACAATAATATATTAAATTTTAAATGATTCGGTTAAATACTTTTTGCTCTGTTATATGCGGACGGACGGACTTAACGACGACTATAGGTGCTACGTATTTACATAATTACGAATGAATGCACTTATGAAAAAGTGAAAATGGAAAATAAGAAAAGGATCAAATTGAATAACGCATGAATTAAAAAAAGAAAGAAAAAGAAAGAAAAATACATTTATGCTGCGGAGAGGAAAAATATTGCCTTTTCATTTTGAAGTTGAAGCATCGCGTCGGTCGTTTAATCAATATTGCCTGAGGAAAATTAAAATTGAATTTATTTTTATTTTACGCACATTACTAAATCACTTTTTCTTAATTTCAGATATGTATTGTTTATTATTTTTCAGCATGTGTTTAGACAGGAAATAAATTTGTCTAACTCTAAATAAATAATCACGTTTTCTTCAAACAAACAGAAAATGATTGTCCAACTCTAAAGAAGGAAAAAGTTAGAATTAAATAGAAATTGGAAAAATAAGAAACAGAAGGAATTTAGCAGTCACTATTTTGAAAATCAAATAAAGTACGATAATTGTATGTTTGATTTGCTTCGTTTTCTTTATATATATAATATATATATATATGTATGTATGTATTGAAATAGATTATATTTAATGAATAATGTGCAATTTTGAAGCTTTGAAAAATTTTCCTCTTTCCTATAGAAAATGTCAAACTTCAAGGTTGTGAATGCCATTTTTCATAAAAATTGAAATGCTATTATGTTTGGGGTGCTATATCTCTGGCAAGCGACAACATTCCGAAATTCTTTTGGCATAAACTGTTAATACACTATATGGCCATTGATTATTGGACACTTGCGATTTTAGACATTTTACTAAATATCTAGAAAAATACATGAGGAATCATCTCGAAACTCTTAGTGTATAAATATAATAGTATAAGTCATACATCTCCGTGAAGATTTTTCCCCGAAACTCCATAGGGGACCGTCAACAAGTTAAAAAAGAATGAATATCTTTTGAATAACCCTGTCAAAACTAATGTAGCAAAAGCGCTCAAACTCTAGATTATGATTGAATGCCTTATTGTAATACGCCTTGTTCATTTTTATGCAAATAGCATGCATACTCGCAGAGTAATTAAGGTTTTTATAAAAATGGTTTCAAATTTTTCCAAGTTTTTTCCTTATATTTTTCAGAGTTCTTAATATAAATTAATATTGTTTTCAGAAAATATGACAAACAACATTGCACACAGTACCCTGTAATCAGAATTTAAAAATAATGAAAATTGCAAAGAAAATGAGTTGGTTTACTAAATAATTTTTTACTGCGCATGTGCCAACGATATCAAAATTTCATTTGCATATTATGTTAGCTAAATGTATAGAGCAACTTTTGTGAAAGTCACAAAATCATAACTTGAAAATTCTGAAAATAATCGTCAAATGAATAAGTTGAAAATCCGTTATTCTCAAAATGAAGCAAAAACAAGAGGGGTTGTATCCATATATTCATTGATTAGTGTCAATATAGAATACACAATACGGGATGTACTACTACGTTTGGATAAAATCCCTCATTTTTTGCTTCATTTTGGAAACAACGGATTTTGTCCTTTTTCTATAGACGATTACTTTCGGAATTTTCAAGCTATGATTTTGAGACTTTTACAAAAGTTGCTCTATACATTTAGCTAACATAATATGCAAATGAAATTTTGATATCTTTGACGCATACGCAGTAAAAAATTATTTAGTAAACCTACTCATTTTTCATACAATTTTTATTATTTTTTAATTCTGATTACAGGGTACTGTGTGCAATGTTGTTTGTCATATTTTCTGAAAAAAATATTATTTTATATTAAGAACTCTGAAAATTATAAGGGAAAAACTTGGAAAAATTTGGGACAATTTTTAAAAAAACCTTAATTACTCTGCGACCGTCAACAAATTAAAAAAGAATGAATATCTTTTGAATAACCCTGTCAAAACTAATGTAGCAAAAGCGCTCAAGCTCTAGATTATGATTGAATGCCTTATTGTAATACACTGTGTTCATTTTTATGCAAATAGCATGCACACTCGCAGAGTAATTAAGGTTTTTTTTAAAAATGGTCCCAAATTTTTCCAAGTTTTTCCCTTATAATTTTCAGAGTTCTTAATATAAAATAATATTTTTTTCAGAAAATATGACAAACAACATTGCACACAGTACCCTGTAATCAGAATTAAAAAATAATAAAAATTGTATGAAAAATGAGTAGGTTTACTAAATAATTTTTTATTGCGTATGCGTCAAAGATATCAAAATTTCATTTGCATATTATGTTAGCTAAATGTATAGAGCAACTTTTGTAAAAGTCTCAAAATCATAGCTTGAAAATTCCGAAAGTAATCGTCTATAGAAAAAGGACAAAATCCGTTGTTTCCAAAATGAAGCAAAAAATGAGGGATTTTATCCAAACGTAGTAGTACATCCCGTATTGTGTATTCTATATTGACACTAATCAATGAATATATGGATACAACCCCTCTTGTTTTTGCTTCATTTTGAGAATAACGGATTTTCAACTTATTCATTTGACGATTATTTTCAGAATTTTCAAGTTATGATTTTGTGACTTTCACAAAAGTTGCTCTATACATTTAGCTAACATAATATGCAAATGAAATTTTGATATCGTTGGCACATGCGCAGTAAAAAATTATTTAGTAAACCAACTCATTTTCTTTGCAATTTTCATTATTTTTTAATTCTGATTACAGGGTACTGTGTGCAATGTTGTTTGTCATATTTTCTGAAAACAATATTATTTTATATTAAGAACTCTGAAAAATATAAGGAAAAAACTTGGAAAATTTTGAAACCATTTTTATAAAAACCTTAATTACTCTGCGAGTATGCATGCTATTTGCATAAAAATGAACAAGGCGTATTACAATAAGGCATTCAATCATAATCTAGAGTTTGAGCGCTTTTGCTACATTAGTTTTGACAGGGTTATTCAAAAGATATTCATTCTTTTTTAATTTGTTGACGGTCGTTGGAGTTTCGGTAAAAAATCTTCGCGGAGATGTATGACGTATACTATTATATTCATACACTAAGAGTTTCGAGATGATTCCCCATGTATTTTTCTAAATATTTAGTAAAATGTCTAAAATCGCAAGTGTCCAATAATCAATGGCCATATAGTGTATAACACTACCTGCTTATTAAAATTTATTTGTTTGGGGTATTGTTATTTTACATTGTTATCTTGGCACAAAATACAATCAAAATAATTTTTTGTCCGTTTTCCGCACGTATTATCTTATTTAAGCAATAGTACCCCGAACTTTTTCTTTATAGAATATGAAAGTGTATTGCTAGGATAAGTTAAATAATATAGTACTCTACTAGGATATTGTTGCTGCTAGCGGATATAATCTACTAAATGTTCAAAATTTTCAAAATCTGCAATATTTAAATTAATGTTGTCTAAAAAAAGCGTCACAGTTAAATAAAACAAAATATATCATACAGTAGTTGAAAATCTGTACAAAAACATGTAAAAGAAAAAGAAGTAAGGTTTCTTGATATTTTTAGAAAAAATAATGACAAAATTTTCAAACAAACAATGTCGATGATGACACTTGTTCCCTATTAAAAAATGGAATGTCCTTTTTTCCCCCTTCCGAAAGAGAAATGGGATGACTTATTTTTTGATAGTGGAAGAATGTGATCATTGACATTTTTTTTTCTTTGCTTAAATTATTACGAGATTCCATTTCTTTTTGTTTTCCATGCTTTTTACATACGTTAAACTACTGTCTGATATATTTTGTTTTATTCAACTGTGTCGCTTTTTTGAGATAGAACTATTTTAAATGTTGCAGACTTTGAAATTTTTGTATATTTAACAAATTATTTCTGCTTACAGCAACAATATCTCGGTGGAATACTATATCATTTAGATTGTCCTAGTAACAGTACACTTTCATATTCTATAAATAAAAGTTTGGGGTACTATATTGCTTAAATAAGATATAAATTGCTGAAAATGAGCAAAAACTCTATTTTGATTGTATTTTGTGGCAACATAACAATGTAAAGTAAGAATGCCCCATGGAAGCAAATAAATTTTAATAAGCAGGTAATTTTATACTAATAGTTTATGCCCAAGAGAACTTTGAGATGTTGTTGCTTGCCGGAGATTCAGTACTAAAAACATACTCTGGCGTTTGATTTTTCGTGAAAAATGGCATTCGCAATTTTTACTAAATGAAATGGTTTAAATGAGATAAAGAAATATTTTTGAATGATTTGTGTCAATATATATACATAGATTTTAAATAGAATTTTCAATTTTTATACGGTAGTCTCAGTAAAATGACCCTATTACACGAAAAAGTAAGACAATAAAAATAAAAACTAATTTCTTTACTATTAAAACTGACTGAGTGACATACAGCTGTTTTAAGTTGAAACACCTTTTGCTATACAAAGTAGGAGTCATTCAAAAATTTACTAGAAATATTAATAGTCGTCAGAAAAATAAAATAAAATAAAAAATATCGGGATTGATCAAATGCAAATTAAAACAACCATTTGGAAAATGAATTTTTCAAAGACTGAAATTTGAGACTTATTAATAAATTCTATACTTAAATAAATAAATAATTAAATAAAAAACATAGTCTTTTGCTTTTTTTTCCTTTTTCGTGATTATTGAACATTTCGTAATCATTAGGCTCGATAATCAGGCCTCGATTTTTTGCTTTAAAAGACGATCTTTCGTATGACGTCTTTCTCTGGATTTTTTTTTCTATATTTGATAATTTGCATTTACTCATTATGTAACATTTTGGCTTTCTTATGTATTAACAACGACATTTCTTTTTCCTATTAAAATAAAAATTCTTTTAACTGTAAAGAATTTTGTAAAAAAATAAAATGCGGATATCCATTGCCCAAAGCAAAATGTCTGAATGTTTGCGATTGAGTTAATAAAAATCAGTAAAAGCATTATATTTATGATGTTGAAAGACGTACTTACATAATAACAGCATATATTACATACGCATAGATTAAACATTTATATTCCAGGATTAATAAAATGCGGACACCACAAGAATTTAGATATGTCTCAAATATATCTATTCTCGACAGAAAACAACAACCATTTTCTGAGTGGTTAAAAATTAGTTCAGAATAAAATTAACATTACAATGAAATCTATTTTCATTCAGACATAATAAAGAAAAATATATAATTTATACAAAAAATATAGGTTTTTTTGTTTGTTTGTAAAATGAAATGATGAAAGGTAACAGTCGCAATTTTTCACAAACTGATACATATTTTAAAATTCTATCAGATTATTATAAAAGACAGTTTAAATATCTAATCTAAACCTTAATAAAAATTAAAGTTATAAAACCTATTCAAAGCGACTACCTTCAGTTGCGATGCAGAACTGCACGCGGGAAATAAATCCTTCTAAAATTTTTAGCATTTTGTGTACAATCCCTCGAATTATGACAAAATTCACCTGTTTCAGGTTTAAAAAATTGGTTATAAGTCATCCAATTCAAAGTTTCATAATCCGATCAATTTAAATATTAGATGAACGGTGCTTTTTATGTCTTACTTTCTTTCTAACCGATGATCAGGCCCCTACCTGCCGATTTATCTCAGCTTAACGGGTTAGATACCGGTTATGGGGGCGGACGACTGCCTAATTGCCACGTAGCGGCAATAAACTTTGCTTCGCATGCCATCATTTCTGCAGTACTTGCTTGTCGTTGGGCATACTTTGTTTCGCCTGTTAAATAATGGTACATCCTGTTGTTTGAACTGCAAACGGCTACTCAATTTGGTCTCGTAATTTAGAACCTTGATCAGATGACGAGACCTTCACCTGGCAAGGCACCTCCAGAGGTATAATTCACAGGTAACTTTGAGGACTTTGCACCCACGACGGATTTTACATGCACCAGGCGCCATTAGCGTACATGATTTTTATGTCTTACTTGTTAGTGTAATAGGAAATTTTTACTAAACATCATTTATAGGACGAAGAGACCGTATAAAAAAAATTGACATTTCTTAACTCTTTAAGAACTGTTGTTAAGAACAAAACGACTGTTAAAGTAGTGTTAATTTTAAAGTGTCTTAATTAGTGTTCTTATTTTTCCTCAATTTTTTAGTGTCCACGTTTAAATAATTTTTGTAATTGGAGCTAACCTGTATGTCTATGACTAGCTTTTTACAAATTAGTTTTAGGACACCTTTGATACTGAGCATCCTGTATATACATATATTATCAGATCGCCCCACCAGTGGCTGAGAAGTTCTGCTCTCGCAGGTGGTAGCAAGAAGTGCCGGGTTCAAACTCAATCGCGCTTGTCGGCCAAATCGTTCGGAGTTTTCCGGGTTTTTTTTTTCGAACCTTGGGTAACCTCGCGTAAATACGAATTAGATTCCCTTAAAAAAAAACGCCACGGAAGGCACCCCTCTCTGACATATATCGCTTGTATAGATAATCGGTCATCATACACAACGCACACACATATTACCTGGTCTTTCTAATGTAGACATTAGAAAAGCTGAGAAGTTAAATGTCATTTACGAATGTGAAAAAAGTAACCTTTTATAGAAAAAAAAGACAAGTATGATAAATACAAAAGAAAGAAAAGAAAAGAAAAGAAAAGCTTGAGATTAATTTAAAAATCCTTATGCAATTCCTTTATTATAACCACTAATTATTTTTCCCTCCAAAATCATTATCCGGAAATTCATTAAAAAGGAAATCCTTTGTTATGTTTTTATTAATTTCTCTCACTGCTATTATTTTGTTCTGAAAAGTTTTCTTTTAAAGTATTCTGAATATTGGTGAATAAATTAATTCTAATGTGTGTTATCTATAACAGATGTGTGTTTTTCGACAATAAAATAAATTCTTAAGGAGATCCGCCGGAACACATTTTATTTATTGAGTTAAAATTTTGAAATTTTTTGTGATGGTTAACCACATTACTTGGAAGAAAAATCACACGATAAAACTTTTGATATATGTATTTTTTTTTATTTAAAGTTAGAATTTATTAAAAAAGTGAAGCAATTTAAATCCGTTACAACTCTAACTATTATTTGTAGGATTTAATTTTTTCTTCATTTAAATAAACAAAAATATACAAACTTTAGTTTTGATTCAAAACTTTTAAAAATATTAATTTAAATAAAAATTACAAATATTTAAAGTAAAAACTGAAAAATATGTATCTAACTTTTTTAAAAAATCGGTACTTACGTATTAACGCCACCGCAGAAAAGTTGTGCTAATGCGTTAATAAAGAGCAATCTTGTTCGCACGCGCACGCAGTTATCTTTTGGATTCCTTGTTGCCTTGTTGCTGATTTTTGACGCCATTTTTAGTGTTTTTTTTTTGCTCATTTTTGACGCCATTTTTTGTGTGCGTGCGAACAACAGGATTGCTCTTTATTGGCACATTAGCGCAACTTCAGTTTCGGTGGCATTAATGCGCAAGTACCAAAAAATCATACCTTCAAAAATAAATATTTTTTCAAATTTCCTGAATCAAAATTAAAGTAAAACAATTGAAAAAGGCATGCTCCAAGTTTGAATTATTTATGTTTAACGGTTCTTGACTAACAATTTAAATACAAAAAATAGTTAAAAAAAATCATGAAGAAAAACGCATTTTTACAAAAACTCGTCTTTATTGCAACCAATTGTTTATAAGCTAGATTTTGAAAACAAAAGAAATAAAATAATAATAATAATATTGCCTGTTCTATTTAAGATAGAAACAACATGATTTAAACTTCGTTTTAAGCAGAAAGAAACAGAAAATTTTAATGCAATGAAATACCTTTGTAAAATTTGAAGATTTTTGTGTCCCGGAACTTTTTAAGGGTGGAACTCAAAAGACCTTTATTTTAAAATACTAAAATAATATTATAGTAAATTTCACAGCTTGGAGACATCTCTAGTTAAAATAATTTGTCCTCTATTCGGAAGTTGTCCGCTAATCAAAGATTTTACGGTATTTAATTGATAATTTTAAAAAGCACATTTTTTTTTTTTAAGTACAAGGAGGTCATGAAATAAATTTCTCTGTTTAAAGACATCTGTAGCTAAAACTATTGAATGGAAAAAGGCTACAATTTATATTTAGAGTTTTAAAGATAACAGTCCAAGAGCCGACAGCACAAAAACCTATGTCATCAAGTATGAGAAAAAAATCTTTATTTTATGGAAGAGTAGAAATAGGGGATCCATGTCTGCCGGAAGTGAAGTGGTTCATAAGCCAAAAATTAATAACACTATTAGCTCACTCGCAGGTTTATCATTGTGTTTTCCTGCTCCCAGTTTTCCAGCCTTTGATTGTACGGCAAACATAATGTTAAACCTGCGAGGCAACCACTGGTGGTATTGATTTTTGGTTTATGCACCACTTCCCTTCTGGAAGACATGGATCATTAGATTCCCCTATTACTACTCTTCCATAAAATAAAGATTTTTTTTCTTATGCTCGATGACATTGGTTTTTGTGCTGTCGGCTCTTGGACTGTAATTTAAGAAATTAAATTCCATAAAAAAAAGTTCGCAAAATTTATAAACAATTAACACTCCGGAAGCTCGTATTGTATGCTTTTCTGAGGTGTGCATTATTCAAAGATTTTACGGTTTTAATTGTAGAATTTTTTGAAAAGTTTGTTTTAAAATTTGTAGTTTCGAGATATCTATATCTAAAATTAATTATTGCTATACCTAAATCCTTGAAAGGAAGGAGACTTAGATTTAGATTAAAAACCTATCAATAACCTACACTCCGGCGGCTGATAAATTGTCCGCATTTTGGAGGTGTCCGTTATTTATAGATTTTACAGTATTTAATTGTGTTTTTTAAAAAATAAAGGATTTAAAAAATACCTTTCTATTAACCCTTTGAGGGACAAACAATTGTATTTTTGTAATATCGGATATCCACCGAAAATTTGGATAAATTTTATTTCAAAAAAAAAAAAAAAAAAAAAAAAAAAATTCAGGGTTTTTTTTTTTTTTTACCCAAGTTATAAAAGTAAAACTTAATTAAAATTTTCTTGTGCTCATCTTAATTAAAATTAGATGGGATATACTATATCCCACCAACCTTCATGGGAATAAAGTTTTCTTGTTTGAAGCCATCTATACTTTAAACAAAAGAATAAAATTTTTATTTAGACTTTTAGAAATAACCTGAGGAAGTGAATTCCGTGCAAAATAAGTAAATAAATAAAAATAGAAACAAATAAAATAAAATAAAAACCCTCGTAATTTATTCACATTCGTAGTTATCCGTTATTCAGAGGTTTTAGGGTATTTAATTCTGGAATTAAAAAAAGTTCCTTTACTCATTTAGATATTAATCCGGTTTACAAGCATTAAAAAAATCATCAATTAATTTGCAAATTCTATATGAGTTAATATATCATTACTTTGTACTGATCAATAAATGTCGCTTTTGCTGCAATTTTTGTTCATTTCTAAAAATCGCAAAATTTCAATGTTTACACCGTTGTATAATAATATTAAAAAGGTGTGCTTTCAAATTTAAATCAGTTGAAAACTGTATCTCAATTTACGGATTTTTAGTATGGTTTTGAAAATCCTTTTCAAGCATGATTTAAAAAAAATAATTAAAAATCGCTCTCTATCGCATACTTCGCGATTACGGAAAATTAATCCGCTTGCTCTTAAAACAATATAAATAATTATTACAAAATTTATATAATTCGGCTAATATTCCATAATGCAATTAAAGCATCATTAATGTGTAAAAAAAATTTATAAAATGGAAAAAAAAAAAAAAAAAAAAAAAAACAGTTGGCTAATCAACCTAAGCGCTTAGATGCTGAAATAATGAGAAAAAAATCCAGTGAAATCTTTTGCGATTTTTTCTGCGAGTAATCAAATGTGTCTTATATTTTTAATAAATTTCAATTATGTTATTGAACTACACAACTATATTTTTTATATAAAAATGCTTATGTACTACAAGAGGAGGGGAAATGTTGATTTTACAATAGCTCTCCTAACTGCCAGTATTATACTGTAAAATTAATAATAATAAACCGTAAATAAACTGTAGTATACCATATTTAAATGAATTAAGCCGTATACAGTAAAACCTCTAAATAACGGACACATCGGGAGCGTAAAAATTGTCCGCTTTTTGGAGGTATCCGTTATTGGGAAAGTCTTAGAGATTAAAAAATTGCTAAGAAATGTTTAATGTTTCATTAATTGCGACTAACGTCCTAAAACCTCTATAATATGATTAGTTAGAAATTAAAAATATTTTTTCAAGCAATAAAATTAAAAATAAAACTGTGTATATCCACCTTTATCCACTGTTTATTACATTCTTACGAAAAAAAAATAATAATAAGATCTGTTACAAAAGTATGCTTTTGCTTGCGATTACATGTAATTTGTTTTTCAATGTGATGTTTTAACTCTATCAGTAATTTTAATTCTTCTGAACTATTATTATTATTTTTTTTCATTATTTCAGATTTTGTCGAAAATTCTGAAGCAGTATAATCGCATATAGCAATTGATTATTCTTAAGTATGTAACTCATCATCAATATTAAAGAAAATTTTGGCAGTTTTTTTACTCCTGATATATTTTATTAATTTATTTATTTCGCTGAATTCTTCATTTGTGTCGGAAAATTGTGTTTCATTCTCTTTTAATGTAAAGCCTGATTTTATGGAACAATATTGAATGCTTTTCAATTTTATAATTTTTACAGCTGAGGAAATTCAAATTATAGCATTAATTGCATCAACATATTTTTATGCAGTTCTCAAGTGTATTCATAGAATCTAACTTTAAAAGAATGTAGCGTAATAAAAGCTTTCTATACCAGACTTTAAAATTGTGTATTACAACTTGATCAAGTGTCTGTCATACTAAAGTCGTGTTTGAGGAAAAAAATGCAATTTTAACACTGTCGAATTTCAAGTGCTTTGAATAAGATCTTGCATTCCCAGCTTACCCCCTACATTCATTTGTTATCATAAAATTTGTGACCCTAATTAATTTAGAGACTTTTTACTTTTTACTTTTTTTTTTCATTTTTATTTAATATATATTTTTTTCTTGTTAAAAAATATTTTTTCATTCTTTATTGCCAAAATTACTGTCCGCTATTCGGAATGTCCACTATTCAGAGGTTAAATATACAACAATTTAGGTTTTCGGAGTGGGGATTAGAAAACTATCTGCTATTCGGGAATGTCCGTTATTGAGGTTTTAATGTATTACTTCTTAACAGAATACTACAGTTTATTTACGGCTTATTATTCTTAATTTTACGGTAAATTGTACTGGCAGCTGGGGCACCAGTATTACACCATAAAATCAACATTTTTTTTAAACAGCTTGTTGTTAATGGGATATCTATAAATGTATTAAGTACAACAAATGAGATACAGTAAAACCTCCATAACGGACACTCCCGAATAGCGGACACCTCTATTTAACGGACAGTTTTCCAATGGCCACTCCCCAAACCTACATTTTTGTATGTTTAACCTCTGAATAACGGACATTCCGAATAACGGAGACTATTTTCGGCGATAAAGGATGTAAAAGGATGAAAACTGGAAAAAAGATTTTTTATCCAGGAAAAAAAAAAAAAAAAAAAAAAAAAAAACGAAACAAGAGTAAAAAGGCCACTAAATTTATCAGAGCAATGTGTCACAAATTTGGTGATCACAGATAAACATAGAGGGTGGGCTAGGAAAAATCTCCCTTTTCCTACATTTATTGTGAATTCACGGTTGTCCGGGAGGGATATCTCCTTCAGCATTGCAATGTCCCCCTGAAGATTTTAAAATTTTATGCTTTTAATAGACAAAAAGTACAATCCCTCCTCCCCGCCGGGAATTCTATAGAGACCAATAAGTCACATTAAAAAACAAATTATATGTAATTGCAAGCAAAAGTAAACTTTTGTAGCAGATTTTTTCATAAGAATGTAATAAACTGTAGGTAAAAGTGTGCACAATTTTATTTCAGTTTTATAACTTTAAAAAAAAATTTAATTTCTGATTAATCATATAATATAGAATTTAGGAATATAAAAGTCAATTAATAAAACATTAAGCATTTCTTAGCGATTTTTGAATCTCTGAGGTTTTTCCAATAGCGGACACCTCCGAATAGCGGACAATTTCTGCGTTTTCGAGCTGTCCGTTATTTAGAGCTTTTACTGTATTTCTATGGACCTTATTCTTTCTTTCGGTTCCGGGCTATAAAAATCGCCATTTTTTCAATTGTGACGTCACAGGAATGCTGTTCATTGTACTTACCGCAGCAGACGATGACAGAAAATTTCACAAGAATATCAGTAGTTTAGCATTTGTTTACAGCCAGTGGTGTAGTCATAAAAAAAATTGAGGGTATACGCTCTAAGCAGAGAGCATACGCTCAAGGCAGAGCGCATACCCTAGAGTGTGCATACTATAGTTTTATTGAGAAACAGTGAATATACTGTGCTCCTTAAAAAAGTACAAAAAATATACGGCGTGTACCCGCGAATATCCTCCGCTACATCCCTGTTTACAGCTAATAATGCATAAAGAAAAGGACCCTATTCTTTCTCTCGGTTCGAGGTTATAAAAATCGACATTTTACCAACTGTGATGTCACACAAATCCTGTCCATTACAAATTGTTTTCACCTATGTTCTGTTAATCGAAGAGCCTGCAGCACAAAAAACCTAAGGTATTGAGCACAAAAAAAAACTTTGCATAATATTTAATTTATATTATCCTACAATCATTTCATACTGTTGATTGTAGGACAAACTTATGAGTAAACCACTGGTAGTGTTAACTTTTGGCTTATGCATCACTTCACTTCCGGTAGATATGGATCATTAGATTCACCTATTACTTCTCTTCAATAAAATAAAGATTTTTTTTCTTGTGTTTGATACTTTAGTTTTTTTGTGCTGTCGGCTTTTGGATTATGTACATCTTTTAGTATATTATGTAGCCCGTGAAGTCAGGAATTGATCCTCTTGTCATATATAAAAACATAATACAACAAGTTTTTAAACATTTCATTAATAAAGATAAAATTGTTAGACCTTTTCTAAAAATACCTCAAGAAGTATCAAAGAATCAATAATCCATTATCCAATACCAAATCAACATTTCAGAGAAATTTTCATTGTTGAAAGTTAAGAAATTCAATAAATTCTCAGCTTTATGTTGACACTGGATGGGAGAAAAATGTAGAAGTATGAAGCAATATTGAAATCATTAGATTTATGAAGACACAAATAAGAGAGTTATACTGTACATATATAGGTGTACTTCAGAGGGTAACAAAAGCATTAGGTGGCCAGTAAAATATTCTTAATTTTTGTGTGTAACAGCGGTACATAAATTAATATTGTACTTCTATGAAATAAAGCCATGCTCTTAGTA
The DNA here is from genome assembly GCA_964019185.1 of Maratus speculifer. Lineage (NCBI taxonomy): Eukaryota > Metazoa > Arthropoda > Arachnida > Araneae > Salticidae > Maratus > Maratus speculifer. Next base: position 310,651,287 of record OZ025297.1, on the reverse strand, counting down.
AGTGCATTAACCTATATCCAAAGTCGGACTTAGACTATCTAGGCGCCGTTGCAAGCATTATTCTGAGCCCCCCCCCCTTTTATTTATCCTTACAAATTGTTCGTGAATCCTGCTGAAACGATTTGCTCTAAATTTTACACTTATTAAATATATATGCATAAATTTCGTGAAAGATATCATTATATCATTCACAATTGTATACAGGGTAACAGAAGAAAAGTGGTCACAACTTTAAGACATGATAAAATATACTACTGCTCTCTCCCCCCCCCCCTTTTTTTTTTAAATAGGAATATAAGAATTCGTGTGAGCCTTTAAAAAGCACGGGTCTTCACCAAGGACCCCACTAACTTCCCAAATCTTTGCAAATGGAAGAAATTTGGTTCCTTTAGGCAATTTTAACCATTTGGTACCCTTTTAAAAATATTTCCTATTAGGGGCCCCTTCAAAGATATGCTCTGGGTCAGCTGTCCGCATACTTCTTCATTAGTTAGGCGCTGCTTATATCGTGTAGGGGAAGGTCTCTGGCCGACAAATCGAAGCATATATCTGACAATTTATGTGTACTTGACATATGGTAGAAAATTTCATACACAACCAATATCGGCTTCGTCGTCATTTTCTGATGTCTGAATCTATAACATAGTTGTTAAAAACAGTAAGTAAACCTTCATATGAGATAAATGTAAATTATTGATAGAATTTTACAAAATTGGCATGACGTTGATGGCCATTTGTTGATCGTTAATTGTCATGGCCAAGTAACGATCTTTCAGAATATATATATGAAAATAGTCTGCAACTTTATTTCCGTTTGTGTTTGAAAGCAAAATAAGTGAAAATTAGAAATCTCTTGTACAAGGCCTTGTCTTTATAATTTTTTTAGATGTTGCGTACATTTATGAAATCATTTAATATTAATTCACAAATACCCCAATGATACCAGAATTTTTGTAAAAAAATTAAAATTATTATGTTTGTGAAATATCGCTTTTTCTTGCTTCTAAATAAATCTGTAATTTCTGGTGTCATTCATTCATTTCAATAGTTTAAGAATGGAAGAGCTTTGGCGTCTGAAAGAGTTAATAGACGCTTCCTTAGCGTGTATGTTAACGTAACCTAGGTTAATTACGATGAACTTTTTCTGTATTAATATTTGTAGAAAACTGGAAAATCCATAAAGCACTGATAAAGAGTGTTCTATTGTTTTATTGATAAAATCCGTTGGAGAATCTTGTCTACTTTTAATGGTATTATATATATATATATATATATATATATTCAAGTCTTATATATATTTTGCACTTATCAATACATTTTTTTCATTTAAAACAGAATATCGTCATAAAAAGGTTCTTTTACAGAGGTTTTATCGTATTTTAATTATATTGCCTGTAAACCTATTATTATATAAAAGGGATAAATTAAGTTTCATTGTAGTATAATAACAATTTAAAAATATGTGCATTTTTGCAAAAATTTTTGTATTGATCGAAATTTTTTGATTTTTCCACGGACCGACCCACGTCCACACGATGATTTTCATACAGTCTGAGTCGAGACCTAGATTGAGAATTATGTAAGAAGAATAAAGTCATCACCGGCTCAGTACAGAAAAAGATAAATTAGGTCTTCCCCGGCCCGATCCTTCAGAAAAAAATAGGGCTAATCCACAGCCCAGTCCAAAAAATTTAAGACCAGACCCGACAAGCCCGTACAAACCTATAACCTATTATAATAAATAAGAATATTTTCTCGATGGCGACAGCATTGTAGTTTTTCAGTGCTGAAATTTGTTAATTTGCAAGCATGTAATTCGCAAACGCCTGTAACCCGCATCTTATAAATGAATGCAAATATGCAAATAATTTTATTTCTTAAAAATAATTAATCCATGGCATGAAATTTTATCAAAGTTTTTTCCCCAGTTTCAATTTTATATATAGTACATATGTAGCATACATCAATAAAACTTATTTTTTATAATTTAAAATTATAGACTGGGAAGCGGCAGCACAGACAATCACCTCATCGAGTTCACGTATGAAAATCTAGGATCATAGTTAAATCTCGATTCTTATACTAAAACGCAATCGGTTTGCCACGTCATATCTTGGTGAAAAACACCTATAAAAAACCCGATTTAAGTGGTTCACTCCTAGGTTTACCATTATATTTTCTTGCTCCCAATCCTCCATGTTTTCAGACTTTTGAGTGCAGGAAAGCACAATAGTAAACCTACGAGTCAACCGTTAAAATCGGATGTTTAGGTGTTTTCCACCAAGATATGACTTGGCAGACCGATTGCGTTTTAACATACGAATAGAATTTTAACCAATTCCGGAATTTCACCCGTGAATTCGATGAGGTGATTGTCGGTGCTCCCGCCTCTCGGTCTGTTATAGCAGGCATAAACATTCTTATTTATTTAATCGTTTTTATGGTAAATTAAAAAATACATGTTTTATTTTTAAAAAATTACTGATTAAAATGTTAGTACATTAAAGAAATATTGTTATTTAAATAATATATTTAATTTCTTATCTAGAAATATTTGAAGATTTTACACAAAAACAAAGCAACTAATCCTTAAATCAGGTTAATAAACATAAATATTGATAAATTCCTCTCTTTATACTTAAACTTTCATTTACAATATCCGATAAAGAATATTTAAATTTCTTAATGCAAAATTTTATGCTCATAAGTAGCATATTATGACTATTTCTAGAAGATTGCATGCAAAATAATATAACACATAAACCACATACTGTGAAACCTCTCTGTGCGGCCACCTCCATTAAGTGACCACTTCTCTGAACGACCATTTGATCATAGTACGAAATTTATTTCCGTGGGGTCTATACTAATTATACCTTCATTCAGAAAGCATCTCATTTGAACTCCCCTGACCCATGAGCAACCAATTTCTTTGAAGAAAATGAAACAAATCCCGTTTTTTCCTGATTGCTTGAAGAAGGCTTTATTAGAAAAACAATTCATCAAACTCATTATTCATCAAACTTAAAACTAAGTTTATTTATTATTACTATTATTCTGGTAACTTTTAAATATTTAATCCACTTTGTGCCTTTCTGGGCAATAAGTTTAACTCTGATGCCGAATTAAGAATAACGGTCAATAAACACTCCTGCCCTATTCTGTCAGGAAACAGTCAATGAAAAATATAAAGCAATGAAATCGTCATTATTTGTTCCCGTTCAAAAAAAAAAAAAAAAAAGCCTTTATTTATTGAACATCGAAAGGACTTGGAAATAAAAGTTGTAAAAGGTAAAACCATAAAATCAAAGCAACCGTCAAAATATTCATTTTTTTTAACTCTGCAGTAAATTACTTATGTAATTAACTGTTGTTATGGTATTTAATTTTTATATTTTTCCAAATGTGAACAATACATGTAAGTAGCATTAATTTTACCTTTTTACCAACAATTAAAAATCTAAATTTAAACATGACCTCCATTAAGAGACTACCCCCTGGAGCGACCAATTTTTATTGGAACGAAACGTGGTCGCTTTATGTAGGTTTTACAGTAGTTTTATACAAACAACTATTGATAATATAAATCAATAAATTATTTAAAAAATAATTCTTGCTTAATTTGTATGCTTAAGGACGCAATTTATTTATTTTTAAGCATTAAAAAGCTGTATGTGTCCAAAATAAAAATAAAACTGTGTAAATAAAGACCTGTAATTCGCAAAAGAGTCTCAAATCAGTAAAACGCTTGGAATCAAACTCTGCGAAATAATGATTTTCTACTGTATTTTCATTATTACAAATAAATAAAATATTTTACCTTCTCTAAAAATTCTTTAAAAGTCTCAAAGAATCAAAAAGCCAATAATCGATATCAAATCAACATTCAATAGAATTTTCTTTATTGAAGGCTTAGAAATCCAATAAATTTTCAGCCTTCAGTCGATGTCGAAGGAAAAGAAATACTACCGAATTTTTGAAGTATTGAAAGCAGTATAAATCTTCAGGTTTATGAAGACACAAAGAAGTCTTTTATAAAGAGATCAATATGTCGATGAGACTAACAAAGACATTCAGGCATTAATCATTTTGTGCGCATTTTCACCCCTTTTTAAATTTCGTATTTTTTAGGAAATTCATTTATATCTCATTAATAATTAACATGACAAATTTTACGTTTCTTGCCCTTTAGTTACACAAAAGTCGCATTTTTAGAAGGTTTTCTGCTCCTGCATCCTCTTTGAGGTAGTGACACCGACATAAGATGTAGCCTATGTTGGAGCAAGGACTATCATCACCATTTTGAATCATTATTATTTTAATCGGTTCATTATTTCCCGATATTGTTTAAAAATCGCTGTGAATGTTTAGAAGGTTTTTAGAAAACTTTACGTGCATTTTCACCCCTTTTAAATTTCGCATTTCTTAGGAAATATTCTTAGAGACAATTTAAACCTTTTAAATAATTAACCTGCCAAATTACACGTTTTTAGGCTCTTTAGTAACACAAAACTCATACTTTAGAACGTTTTTTGCTCATGCACAATGTTTGGGGTAGTGACACCGACATAAGATATAGTCTATGTTGAAGAAAGGACTGTCACCGTCATTTGGACATCATTAAATGGGTTCGTTATTTTCCGAAAACGCTTAAAAGTCGCAATTTAGAATAGTTTTAGAACGATTTTCGTGCATTTTAACCCCTTTAAAATTTCGTATTTTTTAGGAAATGTTCTTAGAGACCATTTTTATCTTATAACTAACTAACTAAAATATTTTACCTTTTCTAAAAATACCTTTAAAAACCTGAAAGAATTAAAAAGCCAATAACCGATATCAAATCAACTTTTCAATGGAATTTTCTTTATTGAAAGCGGAGAAATCCAATACATTTTCAACCTTGAGTCGATGTAGAGGGAAAAGAAGTACTACCGAATTTTTGAAGTATTGAAAGCAGCATAAATCTTCAGGTTTATGAAGACACAAAGACGTCTCTTATAAAGATATCAATAAGTCGCAGAGACTAACAAAGGCATTAAGGCAATAAAACAGCTGAAAATTTTACCTAAATAAAATGTAAACATTATTTCTATATGGTTCGTCTTCACAAATAACCATTTAACGGTAACAACGAACAATAGATTTATTCGGTTTTAGTTTAATCCGGGTTATTGAAGATTAGCCATTATTATTGTCTTTTGTTAAAGACAATAAATAAATAAATAAATAAATAAATAAATAAATAAAAATAAATTGAAAAAAAGGTCAGATACACCTGAATTTCTTTTGCCTGGCGTGGCAACTTGGTTAACCAGATATTGTGTATAATCCAAGCCTGACATCGCGTATGATTTAATATGTGTTTTAATATTAAATAATATATCTATGTATACTCTAATATATTCTCTTATTCTAATTATTCTTGTTCTAATAATTCTAATATATTCTAATGCCATTGTGTGTGTTCTATGATAAATTAAGCACTCTGTGGGTTTTACTATAAAGTAATTTGTTTATAATGATAATTGCATGCGTTCTATAAGGAAAATTGTGTGTTTCTTTCAATAATATTAATAAAACATGGGTTTGATAATAAATTGTGTGTTGTTTAATATTAAAATTATGTTTGTTTTATAATAAAAGTAAGTAAATATTTTTATAATAAAAAGAAATCATGCTATTTTCGCACGTTAAGCCTAACAGATATTTGGAATCGGGATTTTCTAGCCAAACTGTCGGAGAAAAAAGAAATTGCTCCAACCCTGATGGGTGTGACGAGACAAGAAAGGTCTCCTTAAAGCGCATGCTTAAAAGGTTTGAAAAAGATGCTAATGCGACTACTTTTGTACGTAATAAAGGATCACTCAGATTTAACTGCGTAATCCGAGTAAAAAATTAGTTTAAAAAAAAATGCATGAGGCCATTTGGCGAACAATGCGTTTCCTTTACTCAATAACAAGCTGTCAACAGACTCGGAAATTAGATGAAATATTCTCCCTCAGATAGAAAACCGATGCAATCTGCATCTCATAAAAAATCAACACATACATACTTACAAATAATTATACTTACAAATTATAATAAAATACAAATTATAATAAAATACAACTATAATAATTATACTTATAAATAAATTCCTCTTCAAACACTCCATTTGACAATGTAAAAAGTATAATTCAAACCATGAAATAAACTTTAACAGTATTTTAGTTAGTTCATCTTCAAACACCCCATTTGACAGTGTAAGTGGATAATTCAAACCAATAAATAAACTCTAACAGTATTTTGGACAGTATGAATATAATAAATCTCAGAGCATTCGGGATGCCTCTTCGTAGCGGCAACCAGCAAAGGAATTCGTTTCCGAATGTATTGAATTGCACATGCACATGGGCTGGGATCTCTCATAGATTTCGAACCCGCTGGAAGGGATTCAATCTTGTTTCTTTCTGATCTGCAGGGCAATTTTCACAGAGTAGAAAAACTTTGATGAACATCTCATTCACTTTAAGATAATCAAGTTAGACAGTAGTGTAGTCGTTAAAAAAAAAAAAAAAAAAAAAAAAAAAAAAAAAAAAAAAAACAGAGAACTTTTTAAGCAGAGGGTTTACGCTCAAAGCAGAGAGTATACCCTATAGTGTATGTACTATAGCATTCTTTAGAAACAGAGGGTATACGGTGTTCCTTAAAAAAATCCAGAAGGTATACGGCGTGTACCCATGTATACCCTCCATTACATCTCTGGTTAGAGTACGGATCGTACTTAGCCCAGGATCTTATAATTAAAATCGAAATCCCATGGACACGAACTTGTGGAATTAAGTTATTCAAAGAAATCTGCATAAATTCCATCTGTGTATTTAATCATTTTGCTGTTGCTTTTTGACATTGTCAATAAAAGCCTGGGTTCACAGACAATGGCTGTCTTCCTTTATCAATTCAATTCATCTCAAGATGATACAGTTCAAACTCAGCTCAGTGTTTAGTATGCTGGCCACAAGATGGGTAGCTTGAGCCGATGCTACCTGGTTCGAAACCATGGACGTCAAGACTGTGTCTAAACGAAGATTATATAGACGGTGTCCCGGTACCACGCATTAAGTCCGATTGAAAATGGACACTAAAGAAAGATTTTAAAACAAGTTGAATGTAGATTCTGCCATTGCAGAATTCAGTTTCGCCTCCGATAAAAAAAAAAAAAAAAAAAAAAAAAATCGATAGAGGTTTTTTAGAAGGGCGAACCCGTTTACAATGCAATGAACTAACTTCATTTTTCAGGTTCATTTTTCTTGTGTTTATCAATATAATAGCAAACAGAACGGCTTGAAATACCCAACTGATTAGCAATTTCTCTCTGAGACATTGGAATTGTGGAATAATAAAGAGATACAATTTGACATGCTAGATTCATCAAAAATGGATTTTTTCTTTAGTTTATACGCTTTTTTGTAGACTCTGAGAAAAAGGAAATGCATTTTAACAATAAAATTGTATGAATGTCTCGTTTTAACTGCCAGATTACGAAACTAGTCGTTGGGGGCATTCGTAATACTTACCCACCATGGATATGCATTATATATTATGTGAAAATAAAATACGTGAAAACTATTTATAAAATGCATTGCAATTGCAAAACAAACTTTAAACGTATATTTAAATATTCTTAATATACATAGTAATGCTCCATTAATGAATTGCTGATGAACCCATTTCGACAAATTATATAAAATACCAAACTACACAAGTAGTACCGGATTGCGCAAAGGAAACATCCTTATAACTCCAAAAAAATAATCATATTAACTAACAGTTTACTGCGTCAGATTAAGCGTCTCATTTCCATTTAAAACATATCTTTGAATTGAAATTTGTAGAAAATACAGGGTCATGAAAAATCGAAGAATGTGGAAAACAGGATTACAGATATCTCGGCAACTAATAAATCCGACCGACTTCGTTCTTGATGCAAAATTTGTGTTATTTTATTGCCTTTTACATCCTCTCCTTAAAATAAAAAAAAAATCGAAATTTTTTATATACATTTCATCAGAACGAATTTTTCGAGAGTCCGAAAAAATAGTTCCGGATAATCGAGGTTACTGATATTAAATAGGCTTCGTCCTATTCTTACTTACTAATTACATACAAAATTTTAAGTCTCTATCTTCATTTGTTCGTAAGATAGAGCGTTTATAGACAGACAGACGGACGGCAATTTTTTTTTTCTAAAAATATGTTTTTCGGAATCTCCAGTATCTGAACGTGTAAATCCGTCAATTTTTTTTTTTCGATTTTCAAAACGATTGCAAGACTTATCCTATACTACGTATGATAGGTAAGTAAAAGTAGGCCACAAATTTTGACACGAAGCTTATTAGCTTGTCTGAAAGAAATAGCATCGGAGGCTAATAAGTGTTTCACGATGAATATATTTTGCTGCCTTTCACAAAACCAACTCAGAGAATGTTTTTCAGAAAAAAGAAATCCATGGATAGCTATGAAATATTTAATTTTATATTAAAATCTTTACACCCTTTATTATAATAATCTCACATATAACAAATACTAACTTATTTAGAAATTGCATTATCAAATTATTATAATTAAGGGGCAACTTCAGTCAAATGAAAAGACCCATTCACCAATGCTAATCCTATGGAAGAAATTTATACAGATGTCTCGGTTGCATTTCAATATTTTTAAATGATTTTTTGGCTTTGGATATCTGAGATCGATCTGTATGCATGCCGTTAGTTACTTTTTTCATTTTGATTACAGTTTTTTTTACGAGGAAGCTTTCATTTTCGGAACCGGTTTGGAAAGCGAAAGCAACCTTGTAAAAAATATCTGCAACCAAAATCGAAAAACTAAAAAACGACCTCCATTCAGATCAATCTGAGTTATCCAATGCAAAAAGAATCATCTAAAAATATTAAAATGCAACCGAGATATCTTTATAAATTTCTCCCACAGGATTAGCATTATCGAACGGGTCTTTTCATTTGAATGAAGTAGCCTCTTAAATTTAATGTATTCTAAACGAATGCCAAAAATTCCCTATATATCACTTTTTGCTACAGTTTATTATTTCTCTTTTCATTTAAATCAACTAAGTTTTTCCGAATAAAGCATTTAATATTTTTTCGCATATATTAATTTTAAAGTAAAAACCTAATACCCAAGCCTTTCAAATGTTTATTATTTATTTCTTTTACGAATGTATCGTCTGCATATGAACTTTATGCCTTTTTAAATGAATATCAGATCTCAATCATAATCTTTATGAAGCTTTAAACAAAGCCAATCAATATAATACTTAAAGATGAGGTTTTATTACTTCATTTTATTTTCAAACTCAAAATGCAATAAAGGATTTCTGTCAACCAAAAATATTTTTACAACTCTCGTGGAAATCGATAGAAATTCTGCATTGGAACTCATTAAACTGGGGAAAATGTTCCAAAATATTTTACATTCACGTTTTCTTTGCAAGTCTTTGAGTATTGTGTTACATTTAAGTTCACAGATATGTACCAGAGATTGTTAAAAGTTTTTATGAACTTATGTTTTTTTTCTCTCAGAATTATTTTTTTAATGATAAATTTATTTTCACTTTGTAAGGGAGAAATTTTGGAGAAATGAAACTTTTTTTTACATATCTGGAAGAAATTTTATACGAAATAAAAATTTTAACGACCTCTAAAAAGATATTATGAAATGAAATTTTATCTGATTTTGTAGGTTTAAGTGTACGTGTGTATGTGTGAATTTATATATATATATATATATATATATATATATATATATATATATATATTTGCTATTATTATGATTGATTAATAAAGTACCAAATAAGGCCATGTTAAAGTTTAATATCACAATAAACTGTTTTATATTTGAATAATATTTTAAGTGTTGTTGGATTTAATGTATACACATATTGTTACAACATTAAATCATGCATACTCTTGTCGCTGTTTAATTGTAGTCACGAAAGTTCAAAACAAAAGTTTTCACTCTAATACGGCTTTATTAGGAGTACGTGTTTTACATAAAGCCATAGTTTTTTTTTAAATATATGATTTAACTTTATTTAAAAGATATTTTGCAGTTACTATACCAAAATAGAATAACGTTATCCATGTTAAATAGTATTCCGTGAATACTTTATTTGCAGGCATGCCGTTTTAAACAGCCAAAGCTGCTGGTTCCATATGCCCTTCACTCTGTTGAACTTTCCTTAGCACTGCTTTGAATGATTACACATACCTTTCCATTTATAGAACTCTCTTTACCACTGCTTTACTAGTTTCCACATACCCTTCATTCTATTGAATTCTCTTTACCAAAGCTTTGAGGGATCCCATATGCCTTTTACTCTGTTGAAATCTCTTTACCACCGCTTTAATAAATTCCATTTACTCTTCACTCAATTGAACTCTTTTTACCACCGCTTTGATATATATTCCTATGCCCTTTACTCTGTTGAATTCTCTTTACCACCCCGCTGATAGATTCCACATGCCCTTCACTCTGTTGAAGTCTTTTTACCACCGCTTTGATATATGTTTCCTATGCTCTTTACTCTGTTGAATTCTCTTTGCCACCGCTCTGTTAGATTCCACTTGCCCTTCACTCTGTTGAAGTCTTTTTACCACCGCTTTGTTATATGTTTCCTATGCCCTTTACTCTGTTGAATTCTCTTTGCCACCGCTCTGTTAGATTCCACTTGCCCTTCACTCTGTTGAAGTCTTTTTACCACCGCTTTGATATATGTTTCCTATGCCCTTTACTCTGTTGAATTCTCTTTGCCACCGCTCTGTTAGATTCCACATGCGTTTCACTCTGTTGAAGTCTTTTTACCACCGCTTTGATATATATTTCAAACACCCTTCACTCTGTTGAATTCTCTTTGCCACTGCTTTGATAGATTCCGCATGCTCTTCATTCTAATGAACTCTTTTTATCGCCGCTTTGATGGATTCCCTATACTCTTCACTCTACTGAACTCTCTTTATCACCACTTTAATATGTTTCGTATGCCCTTACTCTGTTGAACCCTCTTTACAACTGCTTTGACAGATTCCACATGCCCTTCACTCTGCTGAACTCTTCTTACCACTGCTTTAATAGTTTCAATATGCATTTCACTCTGTCAAACTCTCTTTATCACCGCTTTAATAGATTCTACATGCTCTTTATTCTGTTGAAGTCTCTTTACAATCGCTTTAATAAATTCCATATTATATTTTTTTAATTGATACAGAAAATGTTTAATTAAGTTTTGTAATAATAATGTACAATGTAAATGAAGTGTCCCTTAATAAAACCAGAACATATACTGTGTGGTCTTATTAGGGTGATTCCTCTTGGTCACATATTTTACTTTTATAACCAAACATAATAAGGCATACCAAATATTTCAATATGTATTCTAAAATGTCTTTAAATTGTCTTGAGCATCATAGCTAGATTGTTAAACTAGAGCACTAATTTATGCTGATTTCATTTGAAATTTTATTTACTGTTTTATTGCTTTACGTGTCGAAAGATTCAAAGTCACGAAAATGCCGACGAAGCCGATATCGGTTGTCAATTAAACTATCTACACATGTTAAAGACACATAAACTGCCATGTTATATGCTGTCATTTGTCGGCCTGCTACAGTTTCCTACATGATATAAATCGACGGCCTTATTAATGGAAGATTACTGCCCTTATTTGGCAGAACCACCTTTTTGTATTGCTTTTTTTTTTTAGTAAACTAATCGGGAAAATAATTTAATTTTCGCAGTGCAGGAATAGCATTTGTAATTTAGCAATTCTGAACCATACCTATGTAGTTTTTTTTTTTTTTACCATACATTACATCGATAGCTATATGGGAAACATTTTATTTTCATGCTTAAATTATCAAGCAATTTTATAAAATATTCCCATAAGCAAATTCTTTTACTTGTGTTTAAAAATAGATAAAGTAATTTGATTAAAACACCATAGTAAAACGCTAAGCCATTATCGAAAATCGATGTTTAGCATCGTTTCATGTTATTAAAATATTTTTTCTATTATTTTAATAAACCTTTTACAACTTATGTTTTTCATGTCATGCATAATTTAAAAAAAAATACTCGTTGCATCTTATTTGTTTGTTATTTCTTTACGAACGTATCATTTGCTTTAGAGTTTTATGCCTTTTTTAAATGAATATCAGATTTCAATCAACAATTTTATGAAGCTTTGTGCGAAGCCAGTCGATAAAGTTGAAGTACATCGGGGATGTGCAAATATAACGCTATAAACTTTTTGGTAATTTTGGACTTCCTCCGCACTTCCGATATCATACGTACTCATCCCAGACCCCCCCCCTCCCCCCACCCTTTCGTTATAATATCGTTATCAAAGGACATTTTTTCTTTTTTTATTTTGAAGTTATAAACAAAACTAGTTACATTTATTTTTTATATACTTTTATGATTCAAATGAAGAGAAGTCAATAAAATATCATTTTGCATATGAAACAGTTTTTTTTATCAAATAACTCTTAAGGCCCCTGTCCTCGCTCGAGGAAAAGCTCGCGAACTAATGCTATTCCTATGGGGAAGCATTTTTCTAATAACTCTTTCGCATTTTGACATTTTTGAATAATTTTTTTTGCATTGGATAGCTGAGGTGCATGCCGACAGCGCACCTTTTTTACTTTTTCGATTTTGGTTGCAGATATATTTTTTAAAAAGCACTTTCAGTTTCGAAACCGGTTTTAAAAGTGAAACTAACTTTCTAAAAAATATCTGCAACCAAAATCGAAAAAGTAAAAAAGGTGCACTGTTGGCATTCACCTCAGCTATCCAATGCAAGAAAAAAAAAATATCCAAAAATGTCAAAATGCGAAAGAGTTATTAGAAAAATGCTTCCCCATAGGAATAGCATTAGCTCGCGAGCGTTTCCTCGAGCGAGGACAGGGGCCTTAAAAGGAATAGTTACTATTTAACGTATTTAATAATAGCATTTTGTTACATAATTATTTCAGCAGTAATAAAGTCTTGTGCACTTGCCCCGAATGGTGGAGGGATGGTGGCAGATAGAAATTTTTATCAACAAAACAAGTGGACAACATTCCTTCTCTTTCTCTTTTATTCATTAGTAAACAGAATTTTCATTTCAAATGTACTTCACATAGGGTTTTTCGAACCGTGCGGATTACACATGAATATACATATAAAGAATAATAGAAATGTCAAATGTTAAGGTATTTCATATTTTAGAATTAAATAATTTAGTGATTTTAATAATGACTTTGTATTTTCATTAAAAAGGATAAGAGGCTAAAAAAAAGATGACATGCTATTTTGTGCATGCTATTTTGCGTGTATAAAACATGACATTCTATTTTTCTGCATAACATGCTTACAACATTACATAACATATGCTATTTTATTATCTTGCCATGTTACAAATAAAAAGAGAAAAATTTGATTGGTTTATAAATGATATCGATAATCCAAAGACGCAACTAATTTAATCTTTTCCAAGAGATATATTTCGATCTCATCTGCCAGACTTTCTCTCCTTCCTAAAATAATAACGTTATATTTGCACAGTCCCTTACCTATAGATAAAGGTACGTTTGTTTAATTTAATTTAATTTTTAAATTCAATATGCAATAAAGGATTTATATTAATAAAATTATTTTTACGCATTTATAGATATAAAGAAAGGTACTGCATTGTGGATCATTAAACAAAGAAAACATTTTTGTTTTCCACAGAGATAACATTTATCTGTCTATAATAGGAGAAAGTATTATAATCGATTTTTTTTTTTCAGATATACTTATATGTGTTAGCAGTCAGGGTGTCGCGTCAATTCGTGACAGTGACATTTTGCTCAACAACTGTAAAATGCATATTTTATGATAGCTGATTAACTGGTGCATCGTTCTATGTCTATTTCAAAAGCCTGAGTCAAATCTGGCGGCTTCTAGACTTTAAAAAGAGAGGGCCAACCTTGACAATCATAGATTTTATTATTTATATATATATTGTACGATAGAGGTCCCTTAGTCTAAGGTTCAACAGATTTTATACAACGCTCTTTAGTTTTCGGGAAACAGGAGGGAGGTGTCTAATGTTATAATACAACTTAAGTACTTACTTTGTAAATCAGTTAATGTGTTGGCATAGCTCATTCGGTAGAAGATTAGCTCATTGATCCGCTGGCCTCAGGTTCAAACCCGGAGCACGCTACGATTGTTTAATTATTTATTTACCCTATTTATAATAGGGGACTCTGTACCCTATGAGCTACGCGAACCATCCCCCCTTTCAGACACTCAAGATTCTGAAAGCACGCTAATTTCATCGGCTTTAAATTTTTGATTTATAGTTTAAAAAAACAATGGCGATTTTCCCTATAAATGGATTCCCATTCACATTTCTTTGATTAGAGATTTTTAAAGCCAAATTAACCGCTGTTTAAAAAAATCTGTTTTGGTCTTTGATTCTTTAATTAAAAAAATAGTTAAACATTTGAAAATCAGCTAATATAAAATAAATTACTTAAACAGTATGTTTTCCCCTTTCTCAAAAAGTAAATGCACCGATTTGGGTTTCATTCGGGGTCAAGCTAAAGACAGCTCCAAATACCGATTCTTATAACCATTCTGTATGTATTCCACATATAATGCCTTTTTTAAATACAAGTTGTTTTGGTAATCTATTAATAATATTTAAAAACCAGAATACTTGTACTACAACTCAACTGTGCTAAATACTATATAGAAATAATGTATATATATTAATACATTCGTTTATATGAATAATTAAAACTTTACACATAGTATAATTACATTTACACATAGAATAACTACATTTAATAAAAAACTACTTGTAAGTGAAACAACTCTATTAAATATTGCTTTCCATTTTATGAACAATTAAAATTTTTGTAAACCCTATATTTTATAGTTCTTTTTGTTTGTAAATGCATACTTTTACGGGTATACAACATTAATTAAGTGTATTTACGAATAGTAAGTCAACAGCAATGATTTTAACTGTATAATAAATTAAAAAATAATTTTGGCCGCAGGATTTTGTATCAAATACGCTAATATGCGTCATAGTTGGAAAGCAAATAAGTTCAGATCTTTATTAAAATATTTTTTTTTTTTAAGACCGAGACTTCATAAAATAAAAAAAAATACATGAGTAGAATTTCCGGATTCATCTTTATTATTTTACAGTATTCATTCTTCTTTCAACTTAAAATACACCTCTTTAATTAATTCTTCTTTCACTCATTTATCGTTAGTTGGAGTATTATCGGATTTAAAATTTAAAAAATATATGTCATGATGTATGTTTATGTATGTGGTCTGCACAACAACCAAATTCTACTTTTTACCCGCTTTCTTATGCAATACTCATATTTAAGGATTTATTAATTTAACAAAAGCAATATCTTATTTAGGCATTTCAAATATATTTTTGGTTAAATGTGTTCAACAATGTCAGTTTTAGATATTCCTTTAAGTAATTTCATTGTAAAAGTTTTTTCATGTGAGATATTACAATATCAACAGAAATGCGAGTTTCTTTCAATAAATATTTAAAAAAAGAAGGTCTGTAATAATAAAATAATACTATAACCAGAAAAACTGAATCCAGAATCTGAATTATTTTAATACATAGAAAAGTGCCTGAATATTTAATCAAAATCGTTTTATTATTCTGATTGCAGATTGTTTTAAATTTCTAATTGAGAACGTAAAAAAATTAGTTATACAGGAAATTTTCATTTTTATTTCTATTTTTGTCCACAACATGTCTTTAATTAAAAAATAACTAAATAAATAAAAGACTGACCGAAAATGGGTTAAAGGTGTCCGAGACACGAAAATATTTAAATTTTCTAAAATAATTTTATTGCATTAAAACTTTTTTTTTTTAATGCTTAAAATGACGTTTAAATCATGTTACTATCTTAACTAGAAGAGAAAATATTGATTTTTTTCGTTTTGGTTGTTTTCAAAATCTATCTTTCAAGTAATGGCTGTCATGAAACGACTTCTGTTAAAATGCGCTTTTCTTCGTGATGGGTTTTTTCAACATTTCTCAGATTTAAATTGGTATAACTCAAGGGTCGTTAAAGATAAATATTTCAAACTTGGAATATGTCTTTTTTGATTGTTTAACTTTAATTTTGATTGAGCAAATTTGAAACAAAAAAGCTCACTTTTTAAAATATGATTTTTTAAATAAATGTTACATATTTTCTCATAATTTTTACTTTAAATATTTTTATTTATTTTTTAATTTATTTTTTAAAATGCTGAATCAAAATTAAAATACAGATAATTTTGCTTATTATAATGTAAAAAATTGAAATTCTGCAAATAATATTTTGATTTATAATGGTTTTAAACTATCCCAACTTTTTAATGAATTTTTTTTAATTCTTTTTTTTTTTTTATCATGAAAAGTTCTATCATGCGATTTTGTTTACAAATAATATGATTAACCATCACAAAAAATCAAAATTTTAACAAAAATAAATAAATAAATAAATAAGAAATATTTTAAAATGTGTCCCATACCCTCTTAATAAAAAATCTGAAATTCCTTGCCTATAAAGTCAGATTGCCCCCTCCCTCCCCTCTGTGAAGCGCAATGCTCCACATTGGGAACCACTGCTGCAGACTATATGTTGTTATGTCATCTTTGTTTTCATTCACCTGACATTTTTTTACATTATTTTTGCAATCATTCTACATAAGATTTCCAATCCCTGTTATGCTTCATTCATATTATCATAAACATGCTGCGCATAGTTCATAGTTCATATACTATGAGACGATAATAAATGCATGTATCTTCATTACCGAAATAAAATTATCTATTTTCAGGCTGTTATCTCAGTGATAAGCGCTCCTCATGTGGTTGCGGTTCGTAATTATTCCCATTATTCATTAGCGTAATGAAAACCTAATAGATCATGGCATATAATGTATGTATATCGCCATCTGTGATATCCGTTGGATGATTGCCAACACTGTGCTCTGTAATTTAAATGATAATCTGTAGCAATTCAACTGCAGAGATAGCATTTGAAACTGATTAGTATGCAAAAAAGGTTTGTATGTTATCTCAACTCATATATTTAAACCGCTCATATTTTTTATTTTTTTTTTATTTTAAATATCTTGACACTTATTAAAATAGTACGGTTGTGTCGTGGAAAAACAAAAAAAGCCTTCTACTAACTTTTTAACAAATTATATCAGAAGAAAGTTATTGGTACAAAACCATTGGAAATAAAGTCAACTTTTAAATGATGTGTATAAAATTTATTTAAAGGGCCATCTTCATATTAAAACGAAACCTAACTTTTTTTTTTTTTTTTTTTACAAAAAATTGACAATATCCAATTTTAACAAGGTATTTCAAATCTTCAGTTCAAACTATGCTTAGATATCAAATGCAAGTCATTTGAATGATTAGTTTTTGAATTATAAATTTCAAAATATAGAGCTTCTAATGTTAAATTACATTTTTTTCATATTTTTATTAACATTTCTCGAAATTATACTTCTAATGTGGTATTTTTTTTATGTAGCAATAATGCTAAAATACCCAAATATAGATACATTTGAATTTGCAATTTTTATAATTTTATGTTATGAATTATAAAATTAATATCCGAAAAAAATATGAACTGCATTTTTAAAAATAGATTTAGATTTAATAAGTCCTACTTTATAGAAATGTAAAATTTTTCTTCCAATTAGTTTTCAAATTATGCTTAAAAAAACTGCAAAATAATGGTTTATGGGCCCATCTACGATAAAAGTGAAAGTGATTTAAAATTTCTTATGCTATCCTGTAATCTAGCAATCTTTAAGGGTGTATTCTAATCCAAACTACTTATTTTCTTATTTATTTTTAAATCCATTTTTACTCTCAAATCTAAAAAACTGGCAAATTCTCTTATTTAGAAAGTACACAATTGTCGATTTTTTGATAAAAACAGAAAATCTTGAAAAAAAGAAAAAAAAATGCTGTTAAAGTTGATGTTTTGTACCGAATTTTCCAAAGCGGGAGATCTAGTAACGAAAAAAGGATTATACGGAGAAAGTAACTGTTTATAAATCAAATTCTAATAAATTGAGCGATAAACGAAATCACACGGCATCCTATTCATCTCTTCAAAAATCATCTTAGCAAGATTTGTGTTTCTATTTTTAAAAATGAGTATGAAAACGCAACCGAAAATTTCGAGCTGTTGAGGGTGGTGAAACATTTTTCCGAATGCACCCTTAATGACTGCTTGAGTGGCACCTAAGATGCCTTGATCTAGAAGGAATTTCTCTTGGTCAAAAATCGAGTACCGAACTTCAATTTGAATACAAACCTTAAAATTATTTACATTTTTAAAGGTTTTAAAATGACTATTTTTCTCGGAAACTTATCATATGAATTGCATGAAAATTTGTTTTTTGGTTAATTGAAGGGTGCAGAGTTCATTTATGCTGCAAAAATTGGATACTGATATTGAAAAAGACGAAGTTACAGTTCGTTTTATTATGTAAGATGGCATCAACGCAAATTATGTGTATATATATATATATATATCATTTAAAAGTAGACTTTATTTTCTTCATATGGTACCAGTAATTTTCTTCTACGATAATTTTTTTGCAGAGTTACAGGGCCATAGATAGAAGTGAATAATAAGGGAATGGGGGGTAAAAAATGTACCGGGGGTCTCTTTTTTCCCTCTCTCTCTCTGACGCAGAAAAATAAATTAGTACTGTGATAATTCAGAATTATCACAGGTTTTTAAAGCAAAATAGCAGAAATAGGCATTTATTTCTGAAAGAGGTTTTACCATGAAACTGTAAACTCAAAGTGACCCTTATTCTCAAAATGAAACTGTCGGTGATATTATAAATGATTGCTACATCATTATCGATCAACGGAACCGACAGTCGGATGACAGTAGGGTGAATGGGCCGACTACCAGCGTCGCGCCTTTGATGACACTCCGACACAAAGCGAAAGTACGAGACGATCGGTAGGCCAGATAGCCGGGCGCCGTGGGAGTGAAAACTCAGGTGTCAATGGGAGCACGTTTTTACTATTCATTTAATGAGAAAAGATCATTAATGTTCAGGATTGGTCAGTGACCTCTAAGGGGAGGTCTAGAGGAAAACCTGGATCGGAAGAAAAGGGAGAAAGCAAGGGTGTTTTGTAGAGAGAGAGAGAGTGTGTGTGTGTTCTCGGAGAGCAGAGCAGAGCAGAGCGGTGAGCTCGGAGTGAGAGCTCGGATAAAGTGAAGCAGCTCGGATTTGAGAGCTGGAAAAAGCAGATCCCGCCAGAGGATCTAAGAGGGTAATGTGATCGCAGAGCCCAGTGTAGAATCACGGAGTGTAATCTCGCTAGGAGAGACAGAGACAACTCTCGTCTTGAAAGGTTTGATAACGCAGTTATCTGTGAATTTTTCTACTTCTACGTTGTGTGTAATTTAACGAGACTTTACGTTAATCACGCACTGTGTACAAGGAACTCAAAATTGAACTTTAGTTGAAGCTGGTTGGTCAAAGAGCCTATGTGCTTACTTATAATTTAAATGCTGTAAATATTTATCCAGAGGATCTTTTATGTTCTACTAATAAAAAATAGATTATCCTTTAAATATTCTTGCCTGGATTATTCGCTGAGCGGCACACACGCTACCTACCTCTTAGCTTATAATCTATTGAGGGCTAAGTTATTACAGTACATAGTCACACTAGAGATTCTATGTTTCTTATTAAAATGTCGTTTTATACGAAGAAAAGTATATGATGGTGAAAATTTTGAGTGTATAACTAATGCAAAGTATCAACATATCATGTTAGATTCATACATACAATTAGGATGAGAGATTGTTGAAACACTTATTTTGGCTACAATTTAATATTTCTGCAAAACTATGAAAGGTCCTCAAAACTAAATTAGATTTTTGAACAGAATTTCATTTGGATTTTCGGAATAGAAATTTATTTAGTGAACTTGGATTCTTCTCCATGGGAGTCTCATATTGTTTTAGAGGGGGCTGAGCCGCCCCTAGCACCCTTTTAGCTACGGCCATGATTAGTAGAGGATGTTTACTTTTTTTTCTTTTTTTTTTTTCACCGACTGTACGTCATAACGAGGCACGGTACATTTAAGAAAAAGTTATGTTAATTTATTGTTTGTACCAAACATGGAAAAAAAAAAAAAAAAAAAAAAAAAAAAAAAAAAAAGTTTAAACCTTTGACTACGGTAATGATATATTTTCTGGCAGTATTTTTATCTCGTAAAAAAATTCGACTCGGATTTATGCGTTTTAGAAAAAACTAAACACTATTTAATTATTTCCAGAAAATGCCTGTTCACGACTCTGTCTGTATGTGTGTACATGATGCAAATTTTGTGTGAGCTCTATCTCAAAAACTCATGTACGAAATTTCATGGAATCTTCAGAGAGTCTGGGACACATTTAAAAATAATTTTTATTTATTGAGTTAAATTTTTGAAATTTTTGTGATGATTGACCATATTATTTGTAAACAAAATCACATAAAAAACTTGTCAGAGGTTTTTTTTTTTATTAAATTTTTTTTTTTTTTTTTAAATGGGGTAGTTTAAAGTCGTTAAAGCTTGAAATATTATTTGTAGATTTTAATTTTTTTTTCATTTACACGAAAAGAAATATATATAAAATTAATTCTGATTCAGTATTTTAACAAATATTAATTTAACTAAAAATTAACAATATTTAAAGTAAAAATTTTTAATAATTGATGTAACTTTAAAAAATTTTATTTTTTTTTTTTATAAAAATAAATATAAAAAATAAATACTTTTTTTTTTAATTTGCTGAATCAAAATTAAAGTAAAATAATCGAAAATGACCTATTTCAAGTTGGAATCTTTTATCTTTAGCATTTCTTGAGTTATAAAAATTTAAATGCGAGAAATGATGAAAAAATTCACCATGAAGAAAAATACATTTTCATAAAAAGTCGTTATTATGTCAACAATTGCTTGAAAGGTAGGTTTTGAAAACAAACTAAAACGAAAAAATTAACATTTCCTGTTCCAATTAAGATAGAAACATGATTTGGACGTCATTTTAAGCAGGAAAAAAAGCAAAAAGAAATTTCAAATTCTTTATTAATTATTTTAGATATAATTAATATTATTTTAGAAAATTTGAAGGTTTTTTTTTTTTTTGTGTTTCAGGAAACTTTCTTAAATTCAGTTAGACCTTGGCATAAATTGAAGCTGATAAGGTTTTGATGTAAATCGCCCAACAATCGGCGCTGTTATGTTACATTTATCACGATTCTGCGATAATTATATCTTAAGAGCATTGATATTTAATAAACTTCATATTGTGTTAGATTTCGACATAATGAAATCGCCGTTACGTTTGTATGTGCATCGCGCAACAAATGTTGCTGCTATGCTTCTGTTTTTCATGATTTCCGCAATAACTATATCCCCAGAATGAATAGAATGTATCATTTAATTTCGGTTGCAGACGATTTAATTTATATAAAATAAAGATTTGAGATAGTCACAACATACTAGATTGAATTATATATATAATAGTGTTACTTGACTTCGGATCTTTATTTCATTATCTACGTTCATGAGTTATGGATTCTTTCGCTTATTTATGAGATTAAAATCAATGAAGTGTATAAAAAAAGATTCCAAAAAGGGGAATTACTTCTAAAGCATATATACTAATTAGTATATATGCTCTAGGGAATTACTACTATCTACTGGAATGTAAGTTATACAATAGGCCAGGTATGTTACCAAAGACGAGGGCTGCAATCGTAAAAATAACAGAGGATATACGCTTTAAGCAGAGGGTATACGCTCAAAACATATATACTTTAGAGTGTGTATACTATAAGCTTTCTTGAAAAACAGAGGGTATACGGTGCTCCTTTAAAAAAAGTCAGAAGGTATACAGCGTATACTCCCGTAACCCTCCATTACATCCCTGCTAGAGACAAGAATTGATAAACAAAAGATAACTTTTGAATTTAATGGTTAACGTAAGCTTCAAAGCACTTATTGAAATTTCGCGAATAATTTAGCGATCACATTTGTTTTAGATGCTTGTGATGTGAAAAAAAAAAAGTTGCCTTATTGGAAGTTTACGAAGTGTGCAAGTTTTTCCCGATCGCAAAAGGTGTATTGTTCTACTTTTTTTTAATTTATTTATTTATTTATTTATATTTTTGCTTAAGAATATAAAAATATTAGTAAATAAATATATTATAAAGAGCTGGAATGGTGAACTTATTTCCGTTGTAATTGATAGAATTACCATATAAATACCGAGAATTTTAAACAGAGTTGGACAGAGTATCGAAAATATATGTACTGTATATACACGTTTATAAATCGAAAAATTTTAGACAAAATTCGGGAGTTGAAAATAAGTTGTCGAATTATGAGCGAATTAATAAAAAAATATTTTTTTGAGGATAATCGACGAGTGGGTAAGTCTTTTAAGTATATCACATGTGGATTTAGGTTGGAGAGAGGGGTAAAAATGGACAATTGTCATTTCAATTTTGTTGACAAAAAAATCTCATGTCCCTCTAATTGTTCTGCAGCCATTTTCTCTTTGGACAGAATTCCCTTCAATACAGGGACATTCCTTTCAATTTTTTATTTATTTATTTATTTTTTTTTTTTTTTAAGTTCAACTTGATAATGCTTCTAGATATCTCTTCTAAAAGTCCTGTAATAAAAAGTACTGTATTTTAGTAGTCTAAGAAGCTGTTTATTCTTGTAAATAAGACTTAAATAGATTTTTGAAAGACTTTTTTTCTTTTTAAGTATAATTAAATTGATTATTATAGAATATTTTAACGTTGAATTAAAGAAAATAATAATAAAAGAAGTGGGTAAGCGTGATCGCAAATTGCTCAGAGGGTTTCGTTTAATATTCTCCATCAAAACACTTTAACATTAACAAATCATGTAAAAAGCAAATAAGGGCGTTTTTCACGTGATTTATTTAATAGATTAATTTATGTTACATACATGATAATTTTTATATCTATTTAAACTTGCGTGCAACAATTAAAAGAAAAAAAAACAACAAAAATATAGTTTTTGTTGACTCTGAGACGGACAGACAAGAGGACAGAGACGAATAGGGTTTCGTCGGATGAATGAAACCCTAAAAACGTATTAAAAACGTGGAGAAATAAATAATTGCTAATTTAATGAAAATTATTAATTTGTTTTCCTCGATTGCAATTTATTTTTCAACATAAATGTGATTCGATTTATACACGGAAATTCAATTTTTTTCAAAATTTTGCTTAAGGATTGCGGGAGTTGGCATATACAGCAGTATATACAGTATTTAAGATACATTTGTATTGCATGTTTACTAGCAAAACAAACGTTTTTTGGAATGTTTTCATAAAGTATTTTGCATTAAAAAAAAAATATTCCTCCGGATTTCAAGCTGTCGTGTTTAAGCCGCATATTCCAGATTTGTAACTGGGAAATACACGCTGTTTGTTTTGAATAGTCTTCGAATTCGTTTCTGGAACTTTGTCTATACACAATTGTTTAACATTTGGCACAATGTATGATAAGCATATTAATGAATCGGATGTTTATTTCTGTAGAAGCATTTTAGCTGGGTAGTTACAAAAGAAAAAAAAAATTACAATTCATAACATTGTATGGGAATTACAAAAAATCATTGTACAATAGGCAGGAAGGGTTACTCATAGCTTTGATGCCTGATTAAAGTACATTAGAAGTGCAACGTTGTTAGTTACAGCAGAGTCTCGTGGAAATACTGCTAAATCTCCCAACGAAAATTTATCAAGATTAATTACAATAATGCACAATATGCACAATTAAATGTGAAACATCTTTAATTGATAATAATAAAAAAATAAAAGGAAAATTCGATTATAAGTTAAATTTTTGAATGATAAAATAGTCAAAACATGTTTAAAGGTAAGAGTTTAATCTTATACTATTATGTTTCAATTCAAATATTATTTTCCTCAATTTCCTTTTATTTATTCAACTGAGCTTTTAATATGATTTACCATAACTTAGGTATTCATTTAATTGGGATTGAACTTTGATATAATATAAAAGTAGTTCAAATTATACATGAAGTATGTAAATGCTGATTTATCATTCAATATATAAGATGTTGGATCTTTAACCCTTTGGTATGGTGTACTATTAATAGTGTAGTCTTTTAATTCAATATTATTCTGTTTTATCAAAGACTTCTATTACTGCTTACATGCAGCAATGTTAGTTAGTGTCTATGCATTTACTATATAACATTATTAATGTTTAGGCATTTGATGATAATAATAATAATAATAATAATAATAATAATAATAATAATAATAATAATAATAATAATAATAATAATAATAATAATGAATATTTGTTTAATTCTCTTTACCTCGTTTGGTATTCTTTTATTTTAAACATATATTTCGCTCTTTAAATTTAAAATTAAGGTTTCTTTCCTGAAAGAATTGTATGTAATAAAGCGCAAAAGTATTAGAAAGTTGTAATATCAGTTAAATCTTGTTATAATATAATATTTTCTAAACATCTAAAAAAACTCTTCCTTAGCCTATTGACACATGAATATCAAATGAATAGTACGCAAAACAACACATTCGTTATATTTCAGATAATGAAATGTTCGTTAAACTCTCATTAATCCATTTGGGTAGCTAGTGATAATATTATTAACGTAAAAGAAATTTTCTCTAAAAATAAATAAATAAATAAATAAAATAAAATTTTAAAAATTTAGACCCGAAAGGGTTAAATACAGATTTAGTTTTATTATTATTAAGCAATTATACTAAGACATTTTTATACTTCATTTTTTATTTTACATTGGTAAACTATAACTTAGACTTCCTGGCTTACAGAAAATGCTATTTGGTGTACAAAACATTACATGAAAATCATTTTTAATTAAAAAACTCTAATAGGCTTTTATTTATGTTTAGCAGTTTTTCTGCTAACAAAGAAAATGTTCTATGAAAAATATAAAGTATTAATTGAACCAAAGTTTGGATATTTATTGAAAATGGTACTTTGGCATCAACTGCATGCCAAGGATTAATAAGCAAAGAAATTGTCAGGAATTTCACTAATTATATCAATCTTTTTTATTCTATTTCAGTGATAATTAGATTATATATCAAGTAAGTATTTTTTTTTTAAATTTAATTAGCTATTTTGAATGAAAATTTAATATCTGTATCGAATATTAGCCTGAAATAAATTCTGAACTCATTTACGTCATTTTAGGGGCTAAGTTAATTTTCCTCAATCAGACTGCACGCTATAAGGATGGATTTTAAAAAATCATGGTTGATTTTTTAAGGAGTCTTGTACTTTTTAAACTCATCGAGAGCCAACAAATGATTAAAACTTTGAATTGGTGTATCTTCATTAATTTTTTATGTAGAATCAAGAAATTTTAGCATTTGATTAAACATATTATGTCTTTTAATATAATACCACTTAGAAACCTAGTTTTTTACAGATTTTGTGTGTTGAAATTAAAACAGCTCGTTTCTGTTATTCCATAAGTCATTTTGCGCATGATATTTTGGGGACGTATGTATGGATTGCTATGAAACTTGACATATATATATATAATAAGCACATATGCATTTTAAAAATCATCTATTCTTTGATCAAAATTACATCACTGAAAAAAAAATATATATACAGCCTTCACCTAGAATGAATAGTTAGTTACTTTCTGAATACCTAAATCAGAACTATAGATGACCGAACTATGTGAATGGGTTAAACAACTAAGCTGAATAGATGAAATGACCTAGCATTTCTAATCTCTTGTTTTCTAGGTGACGAAACGATATTGAATCGTTTCAATAAGAAGAAATACTCGCTTGATTTCGGGAATGGCTTCATAAACTAGAATTATAATTACTAAATCAAACCTCTTCTATTCGAATCTGTTTGCAGATATTTTTGAATAAGTTTGATCACAAGAATATAGGAAAACGCTCTTGAATCCTAATAGGAGACTCCAGAACTCTCTATCAAAGGGAGTTAGAATTTATAAGGATGACATGGAGCTATTTTTTCTAAAGCCACAATTTAGATTCTAGATGTCAGAACTATATTTTTTTCTCAGTGATCATTAACTTTGAAAAAATAGACAATTTTGTAAAAATAAAATAAAATAATTAATTTTTTTAATGAATGAAAATAGTAATAACAAAGATATTATCACTGTAAATATTTAAAAGTAGATAATTTTAAACACACATAATTACTTAGTATATATGCCAAATTTCATAACAATCCATATACAAGATATCATACGCTCTATGATTCACGGAATTAAAAAATATACATTAATAATAATAATAATAATTTTAATAGTACACAAATTCCGTGAAAGGCTAATCAACTTCTAATGGTAAGATATTACAAAGCACAATCTGTTTTATCAATATTCAAAATTTCACTTTTATACATAAAAAGTGTTAAAACCTAATTAAAAGGTTTTGAAGATAGACAAATTGAAACTTTGACTTTCTTCGTTAATTTTCGTCTCGTTTAAAATGTACAAGAACTCTTAAAAACCCATAAAAGATCTGTAAATTAAGGGAATTTTTAAACAAATTTCATTTGAAAGTACATTTTTTATCCTATTCGATGGTGTAAATCTAAATTGTACGATGTTATTTCAGCTTTAAAAGATTTGCTGAAAAGATTTTATTACTCAGTCAAGTCATTTCTATTAGCTTTAAAAGATTTGCTGAAAAGATTTTATTACTCAGTCAAGTCATTTCTATTATGTGATATGAGCATTACCCACATTTTTCCTTTATGCATTGTAAAGCAAAAACACTTATTTTGTAATGCAAAAACATGTCTTTTTTATTCATTACATGCCAAGTGGTAATCGCGAAAAAAATTTTCAGTAACATAAAACTTTGTTAGTTTGATTATGTCAGTATTTAAGCGCATAATTCAATGACATGTCTTTTAAAATTTTGTTTTATATATGTATTTAAGACAGTTTAATTTTATTTGGCAATTTCGTTATGGATTATTATAAATAAATGCTGAATTGTATTGTTGTCTTGCGTACAAGGGTTAATATTCTGTAATTGGGACACACGAACATATGTGAGACGGGTTTAAAAAAGTTCAAATTTGAAAATTATTTTAAAAATTCATAAAAGAGATTAATTCATAAATTAAAATACAATTTTTACAGATATCGCATCAGAAAATACTTTTTTTTTTTTTTTTTTTTTTTTTTTTTTTTTGTTCGCCCGAGTAAAAATTGCAATTACTCGATATTTAAAATTTCAGTTTTTTATTGCCTGTTTGTTGCCATTATTGATATGGCAAAGGATATTACGTACTTTTTTTGCTTTATAACATAGATTGTTTGTGAAATTATTTTCGCTGTAAAGACATAAATTAGCTGAGAAAGTTTTTCTGTCCAAAACTGTATTTCTAATCGTTTTAGAATTTCATTAGAAAGCAGTAAAATAATATTGTAACCAATTAAAAAAGAATGCAATATATGTACAAATACTGATGTCCACATTTGATATGTACCTGGAGCGTACTACGCATGGGTGAAAGGGACTAGTCCATGTCGAAAATGGGGAAAGTCTGTATCATTTCCGAATGAGCTTGTTTATTAAATATCCCAGAATGACCGCCACATTTTTTGGCGAATAACTTTTTCTTTCTGTCATTGACTTATGTTTTTAAATATTATATTGCAATTCTATTCGATTAAATTGAATTATAAAAGGACAAATATAGTAAAAATATGATTTAAAGATATTACTAACTTTAACGTACTAACTTTTTCCCTCACAAAATAATGTAATAATTTTAGAATCAAAGAGTTTAGCGGATTAACGACTGCTGGGCGTGGTTTTTAAAAATGTCAAATTAGCGATTGTTTTAAATTATTTTTATTTATATTAATTACTTACATTATTGTTTATATTCCCTGATGCATTATTTATTACATTATTTATTTATATTATTTGTTTACATTGGATCTAAATATTTAGATTAACAGAATTGGCGAATTTCTCGCATAAAAGCCAAGTCAGTTGCCAAGCAATCATCAAATCTGCGTCTTGGCCATAAATATAAATGTAAAGAATTAAAATAGCCATGTTTTTATTAAAATTTACAAAAATGTAGGGACAATATACATACTTCGAAAAGGCTTATTCCGACAATTAGTATAAGGTTCACAATCCATTTAATTGAAAATAAAATTTTACTCAGAACAGAAAATAGAAAACAATATTTTGAACCATTTCCATGGGTTACGTAGATAATAACTCAGCCTCGGAGGCTATTCTACCTATAGAGTTAATGGAATCGGCTTGGCATTCCGCCAGCCAGGGATCTTACAAATGTGGTCTTACAGTATGGTATTAGTTTAATTAATCACAAATACATATCATGATACACAAACACATTATTATGATTATATAAAAATACGGATGTGTTTGCTTAAAGGGCCACAGCACTCTAAAAAAATTTTTATTTTTATTTTTATTTTTATTTATTTTTATTTTTATTTATTTTATTTTTTTAGATGTTAAACTTCTATCTTTTCTGAACATTTTGATTTAATTAGTTCCTTGAAATTTCCATTAGAACAGAAGTTATGGCTTTTAGCCATAAGTCGTCCAGTTTATGCCCAGAAACGCAGGATTTCTCAAAATCTTCTAAATATTTCTTCATAAAATTTTCAAAACATATGTTTCATGTTAGTCTGTATAACCTGAACCTAAAATTCCGTTTTTACTGTTCAAAGAAATTTTCTTTTCAATGATTATACTATTGCAATTTTCAAAATTTTGTATTAGCTAAATACAAAATTGTATTAAAAATACTTGAAATCCAAATTTATTTAGGTTCAGAGTAATTAATACAAGTTAAAGTACAAGTGCGCACCAAAATTTTCATTCCAGTTTGAATATTTATTTTGAAATCGTGCAATTATCAGCTCATAAAATGTCTGACAATTTGAAACCCTGTATAAATGATGATTTTACGTCTTGTAATTTTTTCAATACACGGAATGAAAGATACTACAGTAGAACCCCGGTAATTCGGACCCCGTCAATCCGGATCGATTTGATCATTTTTTTTCAACTTTGAGAAGTGATTGGCTAATTTCCATAACATTAACTTGTTTCATCTTCGCATTCTGAATTAAAAAAAAAAAAAAAAAAAAAAAAAAAAAAAAAAAAAAAACTTTTTCTGAAATTTTTTCGGAAGAATACCTTAAGCTTTCTCATTTAATATCTTTGATCTAATCTTTCAAAGAAACAACAATGTATTACTAAGTTTGGCAATTCCAGTTTTCCCAACATTAACTTGTTTCATCTTCGCATTCTAAATAATAATAATAAAAAAAAACTTTTTTTGAAATCTTTTCGGAAGAATACCTTAAGCTTTCTCATTTAATCTCTTTGATGTAATCTTTCAAAGAAACAACAATGTATTACTAAGTTTGGCAATTCCAATTTTCCCAATTTTCTATTAAATTCACTTAGAAATGTCATAAAAATCACTGCACAATAAATTTTTACTTAGAGCCTTGCAAGAAACCACTGTAAAATAGTCCCTATAAGAACCATTTTCTGATAAGGATCGCTTTTCGATCTTTCTCTGCCCATAGGTCTGTTTCCTTGTTCTTCTGACAAAACGCTTCTAGAATATCACTTGCAGAAAATTATTTATATTTATAAAGCGTGACCGTACGGCTCAGAAAATCCGTAGAAAATGCCAATATAGATAATTGGCACAGCAGAAAATTACAAACCTTTTTATTACGAAGTAAACATTTTTATTGTCTGTAAACATTCAATAAGTTTAACATAAATTTGATTTTCAGTATGTATGTTTTATTTTATTTCGTTAGTTTCTAATTCTCCGGATAATCCGGATTGGGTCTGGTTCCAATTAATCCGAATTATCGGGGTTTTACTGTACATCTATCTTTCATCCCAATAAAAATTGTATCTTAAAATGACACATATTTTTCGATAACAAATGTTTAAAATGTTTTTTTTTCATTTTAAATATTAAATATTAAAAATGATCTTTAAAAAAAGTTCCAATTTTAAGAGTCCTGAGACCTTCATAAAAAATCGAAAGTATTATCAAACCATTATCTTGTATAAGAATCGAACATGTTCATTCAGAATTAACTGATGTTCTTATTTACGCATTGAAAATTTGATAACCGACATAAATGTTCATTGTACAGAGAGTTTCAAATTGTTTGATATTTGACTTTTACATTAATTGAGACAATATCCAAATTTATTTTATTTATTTATTATGTGTCTTTTTTAATATAATAATAACGTAATTTCCCTTCCTACGGAATGTTTCCAAATTCAATCAGAACCTGCCTGCCACAGCCAATTACCTATACATGAAATTTGGTTTCAAGTACTGGTTTTGTTCCATGTTTCTATGCATAACTTCATACACTTTTCAGTGATTACAATGGCGACATGCGAACTGACAGACATTTTCTATAAATATGTTTTTCGGGGTGTTGATCCTCCAAACGTGTAAATCCATTGATAATCGGAAGTCGAAACAAATTTCGATCATAATACTTTTTTCTATTA
Source organism: Maratus speculifer (assembly GCA_964019185.1). Lineage (NCBI taxonomy): Eukaryota > Metazoa > Arthropoda > Arachnida > Araneae > Salticidae > Maratus > Maratus speculifer. The sequence goes on along the minus strand of OZ025297.1, from coordinate 310,620,540 downwards.
TATATAATAATAGGAATAAGGATAAAAATAGAAATGCTTTTGCTTCCACACCCATTAGTAAAGAATAATTCAGAAATCACTGATCAACACCCTAACTTCTATGAAACAGATTTCAAAGCGCTGCTACGCAATTTTCTGAGGAAGTTTTAGCGATATTGAACGTGTTAGTAGGATGTTTGGTTATAGAATTTTAGTAATATTTTAAATACAAATACAGCGAGAATTCACACAAATGGCAATAACAAACATATTAACGCCAACACTCGTTGAAAAATCATGAAATTTTGAAGATGGGTTCCATTGGTAAAATAGGCACATACAAACGAAAGATTTTGAAGAGAATGTATAATAAAGGTAATTTTAAAAAATAAATAAAGCGTATTTATCTGTGCAAACATTTAAATAAAATCCGCTAATAAAGCAAATATTTTTTTTCATTGTTTTCTCAAAAAAAAAAAAAAAAAAAAAAAAAAAAAAAAGAGTCTAAAAACTTAAAATTTAGAAAATATATTTCACAATGGCAGATGTGCCGAGTTTTTAAAAATTCGGAGATTGATGGAAAAAGGAAATACGGTCAAAAAAAAAAAAAAAAAAGAAAAAAAAATTGCAGAGGATGAATTATTTTTTCTCTGCCTTCCTCAGCCAGCGTCTATTCTAAACAGTGGTGAATGCAAAATGCGCTCGTAATGTATTGGAGCAAACCAAAATGAAATTCTATTTCGTGAAGAATGAAGTTAACTCTTTCGGGTGCGATTTTTTTTTTCAATTTTTAGAAAAAAAAAAAAATACTTTTACGTTAATAGCATTAACACTAGCAATCCAAATAGATTAATTAGAGTTTAATGAATATTTCATTGTCTGAAACATAACGAGTGTTATTGTTTTACGTACTATTTGTTCATATTCGTATGATAATAGGCTAAGGAAGAGCTTTGGAGATGTTTAGAAAATATTGCATTGCAATAAGATTTAACTTATATAACTTTCTAATTATTTTTGAGCTTTGTTACACACGATTTTTTCAGGAAAATAATTTTATTTTAAATTTAAAGAGAAATCTTAGTTTTAATTTATATATGTTTAAGATAAAAAAAAAATTCGCAAACGACCCAAAAAGAATTAAATAAATAATCATAGTTATTGTTATTTCTAAATGCTTAAACATAAATGAAGTCATAGAGTAAATGCATAGACATATTCTAACATTACTACGTGCAAAAGTATTTTTTAAAACAAAATAATACTCCATTAAAAGACATGCTTTATTAATAGTACATCAGACCCGAAAGGGTTAAGACAAATATTGTTCCGGTTCCTAAAATTATGGTAAATACCGTCCCGGTTCGTCAATTTATTGAGACATATCACACTTTTATGTATACCCTGTAACTTTTAAAAAAGTTATTTAGAATCTTGAATGCATTTTTTAAATTGTTTTTCTAAGGATTAGGTACAAATGTGTCTACTCTAAACAAAAAAAAAAGTAAGAATAAGAAAAAAAAAAAAAATAGACAAAATTATTTCGAAATTGCCCTCTGGCTCGTAGATTTTTCCATTTTGAATCCTGTAAACAGTATATAGTACACGTGCTTACAATTGGGGTAAACACCATGGTAGCTTTTTCTGGCAATATTCAACATCCACGTGCTATTAAGACCTGGATGAATTCTCTGGTAATAAATATTTGCATAATAAAAATAGTAAATTAACAGATCATATTAATATGCACGATGATCTAGTTTTACGTCAAGAAAAGTACTGAAAAAACGAATTTACGAATGGATGGGTTCGAAGGATAAAATGTATTAAAAAAATGAAACGGAAAAACCCAAACTTCAGTAATATTACTATCGTTTCTCCCTATGTTTGACCTTGTGCACTGGTTTTTCCATTATTTTCCCTTTGGATGGGGAGAAACGTGTTACAATTACATAGAAAGAGAAAGTAATGTTTATTCTTATTTTATCAGTAATATACAAAAATAATTATTTCAGACGAATAATTATTATTTGTAATTCGCAATATTTGGAGAATTGATGTTTTCACAAGCGAAATACAATGAAGTGAAATAATCCTTAGTATTACCAGAAACATGACTTTGGATATTTTTGATGATTCAGAATAAAAAACGAAAAGATTTATTTTATTTTATGTTATTTATTTATTTTTATATTTTTTTCCCTTTGTAATCTAAATTAAATATTGGAAGAAATGAAAGATTCAGTGCTAGTTCCTTTTTAAAATATTATGTACTAGTTGTTTCTACTTCTTTTTTTTTATGATGTAAAAACTTAAAACAGGTTCCAGTTGACACAAATGTTAGAAGATTTTTAAATGTTTTAAATAAATAATGCTGTATCAATTAATATTATAACTGATAAAAAATAATAAACAGCAGTTTGATGATTTATGAATGTATCAATTACTGTCTTTTACATCACGTAAGTGACGATTTTATATACTACTTTCACTTTAATCTCATATTTTCCCATATTATCGTTTGCGCTTTCTTTTGTTTTGTTTTTAAATGTTGTAGTCACGGAGTGTTATAGTACAGAGAACGACCATCATTTTTTTTATTCATAAAAAGCCCACCCAGTATATACTGTTTTTTAATGCTTTCCAGTATAGTTATTTGATTCCTTAATGAAAAACAAGGGTTTTTACGAAAATCATTTTTGTGGAGTTATCTATATTATTTTTATTATTTATTATGTATATTTATTTACCTATATTATATTTACTTTTTGTGGATTTACCCCCTACAAAGTGATATTAGGATTGCGTATTGTCAACATTTATTCTTTTATAAGTTAGACATTGGAAAAAAGGTGCAATATTTTCTCCACTTTAAAAAAATCTTAATGTTATTATTATTTTAACTACTTACCAGTCTTGCCTATACTATCATACCGACAGTGTATTTTCGCCGAATGTGATTTGCCTGGGCAACATGGGTACGGCATTTTCTAGTCTCGCATTTTTCCTTATCCGGGTTATTTTAATCTAGTTGACAATTCTGGTCATAAATAGCATAATTTTGATAATAAAATTTTATTTACATGTATCATCTTTATTTTTTATCGGTAGTTACTTTTTAAAATATTTCCTATAAAAATATCACGAAAATATAATTTTAAAATTTTTAAAATATACATTTTTTGATTTTTTTTTCAAAAATGTAGAATTGGTAAGTGATTTTAATGCTTTGATGTTAAAATCAGTGGATAATTGAGTCTAAATGTGACGACCATTGAATGCGGCAGGGTTCTTGTACTTAATATGATAATGCTGGAATCGAAAGATATTCGAACTTCAGGAACAATTTAAGCATCTTTCACTATAAAATGTCCCCATCTTCCCTAAATGAGGCAAACAATCCCGAAAGAGCTTCACAGTTTTTCTTTTTTAACTTTAAAGATCAGATGACTCTATGAATATGAAGGACTACGATATGAATTTCATTTACCGGAAGCGTAATCTTAAGAAATCGAAAAGCAATTTTAAAATTAGAGTTCTAAAATATTCTACGCATTTTGGTAACTTTGCTCTCTTCAGGTACCTGCTAGCAACAAACTGAATGCCCTAAATCCGGAGAGACTTTTACGAGATTAAAGAAAGTTTATATGGTATAAGAAGTCCCTCCCGGAGAAGCGTGTCGAATCAACACTATTTTTGCGTCCTCATATTACTAGTTTCCAATTGTTTTATTATAAAAGTTTACAAAACCTAACATAAAGTTAATATTATACATTCTTATTTTCAAATGTTAATTTACTTATTATGGCTATAAAATATATACATTTAGCTGTATATTCATTCTTTTTATTTATTTTTGCAGTGCATTGATACTCCAACTATGAAGCATTAAAACCCAACATGGTGATGAAGGGTAATGGCGTTCATGTGAAGCTTGGAAAAAGTCAAAGGTCAAACTGACACAGAAACAAGTTTCAAAAAGGAAGTTATAAGACACAAGCTTAGAAGAAGACACCATAGAGTAAAGACAAAGAATAGAGATGAAGTATACTGTAAAAACAGTTTGTAATATAAATCCGGTTATCACTCAAATTTCAATGCTTTTATTCGGCCCAAACAAAACAAGCATGGAACAAGGACCGAATTCTTTCCATCACTCATGCATTTTGCAGCTAAATGAAAGCGATCTGCTTATATTTAAGCATTTTATACTAGAATTTCATGTATTATGAATTAAAACAACTGTATTACTAAAACGTTTTCTTATTTTCATGAAAGCACTTTTTTGGGAGGCCGAATGCCATCATACTTCATCTCTATTCACCCTTTTTACTCTATGGGAAGACACTGAAGAGTCGTAGCTGTGTGTAATTATGATAGTCCAGATGATTTGCTTCTAATTGGACAAGATTATGAAGACAGAAAGTTGCTGTTTTTACAGAAATCTGCGCAAAATGTGGAGAGGTCCGAATAAAGTCTGCTGTGATGTGAACAACCCGCACAATTACGTGTGTGACATTAGTCGTGCTTAAATGTTGTATCCAAATTTTGAGCGCAATTACCCTACCAGTAGGGCATTATCGCTCAAAGAATGGTATAATTAAATAAATTATAAGATAAAAAAAGGTCTTAAAACATGTATGCAAATTAGTTAATTGCAAACTGTTCCTTATGCTTTGTAGTTATAAAATGTTGATAGAAAATAGTGTGGTAATAAAATATTGATTCTTTTGTGTACATTTGATTAGCTGTTCATGTTATCCCTTAAGTGAATGCCTTCTCTTCCTACTCCTAAACTCCCCTAACATTTCGATTTCTTATTAATATTTTATCGGAATAATATATTGAATTTCATTATCACTATATTGCCAACAAAAGTAAACGCATTTGAACTTAATCAACCCCAAATTTCTCTGTTGTAGAGTTTACAGGTATGAATATTCACTCGCGAATTCTTCAAATTTTATACGATGTTTTCTGCGACGAGTGTTTATCCGTTATCTGTTGTTAGAGGTTTAGGGGCATTACTAGAATGGGGAGGGGAGGGGACATCCCCTGTAAAATATTTTGAGCCTTCCCAAGATCCCTAAATGAGTTTCTGTTCCAAAAGTCCAAATGAAATCTGTTCAAATATCTAATTTAGTTTTGAGGCCTTTTCACAGTTTTGTAGGAATACTAAATTATAACTAAAATAAGTGTGTCAACAGTCGCTTATTCTATTTGCACATAAGAAGTTAACATAATATTTAATATTGCACTACTTATACACTCGAATTTTTCATCAGCATATTCTTTTTTTAACATAAAATGAAGTTATTACAACAGTTTAAAAAGAAATATAGTACCTACAATATGAATTTGCACTAATTTATCTTTCTGCGTCAAAGAGAGAAAGAGAGAGAAATTTTAAGCCCCCCCCCTACATTTTTTGAGCCCTTCCCCCCTAATATTCACTTCTAGCTACGGCCCTGTAGAAGTCACTTTCTTTTAAAATTGTCACGGATTAACATGAAAATTTCTGTTTAACAATAAATATTTGAGAAATTGTATTTCGTTTGAACCGCTAATAATAATACTAGAGATTTAAATGATTTTAAGTTATTATAGTCCTGATGTACACAGGGCTGACTTTTTGCCGGCAGAAAATGGTTTCTGCCGTGCCAGTGGCAAAGAGTGGTTATAACCGGTTTTAACAGGCCGAAACTGTCATCAACCGCCATAAACTCCTTTTATGACATAATCTGAGACTTTTTTAGTGATATTGAATTGCTTATATGTATTTTATTTGGGATAAATAAGAAATAAATATTGTGAATAGTTTTCTTTAAAAAAAATAAGTATTAGAATTTAATAGTTTTGAATCTTTCAAGAAAAATGATCCATATTATTTGCAGAAAATTGAAAATAATGAAAATGATATTAAGGACATAGCAGTTGTTAAAATTGCAAATAAATATCATGATTTAAAAAGAGTTAAAATATTTCTTACAAATGTTAAAATCTATTGCTGTTGCTTTAGATAAAAGTAAAAAACATGACTGTTCTATTGCAGCTGCTCATAAAATTTGTTTAAATTACTTAATGATGGAAACATTATGGAAACTCACAAATCCAAGATTCAAATACCATTTAATGCAGTGCTAGCTTATTCAATTTATCTTAAGTATAAGGGATCAAAATTGACATAAAGAAAGGGCAAGAAAAATGCTTTTTGATATTCATCTAAATTTTGTGCCATATATAATAATCCCTTAGCAAAATAAACTCCTTTCTCAGAAACATATTTCCACAAGAAAGTCCTAGAAAATGTCATGACTTCTGTGGGTGATTACTTTTTAAAACAAATACCAGTGAAAATGAACATTTTTTCATATTTTACATCCTCAATATTGACATTTCCAGCAAGTAATGCTGATCTTGAAGGAATATTTTTGAACTTTTCTTTCATTCAGAACAAATTAAAAAAACAGTCTAGGTTAAGAAATGTTAGCAAAATTAATAATATACATTATAGAAAGCTCTGAGTACTTTACTTTTCCACAAAAATGAATTAGTTCTTTCAATATTATAAAATAATTGTACAAGATATTCCATTAAGTTTTTTTCTGTTATTTTTGTTCTACAATTATTTAATTATATATTTTTAACAAGAACCATCTCTTTGTATGTAGTAGTAGACAATTTTTAAGGTATTGCAGTGTATTATTTATTTAAAAATACTCTGAAAAGTAATGTTAAAATATCATAGAATTTTTTGTAATTTCTTTTTTTTTTTTACTTTTAAATAGAAATTCAACCGTAAACAATAATATCAATAGTCAAACTTGTGCAGCATCAAATTACTTCTATGAAAACTTTTGTTTTCAAGTGACAGAAAATTATTATATAAACAAAGTATATTTATATAATCCTTTTGAAACTTTTTGCTACTTTAAATATCACTCATAATCTTTCTTTTAATTTAACTAAATTCTTTATGTATTGAATACATATGTGAATTATGAATCATTGCAGGTTAAAGTTCTTATTAGTATTATTTCTTAGCTTTTGCCAGTTTTTGCCACTTACTGGTAGAAACTAGTTTCTACCATGCCGGTTTTAACCGGTTATAACCACTGGTTTAAACCACCTCGGCAGAAACTTGCCAGCCCTGGATGTACATAAAGTTTAGTGCAGGAAAAGTATTCTATGAGTTAATGAAGATTTTTGTTTATCTTTCATCAAGTGGTCTATGAGACCGTTCACAGTAACAAAGATATAAGTTTTGTTATAGTAGTTAAAGATTAATGAATATTTTAAGAGGAAATTGCTTGTATAAAACGTATTGCTATATTTATAGCTTTGGAATCCTTATATAAGTTTTAACAACCATGTAAGCGACAATAATATACTGTGTGATTATACTACAAATATTGATTCCATTTATACAAAACAAGTTTGTTTTGAACTAAAGGCATAATTTTCTGTTTAATAAAAATCATACTTATTTAATAAAATGCCAAAAATACCATAATGTGACAAAATCATGGAGAATCACGTTTCATTTAGGCACAGTCACCTTATAAGTTTATACTACTAATTGCTTATGGTTTTGAAGTGTTCTAAATATATATGGCGGTATAATCTAAAAATCATAGATTTTCGGGAAAAATTTGGTTTATTAATAAATATTGATTTGATCATTTTCAGCGTATTGCAAATTCATACGTCCAGTCCATACAAATTTTTAAAGACATCTATTAAATTATTGCATTAAAATCCGTTGTGTAACAATTAAAGATATCAGAATGTATACGGTCTAAACAGAGCTTATGTGCTCAAGGTAGAGTGTATATACCCTAGCCCTAGAGTATATAAACAATAGCTTTCTTAGGAAACAGAGTGTACAGTGTTCCTTAAAAAATCCAGAGGGTATACGGCGTATATCCCCGTATACCTAACCACTACATCCCTGATTAAAATATTAAATAATATTTTGCGCAAACTTTAATAATAGCAGACTCAAATAATAGGTCCTTCATAATAGCAGATTATAATAAACAAATTAACAGGAAATATATTTGCAAAAATGAAAGCAATATACGAAAACGTGTTGCAAAATGATAAGTCCACCAAATGAAAAATAAAATTTGTTTTCATTAGGAAATATTTCTCTAGAATAACTTCATAAATTCTTTTTGTCCTTGCATTAATTATATCCTGCCTCTGCAAGAAACACAGCTGCCTCTCCCAGCGATAAATATCTATCTCATTGAAACAAAATTGCACGATTTGATTCATTTGGGTGGTTGTATTTTTTTTTATTTTATGTATCAACATATTCAGTTCTTGTTAGTTAATGTTACTTATAGGTTTTCTATTGAGTTTTTATAAAGACTTCAACCAGTTCAATTAATATGTGCATACTATTTTGATAGAAGGAGGGCCGTAGCTAAGTAGGGGGATTCCCCCCTCTAAAACATTTTGAATCTCCTTTTGGCAAATTTTCTAAGGTCACTTAATAAATTTCTGTTCCGAAAATCCAAATGAAATTCTTTTCAAAAATTTACTTTAGTTTTGAGGCCCTTTCACAATTTTGCAGAAATACACAATTGTAACTAAAATAAGGGTTTCAACACTCGCTTATCTTATTTGCAAAGATGAAACTAACACGGTGTTTAATTTTGCACTAGTTATACACTCGAATAAATTTTCATTATCCTATTCTTTTCTTAGCATAAAATGAAGTTAATACGACAGTTTAATGAGAAACATAGTACTTACAGTGTGAATATGTACTAGTTTATCTTTCTGCGTTAAAGAGAGAGAGAGAATATAAGCCCCTCCCCCTACATTTTATGGAGCCAACTCTATTATTCACTTTTAGCTATGGCCGTCGATAGAAGTCAATTAAAAATAGAATTTATAGTGTTAATCAAATGAAACATTGTCTTTTTAAAACATAAAAAGTGTTTCTACAGTTTCATCAGAAACTTGCAAAAATGTCCATTAAATGCATTCTAGCAATATCCAAGCCTTCATGTGATTATTTAGCACTAGAAATTCCATCTTTGTGTCGATTCGACACCGATCTAATAATAAAATGATAATTCGAACCAGATTTTTTTTTTTTTTTTCGTAAAATTAGTTAAATTGTAACCAAGGGAAAACTCAGATAAATAAAAAAGTGAAATTATTTTAAATAACAATTGTGGTGTTAAAATGTTTTTCTTAAGGTTGGGTAAAATTTTCGGACGTTCTAGTGTTAAAATTACTATGTATGATTTTCTTAACCCTCCAAAACCTGTTCTTGACACCTCCAAGTTCTGAAATTTCTAAGCTAGGCCCTGCTCGATATATGAATTAAAAGCTGGGCCCGCAGGAAAAAAAATTATTGGTCCGTCCAAACCCAATAACAGCTAAACGTTCGGCTCGATAAAGGCCCGTTCTGGAAAGAAGTCAAAATCTTGGTCCGAGACCGGCCTGGTCCGAATAAATTTCTACAAAACATTCAGTTTTATGTCGATTTGGTTTAAAACTGTGTCGTACGAGGAATTCTAAGCAAAAATACTTTCTTATTTGTTATATGTAAATGCTTCAGAAATCATTAATATTGCCAATCTGTGTTCAATGTATTAGAGACTTAGAAAAAAAAAAAACATACAATAAAATCTAATAATAAAATATAAAAAATAATAGTAAAATAAAATAAAAATAAAATATAATAAGACGGAAATGCATTGAGATAGAAAAAAAAAAATGCGTTATAGACAAGTTCCCTTCTTAGTGGGTGAAACTGTATTTCACATTCTTTTTCTTAGTAACAGTGCAGTCATTTTGCATTGGCCAACCTATTTTACAATTTAACCCCTTGGGGACGAGTGATGGGTATTACATGGGCATAAGATGATCAGAATCCTTGCTTATTCTCACTGATAAATTTTTATTATAAACTTTTCCTTATTCAATCCGAACAATGCACAGTAGAGCATTTTCGCAATTCAATTAAGCAAAAAATTTTGTTTTCAAAAACGGGTGCTAAAATATTAAAAATTCTGTAAAAGACGCTCGTTCGATGGGGTTTAGACAAGATTTCGTCATAAGCGGGCTCTTTTCATACGTTTTACTATATTTTAATTTAACTAGATTTTAATAAGCCTAGAAATATACTTTTCTTTATTTAAAAAATAATAAATTTTAAGGTTTAATTGCAGAATAATGACGATTTAAAAGCATATGCATTTTTTGCAAATGGGGCTGGCCAAATTTTACTGATTTTTAAACAGATCAAGTCTTGCCGCGACAATGATTTTCATAAGGGCTATGTCAAAACAGGGATTGAAAAATTTGGCCCCTTGATACTCGGAAGAATAAAGCCAATCTCAGCTCGGTAAAAAAAGAAAAAAAAAACGGCTTTTCTGATTTTTGTAGAAAAATGTAAGATCTGGCACAGATCGAGCGTTCAGAAAATAGTATGGCAGGGTCTCAGCCCGGTCCGAAAAGCATGACGACCAGACCCGGTCCAGATCGAATGCTATGAATGAAATTAGGCCCGAGCCCGGTCCGTGCACATTTCAGACCTATCCAGACAATAGCCGCTTCTTCATAGTCTTCCGAACACAAATTGTCCTTTTCTTCTTAAATTATGCTAATAAAAATGCAGTCACTTAATTCAGCCAGCTTTTTTAATCAAGAAATATTATTGTTTTCCAGTTTCCTTTTCAAGGCATTGCTTCTTGTGGAATATTTAATCTCTTTTCTTTGTGTCATTCAGATATTTTCAAAAAGGATTTTACTTTTTTTGTATTTAAAGCAGTGCTTAATTTGCGCCGGAGCTCACCGGAGCTCAGCTCCGGTACTTTTTTGTTTTTGGTGGATGTTTAAATATTTTCAGAATTCACCGGAGCTCATAAATATTGCGCTCCGGAGCCCTCGGAACAGCGCTTCCGAAAAGCTGAAGCCTAAATTATGTTTTCCTTTTCCTCCCATTTCTTAAAACGTCGCGTTATTGCCTCCCAAAACGACGTTTGTGACGTATTAGCGTAGTAAAGTATCGCATATCTAGGAGCCTCTAGTGTCCTTCCCCAAGTATTGACTCAATGGTTTCCGAACGGCGGTGACAAAAAAACTGAATACCGCCAGAATAAACTATAACCGTATCTACTGGTCACGTTTTTATTTACACGCGGTCGATTTGTGCAAGTTATTTTTCGGATTAATTTTGTAGTTTTCTGATTTATTGTTATTTTTGCTAATTTAATGTTAAGTTTTGTTTTATTTATTGTTAAATTTTAAATTGAAATATGAGCAAGCGGAAAAAATCATTGATTATTTTAAAGTTTCTCCTCTTTCTAAAAATTCTTACTAATTAATTAAAATTATACATACTAACAATTTATGAATTAGGTCTAAATTTGTAATTTTTGAAATATTTATTTTTTTTAAAGTCAAATTAGAGCCGTTTTCTTCTACAGCTCTGCAAATAATGTATGAAATGCAAAAGGTCTACGGGAAAAAGATGGAGAAATATGCTTCGGTAGTTACTATACTACAAAATATTAGAGCTCCTGTACTTATTTTGTTAGAAATTGAGCCCTGATTTAAAGAACATGATTTACTTCTGTTTGCAGACAATGTAGATTTACAGTTTATTGTCTGCTGTCCTTGGTAAAGATGTCAAACAAGTTGAGTGAAAATATACCACCTTAGCGATTGTTCTTGTTTGAAGAACAGATAAATTTTTTGGCGATTTACGATTATTATTATTTTTTTAATTTATGGATGAATTGGTAATCCCAGAAGAATTTTTTTAATTTAATCTTCATTCTTTTCCATAAGTTGATTCTGGAAACCAATCACCTTTTGTAGTTTAAAACTTGCAACATGCGAAATTGCGTTTAATAGTCTCACGGACAGTGAAGAGTCACGAATGACCTTGATTAACTTTAACTGATGCGACAGAAATTGTAACATAACTAGTGTGTGTAAAATGGTCTATTAGACCGCAAGATCGAAAGATGAATAAAAGGCATGATTAACTCATAAGATGGTGTTTTTATACTACACTTTTTGTAAAAGTGTATTGCAATTAAAATTAACCTATTTAAAAGTCCCTGGTGATAGTACTAAAGTTCCAAATGAAAAAAAATTGTCAGTAATGTTTGTAAATTACAAGTTAAACTATAAAAACTGAAAAAAGCAGTGGTCTATGAGATCGGTAGCATTAGTTTAGGCTGCTGGTCACTTACTTTCCGAATTTCAGTCAGTAATGTTGATGGGCGTTTGATGTATTCTTATATTTAAAATATCTCCTCAGGAAATTAATAATTTTAACTTCTTCTTTCGGTGTTCTCTTCTTAAAGGATATCACTTTTTTTTCTTAGTTTTGAGAATATTTCTAAAATTTATCCTTAATTTAATATTTTATATGTTAAGAACGGACGAACTGGAAGTAAAATTTTAACATTTCACATAAAATAAAGCGTAGAGTTTAGAAATATTCTCAAAACTAAGAAAAAAAAAGTGACATCCTTTAAGAAGTGATCATTGAAAGAAGAAGTTGTAAATATTAATTTCCTGGGGAGATATTTAAAATGTAAGAATGCATCAAACGCCCATAGACTTAACATTGCAAAGAGGAATTCGGCCGCGGAGTGACAAGCTGCCTTAAGGGTGTATTTCGATTCAAACTGCTTGTTTTCCGATTTATTTTTGAATTCACTTTTGCTCTCTTACACATGAAACTCGCAGATTCTCTTATTTAGAAAGTGCACAATGTGCCGTGAAGGTCAATTCTTTAATAAATGCACAAAATATTGCAAAAAAAAAAAGAAGCAATTAAAAACGGCTATTTGAACCGATTTTTCCGAAGTGCGAGATCTGGGAACGAAAAAAAGGGTCTTCCCGAGAAGTTAATTGTTTATAAATCAAATTCTAATGAATTGAGAGTAAAAAGACATCACACGGCACCTTATACGTCCCTTCAAAAGTCCCCTCAGCAAATTTCACGTTTCTACTTTTAAAAGTGTGTCTGAAATTGTATCGGAAAATTTCGAGCTGCTGAAGGTGGAAAAGCGTTTTTTCGAATGCACCCTTAAAGGTTAATAGAAAATGTAGATTTACAGTTTATTGTCTGCTGTCCTTGGTATTAATGCCAAACAAGTTGAATGAAAATAAACCACCTTAGCGTTCGTTCTTATTTAATGAGAACAGATAATTTTTTTGGCGATTATTATTTTTTTTAATTTACTGATGAATTTCGAGACCCAGAAGATTTTTTTAAATTTAACCTTCATTCTTTTCTGTAACTTGATTCTGGAAACCAATTAATTACTCTTGTCGTTTAAAACTTGCCACGTGTTGGCGTTTAATAGTCACGATCATTAAAAAGCCACGAATGACCTTCATTAAAATAAAAAAATCTTTAAATGAAAAATAATCGCACTTGCAATTTAAACAAGTCGAAAATAGATGCATCTTTGTGCTAGAGATCTTCACGGGCACGGGCCTGGTCCGTGGCTCGTACCCGGTCCGGCCCGTGGACCGGGCCTGCAAAATTAGATTGACTTTTCAACTGGTTGGACCGGGCTGACTAACAAAATGAACGAGTCGGGCCGGGCTGGCAGAAAAATTGAACGGGCCATACTGGCCGGGTCGGGCCGAAAAAAAAAATTTAGGGGACCTGCCGGCCCGTTATAAAGATTTTAGCAGAAACGTAAAAATATGAGCTATTTTCAGTGAATATGGCTTTAACGAGAAAAATTATAAAAGTGCGCCACAATCCCATACTAGTTTGACAACATCAGTACAGAAATCCACCTTATACAGAGTAGAGATCGGCATCGGACAGTTACTTTGTGTCTAACCTGAACATAATATTTTTTTAGCAGACTCGTGCCGGGCCGGAACTAGACTTAATTGTTCTCAAGATGTGCAAGGAAGATAACATTATTTGTAAGATTATTAATAGCGATAAAGAACTTATGTTAACGTAATCTTTTTACATATACTTCTTGGTGGTTCTTAAATTCACTTCTCAACAGCGCGAAAATTTGACACATTTTCTAATTTTTAACTGTAGTAGTAGAAAATTGACAAACCTGACTATTGAAGGGATTTGAATCGAATAGCGTTTTTCATTTTTGGTAAATAAGATACTTGTATAGCCCTGTTGAGATATAAGAGATTCTTGGCAAATGGTTGCAGACTTTTCTCCCTTCTATGCTGTCGCTTACGTAAATTCTATACAAAACGCTAATTTTGACAGTATTTTCCTAAATAGCTTATATCAAAATATAGATACGCATTTCGAATACATAGTTTCTGAATAAAAACACCTGCTAATCTTATCCGTTTCCGGAAAAAAAAATGAATTCTGAAATGTATCAGAAAATAGCTGTTTTCGATTTGAGAATGAATGTGGAATTTGATTCTTTAATAAAATGATGTAGAAATATTTTCATAAATCTACTTTTATTATACAGCTTCAAAAATTATGATGTTTTTAACTTTCTTTTTTTTTTCTTTTATTCTAAATCATACTAATTTTTTAATGAATCTTTATTTGAATGTTGGAAATCTAAGACTCTAAGAAATCATTAATGTTGCTAATTTATACTTCCTGTAAAATATTCTGTAAAATAATTCCATGGATATGTATGCAGTATTCTTTAAAGGAATCTTAATTATATGATAAAAATCTGATTTTTTTAATAGTATAAATTGTGTCGGGACAGAATGGGCCGGGCCAGTCTTCACTGATTTCTGAACGAACCGTGCCGGGCCGGACCCGCGCCTGGAAATTCCGGCGCGTGCAGAGCTACTTTGTGCAACACCTAAAAAGGTAAAATTAATTGTACTAAACTATACATTCTGTACAATCAGCGGTGCAAAGAGTATTTATTATTCATTTTCAGGACCACACAAAAATATTCTATTGCATAATATTATAAGGGGAAACATTATTTGGGGCGAAGTTTTAATTGCATTAAACTATTTCTCATTTTATTAAATTGATATATGCTGCTGAGGTTTGCTACTAGTTACTCCCTATATAAGCGAAAGCAGATAGTATTTGCAAGGACACACAAAAGATTTCGAATGCTATACAGTATGTAATAGTACTGTATACTATTACACCACGATTTGAATATTTTCAAAACATCGTTATAGTACGAACACACTCATTTGTTACGCTTGATGTGCAATTTCCGACATGTTTAAATTTTTTAAACGATTTGGAAAATAATTTTTCATTCTTGCACTTTTTAGATATTAAAAACGAATATATGTTTACAAAACAAAAAAAAAATGTGCATAGTTTATTTATTTATTTAAGCGCTTTTTAAGGATATATTACATAATATATATAGGTATAAAAAATTATATGTATATACATATGTTACATAATATATATTCCAGTATTCAATGTATTATATTAATCAATAAATGAATATATATATATATATATATATATATTTTGTTTCAAATAATACTTTTACAAAGCTTCTATTACACTTTTAATTCCCTGAGGCCAATTTTCCCATATAGCAATTACCGCCTTCATAAATTGCAAGAAAACGGATTAGATAAAAAGAAGAAAGGAATATCGTTTTTCAGATTCATAATTTCGAGTAAATCAAATGGCATGCATGAAGGTGCAGTATGCTGTAAAATCGGTTTGCAAAATGATGCACATTATCGCTAAAATTTAAATGTTTTCATTAGGACCAAATAAAAAGAATCACGTAAAACACAAACCAAATTCTTTCCCATCGCCGGTGCATTTTTTTAAAAAATGCAATTGATCAGCTTAAATTTAAGCATTCTAAAGCAGTGTTAAATTCAGGGTGTGGCCCGGGGGAGACATTCCCCCGGAGCAATAAAATCCCCCCCCCACGGGAAATTTTAAAATTTTTGGTTTTCAATGTCAAAAAATGTAATCCCCCCCCCCCCTGGAACTCTATCGTGTCCCCCCCGGAACTACAAAAGTCCCTCCCGGAGAAAGTGTCTGAATTCAACGCTGTTCTAACGTAGAATTTCATTGCAGTATGAATTAAAAACTGTATTATTGAAGGTTCTCTTTTTTTGCGAAAGTATGTGGTTCTGTTTGGGCTTAATGTAGCGGATTTTTCGGTTATAATTTTTGGCGTCACCCTCAACCATTATACTCTTTATTCTTTCTTTTACTCTATGATGCGTGCCTCTTGTTGCGAACGGGGTAAATAAAATATCTAAGGAAAGGCCCCATTTACTTTCTATTTCATTTTTAAAAACCAATATCGTTTGCAGTTTCTTCTTTTTTTTAAAATGTTGTAATACGAATAATGAAAGTAATATGTTTGAATCGCATAGGTTCATATAGATATATTTAAAGGATTCTTAATATATTACAAATTAAAAAGCAATGGATTTTTCAGTAAAAGCACTTTTGTGGACTTACCTACAAACAACAATCCAGTTTGTTAAAAATAGAACTCGTACAATTTTTTATGAATCTCAAATGTCAAGAATGAAAATTTAATGGTTTTGCCTATTGGGATATTGTATTGTATAGGTGTTAGATAAATATGGGTTTTAAACAGAGCACCATGAAAAACCAGAATATTTTATACACGTAAATGATTAATGTTATTGTTATTAAGTTGTTCAGTTTAATTCTATAAAGTTTGTGACCTCTTGTTAATGAAAAGTAATTTTAAGACGCAACACTAGTCATTGAAAAAGACCCGGATGATAATGTTAACTCTATGGAGGCGTTCTTTTCAAATATATCACTCAAATTTTAATATTTTTACATGATTTTTTTTTCTTTTTCATAGGATAAATGAGATGATTTACAGCCGGGCTAGTTTTTATTTTTTCGATTTTGGTTATATATTTTTATATAATGATAGTTTCTGTCGGACGTTCCTCTCAGTCCACACAACTTTGAAGAATGTCCGTGGTAGATATAGCTGCCACCACCGATATTACTAGGTGATATCGGTCACCCACTGTGAGATTGGTGTAAATGAAGACTTACGCTAGTAACCGAATTATCTGTTTATTAAGAATATATGTACACACAAAATACGCTATTTACAAATATATACAACTACAACTCGGATATAGGTGATCCGGTTCAACATTAAATTAGATACCGTAAAGATTGGTTGTGCACTATTCCAATTACACTTTCCACCTCAATACACGTTAAATTCACTTTTTTGGAGTTCAACCTTGAGTCTCCCAACACAAGTATACTGGGCCTGCACTTCTTAGCCCAGAACACTAAACACCAGGACGTCTGTGTCCTTTGCGCACCAGAAAACGCACGCTTTACGCTCTTCCACACAGAGCAACCTCTAGGTACGACACCTAGGTACGGAATGAATTCTCTCAGACAAACTTGCCCCCTCCAAATCACTGCTTTCCCCAACATAAACCCCTTTGGAGCCTCCTCATTGGACACATACTCCATTCTTTTCTTGCTTAGTGGCATGCTGCTAATCTGCTCATCATCCGCATACTTCACTGACAGATGGACATGCCTCTCAGCTATCTCTTTTCTCTAACACCCCACCTGCAAAGGATTATCTGGCAATTCCCCTTTCCACAAAGAAGGAATGTCACCTTGGAAATTCTGTACACAACCATACAATACAAAATATTCAAATAGAGAAAGAGTAGACATTACATTCTTTAGCACAGGTGCTATCAGATCCTGACACCCCCAACCTTAGCGGAAAATATGCCTTTTAGGGGCTAATTTTCCCCAAACATATAGTAATATCGCAGAAGAGTTCAATAGTCTCTTTACAGATTTCTTCATTATGCTTATTACATAGGTATTTCCAGGTGTCTGAACACTATCAACTGACATCTCCACTGAACCTTTACTAATATTATTATTACATAAACAATGCACATGTTAATACAATATTATAAACAAAAAAATCAAAAAAATATTTACACACACACAGAAAAAAAAATTAAATGTGTGACGACATCCCTTTAAGGTTGTCCCCTACTGGGTCGTTGATGCTGATGGGCTAACAACTGGTTGTTCTTCCCAGTTCTTCCTATGTAGCCTGGATATTGAGTCAGCATTTAAATGTTGAGCTCCTGGTCGATGAGAAATACTCAGGTTCCAGCGTTGCAAGGCAAGAGCCCATCTAGTGAGTTTGGGAGATCTTGGGGTTGTTTCGGTGAGAAATTTTAATGGATTATGATCCGTAATGATCTCAATTTGAGATCCATAGGTCCATTTTTCAAACTTTCTCAACCCAAAGAGAACACTCCAAGCCTCTTTCTCTATACTCGGCCAAGCACGCTGAGCCTCTGACAATTTCTGACTGGCAAAAGCTATCGGTTTAAACTGACCCTTTTCATCTTTTTGAGTAAGGCAACATCCTACTGCCAGGTCGGAAGCATCTGCGTGGAGCTGATATTCCCGGCCTATGATAGGTGTAGCCAAACTCGTCACTTTACACAACTCATCTTTAAGAGTATTAAATGCTTTTTCTGCCCTTTCATCCCATGTTACAGTATTTTTAACCTTCCCTTTAGTCAATTCGGTTAAAGGTATAGCAATTTCGGCATAATTTGGAATATAAGATCGGTAAAATCCCATTAATCCCAAAACAGATCTGACTTCCTTTTTAGTTTTTGGTCTTTTTAAATCCCTTATTGCTCCTATTTTTTCCTCATCAGGTGCATGCGTTCCACCCCCAATTACATGACCTAAAAACTTAGTTAATTTCTCTCCAAATTTACATTTGTCTAGCCTAATAGTAAAATTTCTATTTTTAAGTTCTTCAATGACAGCCCTAACATGCTCACAATGTTCTTCACAGGTGTCGGAGAAAATGGTGACATCATCAATATATGCTTCCGCATACCTCTGATGACCTTGAAGAACCTCATTCATATCTTTCTGAAACGTGGCAGCCGCCCCTGATAATCCAAAAGGCATGGTACGCCACTGATAAGTTCCATTATGCGTTGTAAAAGCTGTAAAATGTTTACACTCCTCTGCCATTTTAATCTGCTAATAACCCCTCAATAAATCAATCGACGATAAATACTTAGCCGCCCCCGCGGTATACATGATTTCTTGAGAGTCTTTCATCGGAAAGGTTGGAACCTGAGTTACCGAATTTAAAGCTCTATAGTCTATACAAAGCCTGACAGTTGCGTCTTTTTTCGCCTCACAAACAATTGGATGACTAATTTCAGCATTTGACACTTCGATTAGATTTAATTCCAAT
Source organism: Maratus speculifer (assembly GCA_964019185.1). Classification (NCBI taxonomy): domain Eukaryota; kingdom Metazoa; phylum Arthropoda; class Arachnida; order Araneae; family Salticidae; genus Maratus; species Maratus speculifer. Next base: position 310,601,332 of record OZ025297.1, on the reverse strand, counting down.
AACTCCTGAATCTGTCTATCTACTTCCTCTTTATAAGCTATCGGTACACTATATATCTTTGGCTTTTTCCTTTCCATGGTCGGTTTAAGATCAATACGGTGTTCCCCTACTTCAGCTGGTCGTACAGGACCCATAAACACCTCTTTATTCTCCCTCAAAATAGACTTTATATCTTTAACTTGATTGTTAGATAACCCTTTTATTTCGAACATCTCTATATCTCGTTCTACTTCCTGATCCCGGTTCAAAATAGGAATTTCTCCAACTTCTCCAAATTCCTCATCACCCTCAAAAACAATATTAACTATATTACATTTAGCAATAAATTCTCTTATTTTATTTTGGTGCACATGCTTCCTACTCCCGTCGGCTAACTCAACAATAAACGAATGCTGGTTTCGTTTTTCTACAATAGTTGCCGGCCCTTGCCACCTAGAATATAACTTATTAGTCGAATCGGGGATTAACTGTATTACTTTATCACCTACTTCAAACGTTTTTTCCTTTGACCTTAAATTATAATGATACGCCATTCTATTTTGTTGCACCTCAGACGATAATTTTGCCTCATTTGCGGCTCTTTCTAAACGTCCTCTAAGTTTATTCAGATACTCATGAATCGGCGTAGTATCTAACTGCGTCCCCTTATTTTCTCCTGCCCAGGATGACTTGAGAATCGATAAAGGACCCTCCGGCGCTCTACCATATAATAATTGGAAAGGTGCGATTCCCGTCGTAGAATTTGGGACTTCCCTATACGCCCATAATACAAATGGTATTTGTTCATGCCACTTTTTTCCTTCTTCTCTAATAGTATGATGTAACATACGTTTAAGGGTCTGATTAAATCGTTCCACGAGCCCGTTAGACTGTGGATACTGTGGGGTCGAAAATCTTGGACTAGCACCTAACCTTTTCTCAAATTCTTTCGTTAAGTCGGCGGTGAAATTGGTTCCATTATCACAAGCAATTATATTCGGAATTCCTGTCCTCATAAATATTTGAAGTAACGCATCACACGCGGTTTTAGCAGTTAAACTTTTTAAAGGGATCGCATCCGCCCACCTGGTATGTTGATCAATTAAGGTTAGTATATACTGATGCCTTTGGGAACTTTTAGGATCAATAGGCCCAATTAAATCAACATTAACTACCTGAAATGGAAGTTCCGGACGCGACACTGGGGAAATAGGAGCTCTATCATTTACTTTAACCCCTCTAGTCAGTTGGCACTCTAAACATGACTCACAAAATTGTTTAGTTTCTTTCGCCATCCCCTCCCAATAAAATGAATACCTGATTCTCTGTAAAGTTTTCTTAGCTGCATGATGCCCTCCAAATACCGAACTATGCGCTAATTTTAGGATTTCTTCCCTTCTTACTTTGGGTACTACTAATTGCGCTATATTTTCGCCTAACAATTTCGCTTTATGATATAATAAACCATTTACAATATAATAATCCCCCTTATCCATTTTAGCTAATTCCCAAGCTTTCTCTAACTCTTTACATTCTAATTGGGATTCCTTAATCATATCTGAATTGCTAACAATAGCTTTATTATCTTTCTCCACTTCCGTTTTTTCCGTATTCTGAGTTTGTACATTTTCTGACCTCGCTTCTATTGCGTAAACATTACAATTATCGTTACTCATACATTCCTTTTCACTGGAGTTATCAATAATAATTTCCGAATTTTCTAATTCTTGGGACTCTAGCAATGGCTCCTCGCGGTTGACACCTGACAACTCATTAATTACTTCGGGATGTAAAATTACTTGCTCTTTAATATTATCAGTCACTGCGCAAAGTACTTCCTGATGAATTATATTCGTTTGTCCGAATTGCGGAATAGCTAACGAACGGTAGTTTAACCAACGGCGATTTAACTGCTTCACCGAAATAACCCTTGTAAATAAATACTACCCGCTCCTTTTAATTTCTCTTCCGGTACCAAATCTTTATGAACAACACTAATTTCACATCCAGAATCAACCAATCCCTTTGCTTTTTTCCCATTTACACTAACTTCAATTTTCTCGAGTTTATTTAATTTCTCACCAATAACGTTATTTCTCTGTGCGGCCTTTGCCGATATTCTCGCCACAATAGCTCCATTAGGTAACTCTTTGCTTTCTTTTACCACAACCTTATGTACACCCGCTTTCGGATCTGTCCCTTTATTACCATTATTTCCCTCATTACCCACTTTATTACAAAAACGTTGGTAATGACCTCTCAAACCACATTTAAAGCATTTAGGCGCTGAAGCATCACTAGGTTTCTTAAAATCTATTTTCTTATCTGAAGAAGAATGAGTCTCATTACTCCCGTTTTGCCTCCAATTACCACTAACTTTGCTATCCTCTCTCGGTCTCATTTTTTCATTGTTTACATACTTATCTTTGCCTTTAAAACTTTTATACGTAACGGCGTAAGACTTATGTTTAGCGTCAAAATAATTGTCACATTCTTTAGCAATTTTAGAAGTTTCTAACCATTTACCTTGATGAGTTAACCCAATATATGATGCAGTATCCTCATCTAACGTACTCATTAACTTATCCGTAACTATTAACTGGTTGACCTTTTCATAAGAGTCAGCACCTCTAATCTTACAATAATTTTCCCATGTCGCTATTAAATGCGATACAAATAATACATGAGTTTCGTTCTGGTTTCTCCTAGCCTTCTTAAAATTTTCCAAACATGCCTTTGGTGTCGGCTCATGTTCCCTTAGAACTAACTCCTTTAATTCCTCATAATTCTCCATTTATTCCGTAGTCGTATAAATTAACAAATTATCCGCCTTATCTCCTAACATATTTAGTAGAATTTCGGCCTGCTGGTTTTCCGGTACATTTTTAGTTTTGAATGCACTTTCTAAGCTGTTAAAAAATAAATTCCATCCCTCAGTTCCTTCTGGTACTGAGATAGAGTTTTCACACTTTTGATCAATTTTTCTATATTACTTTCATTATTAGATTCCCTTAGAGACATTAGAATTATTTGCCAATCCTTGAACCCTTAATCTCTCCATTTCTAATTCATGTTCCATCCTTAATTTTTCAACCCTTTCTTCTCTTTCTAATTTTTCGCGTTTTTCTTCGCGCTCTAATCTTTCCGGTTTTTCTAACTTTTCTCGCTCTAATTTTTCCTGTTCTAATCGTTCTGCAACAATAGCGTCAGATAATTCCTTAATAACCCCCTCGTCGTACTCATCACTGTCGGTTATCTTTTTCTTAAGCTGAATTCTGGTATCATCTTCCGTGAATTCAACACCCAACTCTTCGGCTATATCCTGAAGATCAACCTTTTTTAGTTTCAATAAGAAAGCCATACCTTCACCGATTGTTATTACTACCCTACAATAATATTTAAACCTACCAAATTAATATTTCCTAAATTTTTAACTTAGTACAGTTATATCCCACATATTATACTAAATAATACCCTTCAGATAATCAATACATTTCATTTCTAATTAACCTACTGAATACTCTTATTTTCCTCAACCATTGCTATCACACAATACACTTCCAATAAAACAAAAGGTAAAACAGTAATTCGATTTGATTACTATGCAATACAGATTTCAATTTATACACTTAGATAACAACATACAATTTATATAATAATACTGATACGTTGAAATTGAATAGAAGTATTGATGTCAATCAAAAAATTCACATAAAGAAAAATTGTAAAACATGCATATATAAATTTCTGCAATTATTCTCACTAAAATATTTCCGAATTTAATATTGGTTCTCACACTTAAAACAAATATACCGAAAATCTTCACTTCTATTTTTCCTCACTATAGCTCTCTTTTGAACCTTTTTTTTTTTCTATGGCTCTCTTTTGGGCCTTTTTTTTCCACTATGGCTCTCTTTTGAGCCTTTTTTTTCTTTCTCTACTACTGGCCAATTAAAATTCTAAGCAAATGTTATTATACACTCTTCAAACTTAAAAAAATGTTGCTTCATTTAAATATTACTTTAACCATAATTTAACTTTAAGTAAATTTAATTATTCCTTCCTACTACTATTACCACAATTAGTAAAAAAAAATTATAGACAATCAATACTAGCTCAAGTTATTATGACCTTTCCTTAAAACAATAGCCAATATGGTTATTAACACTTTATAGGTAGGGAGTATTGATAAAACACATAAATGATATAGACAATTTACTTAAATTACTATTAATTATACAACAACAAATTTTGGTTCGAGATGTCAGCAGAAAGATATGATCAAAACACCTTACCTTATACTTTCTTTGCTGGGGTACTTTTCTAATCACAGGTAATTCCACGATGTAGAGGTAATATGGCACAACAGTTCAGTTTAGTTCTTTCTAATAAAGATACGCACAACACTTTAGTCCACACTAGACGATATGGCACGACACTTTATCACACACTCGACGATCCGGCACGATACTTTAGCACACATTCGACGATATGGCACGACACTTTAGCATACAGTCGACGACCCGGCACGATACTTTAGCACCCACTCGACAATATGGCACGACCACACAAGAATTCCACTGGATACTCCGGCATTAACAGACTGCAACACGACTCGCTGGTCACTGGTTTCAGGCGATTCTATCCCGACGCTGCCACCAATTTGTCGGACGTTCCTCTCAGTCCACACAACTTTGAAGAATGTCCGTGGTAGATATAGCTGCCACCACCGATATTACTAGGTGATATCGGTCACCCGCTGTGAGATTGGTGTAAATGAAGACTTACGCTAGTAACCGAATTATCAGTTTATTAAGAATATATGTACACACAAAATACGCTATTTACAAATATATACAACTACAACTCGGATATAGGTGATCCGGTTCAACATTAAATTAGATACCGTAAAGATTGGTTGTGTATTATTCCAATTACACTTTCCACCTCACACTCAATACACGTTAAATTCACTTTTTTGGAGCTTAACCTTGAGTCTCCCAACACAAGTATACTGGGCCTGCACTTCTTAGCCCAGAACACTAAACACCAGGACGTCTGTGTCCTTTGCGCGCCAGAAAACGCACGCTTTACGCTCTTCCACACAGAGCAACCTCTAGGTACGACACCTAGGTACGGAATGAATTCTCTCAGACAAACTTGCCCCCTCCAAATCACTGCTTTCCCCAACATAAACCCCTTTGGAGCCTCCTCATTGGACACATACTCCATTCTTTTCTTGCTTAGTGACATGCTGCTAATCTGCTCATCATCCGCATACTTCACTGACAGATGGACATGGCTCTCAGCTATCTCTTTTCTCTAACACCCCACCTGCAAAGGATTATCTGGCAATTCCCCTTTCCACAAAGAAGGAATGTCACCTTGGAAATTCTGTACACAACCATACAATACAAAATATTCAAATAGAGAAAGAGTAGACATTACATTCTTTAGCACAGGTGCTATCAGATCCTGACAGTTTCAATTTCAGAACCGGATCTAACCGGTTTCGAAAATGAAAGTAACTAAAAAAAATCTATAACCAAAATTAAAAAAGTAAAAACTAGCCCGGTTGTAAATCATTCTCAACTATGCTATGCAAAAAAAGAAAAAAAAATCATGTAAAAATATTAAACTTTGAGCGAAATATTTGAAAAGAACGCCCCCATAGAGTTAACATTATCATCCGGGTCTTTTTCAGAGACTAGCACGAGCCCCTTTCCATTACGTTGCTACTACGCGCAGGATAAATTTCACCCCAATTTGTCTCCCATTATATTTTTGGCTAAAATGCGTTTTGTGTAGCAGTTTCTGTAAAAATAATTTTTTTTCTTTAGAAAACATGCGAACGATTTGTTTTACTCTTTAAAATATTACTTTTTTCTCAAATTGATATTAATTACATTTAATGTATTTTCATCAATATATACAAGTAGCTTTTAAGTTAATCCTTCATTAAAATTATTTTAGTGTGTGTTATTCTGTAGGAAATGAACGTCTCGAAGTGAAACGTTTCCACACGCGCGCTGTTTTTTAATCACAAGAGGTTACATTTCTCCCCTATTAGCGGCATAAAATGTCATTTACAATAAGAGGATGGCAACAAATAAATGATTTTAAAGTTAATGCTTTTATATTTAGAATGTTTATGGGAATAGAGATTATTTGTCTTTTACATTTAGGTTTTACAGTTTGATCTTTGATGATTCCGGTTTCGGTTAACTTTCCGCTATTTATGCATTTATATTAGTGTTGAATCCAGGGTGTGGCCAAAGGAAAGAGGGGGGCATTCTCCCCGGAGAACTTTGGAAACCCCCCCTCCTGAAATTTTTGAGATTGTGTTTTCAAATGGTCAAAGAAATGGGATTTCCCCTCGGAATTCTAAAATGTCCCCCAGCGCCACAGAAATCCCTCCCGGAGAAAAGTGTCTCAATTCAACATTGATTTATGTAACGCGATATAATTACGCGGTTTTATTGTGATTAAAAAAAGTTGTAGCATATAAACTAACAGCAGACTGCAGGGGATAAAATATTTTACTTTCATGACCTTTGACAGATTATTGGGTTATTAACATAATTCTATCAAATGAGATTATGCAAACCATTTGCATACGTGAGTGAATATTTATGTATGTCCACGTTCAATATTTACAAGGGCGGATCTAGAGAGTCCTCAAGCTGTGTGTGTGTGTGTGGGGGGGGGGATTTTAGAAATTTGAAGACTCGACTTTAATGCGTGGGTTCGGCTAATTTTTTCACTGCGGGTCATGTTGCTTCTATTTTTTGAGTTTGGGTCCGGCTGACTTCCTTTCTTTTGCTCCTGGTCAAGTTAACTAATGTTTATGCTTTGGATCGCATTCAGGTCCGTTTGACTACTATTTTTTGCTGCTGGTTGGGTTAACTTCTACTTTTTTACTGGGTGTCGGGTTTGAGTCGTTTGACTTCTATATTTTGCAGTTGGTCGGGTTAACTTCTTGGTTTTTGCTGTGGGTTGCGTTTGGGTCCGGCATATTACTATATTTTGCTGGTGGTCAGGTTAACTTTATCGTTTTTGATGCGGGTTAGGTTCACGACTTTTACTTTTTAGTTGCACAATGTGTTGGGTTTTATTCAGATTGACATATTCAATTTTCGTGTTTGAATCATTTTATGCATGTGTATTTTACAATACAAATTTCATGAATTTCAGTTGATTTCTCTACTTAATGAATTTTCTTCATAGCGAAGTATTTAAGGTTAACGATGATACTTCGTTAAATGGAAGTTTCCCTGTGTTTCGTTTTTTTTAATAGCAAATTTTTGCCAGAAAGAACTTGTTCTAGTGATAGTTTCATAATAAATTTCATCCGTACTCAAAAATTCTAAATTTGTCTTTTTGTATATTTTTCTTTTTCTTTTTTTACTTTACAAACCACAATTTTTGTTAAAATTGACTAATCGTCATATACTTTCAGTGCTGTAATTGGGCGGGAACGCGTGGGAGCGCCGTTCCCAGAAATATTTGTTTTGTTACTGGGGAAATAAATCACATGAGTAGTAGGAAAACAAGAGTACGGGCTCATGCGGCGGCGGCACTGCGGCACCGTGCCGCCGCCGCACCACGCAGCAACCGTCCCGCCGCAGCAAACCGTCCCGCCGCCGGTGCCTCCTGCGCCCACCGTGCCACCGCCGCCCTCCTACGCCCACCATGCATCCCCCTCCACGAACGCCCCCTAGTGGAAAAAAGGAACATTCTGTAAAGAATTGAACTTTACAGATTGAATTGCCTACGGGGGAGCTTGTCATTGTGCAGTTTCTAAGAAATATTGGGCCGCACACGTTGAAGTTTCTTTCGTTGAGAAGAGAGCACTTTAGTTTAGACAGCAAATATTTTCTCAGAATTTGTGTAAAGGTGCCGACGAATGCTTTCATGTTGAAACCCAACAGGTGTTAGTTTTCTCACGATAGTTCGTGAGTGACCTCAGCATTTACAGGTGACCAACGATAGAAGAAGTTAAGCGTGACATCATGTGGAGGTGCTCTAATAGGTTCTAGACAGCCCCTCCCTATTCAGATTGTTTTTCAAGTGAGGACACCAGAGGGGAGACCTTCGGTTTTTGGTGTGGTGAATAAGCCTGGGATCAGACAGGCAGTCCAGTGAGATTCTGGAGAAAGATTTTCCTCGGACAAGGAGGAGGGAAGGAAGCAAGATTCGTCTAGGTCCACGGTGACCTTATGACACGGGAATCGGACAATCTAAAAACTGTAAGACTTCAGGTGATAATTTTCTGTGTTCCGGGAACACTCGCACAAGACTCAAGACTCAACCCTGAAAAAAATGCGATGCTGAATCATTTCACTACTTAAATAAGAATTTGTGTAAATAAATATTATTTAATCCCTTAAACTGATTCAGTGGGCAAATTTCTTCTCATACGCTACCGGACTAATCTTTTAGTCCGAGGGGAAATTCGCACAGCTGGTGGCAAGCGGTGTGATTTTGTGTCAAGGCGATCTGGAATACAAAAGGCGAATTGGAATTCGAAAAGAACTCTGAAAAGTGACAAGATTTTCGGTGTTGTGTACATTAAGGATACTATTGATTAACAATGTGGTGATAAGACACTTAGTGATCTGAACTGCTGAAAAGAGACATTCTTTACGAACAGTATTGGAGAGGAAAATAATCCGTGAATACTTAGTGCTGGACAAAGCGACGTATCTTAAAGGAGTCCATTGTTGATTCGAGGTGATTGACAGAATCAAGTAGGGTAAGTGAATTCTTTTATCTCAGCATGGTATGGCATTTATGGCATTGTTCATAAAATTTTAGGAATTGTTATTGCCTGGTATATGTTTTTATTTATCTTAGCTAATTCAGTTCATGGATTTTGACATGTAAAATGTCTCCCTAGAGATCAATGAAAGATTACACTTAACAGTTGGTTGCAATAAGAATTTTTTTCTATTAGATTATTTTTTATGTAAAATCTTTCTGTGTTCTTGTGAAAAAAAAGTACTTAAAGAATATCAATTATTTTTACAGTTAAGAAAATTTTCAGCATATTATTTTGCTAATGAAAAAGAGTGTTAAGAAAAATTTACTTGAACAGTTTCTAGATTTTAATAATTTAATGTTCTATTCTGCTTTTAAGGAAATTATTTCTGAGGGTTTAGCTAAATATTTTAAGGTGTAATAATGTGGCATAATGATGGTTGCAGATGAGAGGCGTTTTGTTGTTTTCAATGAAATTTTAAACGGGGATTAGTGTACTTCTAATTAATGTGTAAATTTATAACTGAATGATATATTTTGTGCATGCTTATATATTTTTTCTGTTATTGTATTTTTTGGTATTTGTGTAATTTGTGAGGTTAAGTTTTCAAAATGTCAGATTGGAAAAGTTTCAAAAAGGTTGATTTGCAAGTGTTAGCAGGGGAATTGGATGTTGAGATTGACGAAAATGACACGATTGCGAAAATAATAAAAAAAATAGAATCGGCTGAAGATTTTGATAAAGATTTTGCGTTGGCACAAGCCAAAAATATATTACATGATAGAGAAACTTTGGTAGCTGAGGAAAAGGAAAGAAAAAAAATAGAGAGGGAAGATAAAGAGAGAGATAGGGCATATGAATTGGAAAAATTAAAATTATCGCAAGTGGCAGAGACGTGTAGTGTGGTATCAAATAATGGCGCGGAGAGAATTAATAAATTGCCTTTAAAATCCTTAATACATCGTTTTGATGAGAGTCGCTCAGAAATATCTTTATTCTTAAATTTGTTTGAGAGACAAGCAAAAAAATGTAATTTAGAAGATGATGAATTAGTAACTAATTTATTGGCGCTTCTACCTGTAAATGTAGCAGAATTAATTCTTAGAGAACCAGCACACTTAACAGATAATTATGAGTATGTGAAAGGTAAATTATTAGAACGGTACAAATTAAATGCAGAATCGTATAGATTAAAATTCAATCAACATCAGAGAAATCCAAATAATCCGTGGAGAGATTTAATTTTTGAATTAAATAGCTATTTGGAAGGTTGGTTAAACTCTTTAAAAATCACAACTTTTCAGGAATTAAAGAATTTATTAATTACTGATCAGATTAAAAAAAGAGCGCCGCAAGAGTTGAAAGACCATCTAATAGATGTTTGGTCAAATTTCACGGACCCAGAAATTTTAGTAAAACGTTTAGATGAACTGGAAGTTGTAAAAAAATCGCAAAGAAAAACCTTTCAAGTGAAATCCTTTGGGGAGAAAAAAATCGAAAAAAAAACCCTCGTGTAGAGAACAAAAGCGTTGAAAAGAATTTCAATTGGCGAGATAGGGATTCGGAAAGAGAAAGGGTTTTTGAAAAGAGGCGGGTAAACAAATGTTTTCTTTGTAACTCTTCAAGCCATTTTAAGGCCGAATGTCCGGAATTAAAGAAGGAAAAAGATACCGTTAAAGTGAATCATATGAGTAAACCTTCGGATTTTGAAACAGGATTTAAACCTTATTTGAATCGGGCAAAAATAAATGGGCGTGAAGTTGTCACCCTCCGTGACACGGGAACCAATTTAGACCTCCTAAGTGAGGAACATGTAACAAAGAATCAATTGACAGGGGATTATGTCTTCGTGAAACAACCTTTGGATTCTAACATACGGTGCCTGCCTGTGGCACAAATAGAAATCGCTTTTGATGGAGTGGGGGTTCTTAAGACAGAGGCAGGGGTTGTCGATAAAGAATCGGATTTGCGTTATTACCTCTTAGGAAATAAAACGCAAAAGCTTATTGAGTCTGCCAGACAGCAGGTAAGTGAGGTGAATGCAGTGATTACCAGATCACAAGCTAGGAAGGAACCTGTCAGTTTGATGGATGAGGCTAGGGAAAATATGGAATGTGTAAAGACAGAAGGGATACAAGTGGGGTATTCGGAAGATGAATCAGACGATACTATTGTGAGGCGTGAAAGGGGTTTGGAACTTTTAGACTAAGATGAAATTTTGAATTGGGAATTGTTACCTAAGGATTTAAATGACAAGTTCGGGAATTTAGCACGGGTTAGTCGTCAGGAATTCAAGACCGAACAGGAAACAGATCCGTTGTTAAAAGAAGTTAGGGAAAAAGCGAAACATAAGAAGTCTCATTTTGAAATTATGAACGACTTAGTGTTTAGGAAGACACTTGATAACAAAGGAGGGGAGAGATTACAATTGGTAATACCTTCAAAATTCAGATTAGATGTGCTAGGAGCCTGTCATGAGGGTATTTCTTCGCATCTCGGAGAGATGAAGACAAAACATAAGGTGTTGCGTCATTACTTTTGGCCAAATATTATCAAAGAGATAGAAGATTATGTTAAGACGTGCGATAGTTGTCAGCGCGTTGGTAAGCCTAAAGAGATAGGGAAAGTTCCTCTCAGGCGTGTACCTATTATTGGAGAAATTTTTTCAAAGCTATGCGCTGATGTCGTAGGCCCTTTGCCTAAGTCGGAAAAAGGAAATAGCTTTATTTTAACGGTAATTTGTATGGCGAGTAGATATCCCGAAGCTTTGCCGTTACCTGATGTGAGATCTGAAACTATTATTGAAGCATTAATGTGGGTATTCAGTAGATTAGGTTATCCCAGAGAATTACAAACGGATCTTGGGCGTTACTTTATAAGCGAGTTAACAACTACATTCTTGAAGAAATTTGGAGTTAAATTAACTCATTCCTCAGTGTGTAGGCCCCAATCGAATGGCGGTATCGAGCGATGGCAACGTTCTGTGAAAAGATTATTGAAAGTACTTTGCACAGAAAATGGTGCAAGTTGGGAGGCAAATTTGCCGCATGCGTTGCTAGCCTTACGAACGGTAACTCATGATACTACGGGATTTTCTCCGGCTGAGTTAGTACATGGGAAGAATTTACGAACTCCCGAAGCTTTACTCTTTGAAAAATGGACGGGGGGAGAAGAAGAGAATGAATTAATTACTGAGTATGTGTTTAATTTGGTCAATAGGCTAAAACATTGTCAGGAATTAGCAGTTGAAAATATGACCGAAGCGCGAGAAAAGAGAAAGTTGTGGTATGACAAAACGGCGGTTGAGAGAAAGTTTAACGTAGGTGATGAAGTGTTAGTTTTGAATACCAACAAAAAGAACAAACTTTCGGTGTCGTGGATAGGTCCTGGGAAAATTCTATCTAAAATCTCTGAGACAAATTATGTCGTAAATGTTCCTGGGAGGCGTGAGAAATCTCAAATATTTCATGTTAATCTCTTAAAACCGTATTTGAGAAGAATTGAGTTAGTCAATTTCGTGGCGCAGGAAATAGATGAGGTCGAGGACAATATAGATTTGGATATAGCATTTCCGGAAGCTGGCACTGAGGTTTATAACTTTGAAAATGTTATAAAAGATAGCAATTTGAACTCTAGATGCACCTCGGCGCAAATTGAGCAGTTGAGGGAATTATTAGATAAGTTTAGTTCTTTATTTTCAAATGATCCGGGACGCATTGATTTAATGGAGCACGATATCGAATTGTTAGAGTATAAACCTATTAAAATGAAACCTTACAGATCTTCGCCTAGACAAACGGAAATTTTGAGGAAAGAAATTAAAAGAATGCTGGAACTGAATATAATTGTTGAAGGGGAATCGGATTTTACCTCCCCTATGATTCTAGTAGAGGCACCGGGGAAAGATCCTAGACCCTGTATAGATTATAGGAAATTGAATGAGATCACCAGGGCAGAATTTTTTCCTTTACCGAACATCGAGGACCGGGTAGAGAAAGTTGCCAGTGCAAAGTACATTACGGTGTTAGACCTCACAAAAGGGTATTGGCAAATTCCGTTGACAGCCAGAGCTCAAAGGCTGGCCGCTTTTGTAACCAGTTTTGGTTCCTATATACCTCTGGTCATGCCGTTTGGAATGTTAAATGCGTCCTTTAGATTTTCGAAATTTATGGATAAGATGTTAAGAGGGTTAGAAGAATTCTGCCTACCTTATCTTGATGATATGGCCATATTTTCGGAAACGTGGGAGGATCATATGTTGCATTTGGAAAAAAGTGCTTATGAGAGTCGAAGAAGCTAAAGTGAAGATTAAATTGGCCAAGTGCAAATTTGCACAAAAGTCTGTTAAATACTTAGGACATGTAGTAGGCGACGGAAGGCGCACCCCAGCCGAAGCAAAAATTCGGGCGATTTTAGATTTGCCCACCCCTAAAAATAAAACCGAAATACGTCGATGTTTGGGTATGGCGGGTTATTACTCCTGCTACATAAAAGATTATGCAGTTATTGTAGAACCATTAACTCGCGCACTTAAAGGGAAAAATAAAGGGGACAAAATAAGGTAGAGCGACGAAATGGAAAAGGCGTTTCAACAGTTGAAAACGAAACTGACGGAGGAACCTCTATTGTATGCTCCCAACTATTCGAAGGAGTTTATAATACAAACTGACGCTTCCGAAAAGGATATCGGGGTCGTTTTAGCGCAACGTGACGGATTAGAGGAGCATCCCATAATTTACTTAAGTCGGAAATTTACGGAAACCGAAAAAAGTTTCTGCGCGACAGAGAAGGAATGTGCGGCTATCATCTTTGCAATTAAGAAATTGCGTCATTATATTGACGGCCAACTCTTTTCGATAGAAACCGATCACAATCCTTTGGTTTTTCTAAAACGTAATTCTGGCAACAATCCGAGATTATTAAGATGGGCGCTCATACTGCAACCTTATCATTGCGCCATAAAGCATAGACCGGGACGAGATATTGCCCACGTGGATTATCTTAGTCGTGTAGAATAAATTCTTCCAGAGTTGTTTTTTTGTTATACTTCTTGTAAGTTAATTTGATTTATTTAATGGTTTGTAACCCAGAAAATGTAATTAGTTCAGTTTTTTTTTATCAAAGAATCTTATTGATCATGTGTATATGCTTATATATCTGTATTTTTGTTAAAAATGTATTAGAGGGTGTCTATAAATGCCATTCTGAGATACTGGAATTTGCTAACCCATTTTAGTGATTATCAGATTCTTCATGCAAGCCCGAAGAATCATCTTTAGAAGGGGGTGTTGTAAAGAATTGAACTTTACAGATTGAATTGCCTACGGGGGAGCTTGTCATTGTGCAGTTTCTAAGAAATATTGGGCCGCACACGTTGAAGTTTCTTTCGTTGAGAAGAGAGCACTTTAGTTTAGACAGCAAATATTTTCTCAGAATTTGTGTAAAGGTGCCGACGAATGCTTTCATGTTGAAACCCAACAGGTGTTAGTTTTCTCACGATAGTTCGTGAGTGACCTCAGCATTTACAGGTGACCAACGATAGAAGAAGTTAAGCGTGACATCATGTGGAGGTGCTCTAATAGGTTCTAGACAGCCCCTCCCTATTCAGATTGTTTTTCAAGTGAGGACACCAGAGGGGAGACCTTCGGTTTTTGGTGTGGTGAATAAGCCTGGGATCAGACAGGCAGTCCACTGAGATTCTGGAGAAAGATTTTCCTCGGACAAGGAGGAGGGAAGGAAGCAAGATTCGTCTAGGTCCACGGTGACCTTATGACACGGGAATCGGACAATCTAAAAACTGTAAGACTTCAGGTGATAATTTTCTGTGTTCCGGGAACACTCGCACAAGACTCAAGACTCAACCCTGAAAAAAATGCGATGCTGAATCATTTCATTACTTAAATAAGAATTTGTGTAAATAAATATTATTTAATCCCTTAAACTGATTCAGTGGGCAAATTTCTTCTCATACGCTACCGGACTAATCTTTTAGTCCGAGGGGAAATTCGCAACAATTCTATTATAACAGAGAGGTGAACAACCTTCCCCAATTAAAAATATTATCAATCACATCTCAACTCGGAATCATACTATAAGATGAAGATTAAATTTATATTTGAATTTTGAACAACCGTAATTTTAATGAGTATTATTAATTAAGCGAAACAATTAAAATCTCAGTTTTTAACCATTTTATTTAGATTTCTTCAACTACAAGATGAGATTATCAATTTAACACAAGAAAGTTAAACATATATTTGAATTTTGCTTGATAGACATCTTAATGGGTATCGTTAATTAAGTAAAAACAATAGAAAATATCCAGTTTTATAGAAAAATACTGATTTCTTACGATTTTTATCAACTACATGATCAATGTAACGACTTAAAAGTTGAAAGTTAAACGTACATCCTAGTTTTTCAACTGCTATAACCTTAATGAGTATCGTTAATTAAGTAAAAACAATAGAAAATATCCAGTTTTATAGAAAAAGACTGATTTCTTACGATTTTTATCAACTGCAATATCAGTGTATCGACTTACAAGTTGAAAGTTAAACATGCATTCTAGTTTTTCAACAGCTATAATCTTAATGAGTATCGTTAATTAAGTAAAAAACAATGGAAAATATCAAGTTTTATAGAAAAAGACTTATTTCTTACGATTTTTTCAACTCAAACTTCAGAATATCAATTTGATAGAAAGAAATTTAAGCATGCATTCCAGTTTTGGACAACCATTTCCTTCATGAACATTATTAATTAAGCAAAACAACAGAAAATATTAAATTTTTAACTAATTTCTTCATTTTTTTTTTTTTAATATAAAATCAGAATACACAACTTAAAATAGAAATTTAAACATATTTTTTAGTTTTTGAACAGTCGTTACCTCAAAGAATTTCGATAATTGAACAATTAACAAAGGAAACTAATGATTTTTTAACGAAAAAAGACGAATTAAACGAATTTGGTTAACTTTTACTCTAATTGGAAATTTCATCGTACTTTATATATACCAACTAAGTAGAATTTTAATACATAAACGAATAATTTAAAGAAATCCTCAACACACAAATGTGAACCTGCAGAGCATTTCTTATTACGTCATATCTAAACTAAAACTTTTTTCTGCAACCCCTCCATGCATGCATTCCAGGTAGGGGAACATAACAAAGAATTTTGACGTCACAACTTACAAAGGTATACAACAAAATGTTTACGTTCAAGAAAAAGTATCACATAGAGAGAAAAAAAAGAGGAGATTTAAGCTATTTATCCATTCTAGTTTTATAACAGCTACCACAACATCTCCAAATCAAAATTTGGAAGTCATAATGAGTGTAATTAATTAAGCAAAATAATAGAAATATTAGTTTTTCAGAGGGGAAAAGACGAATTTAAACAAATTTTATTAGTTTTACACTAGTTTAATAATAATTTTAAGAGGAAAAAGACGAATTTAAACTTTTTTTTTTTAGTTTTACACTATTTTTTCTCATCTCCAACATGGATATATCAATTTTAACAGAAGAATTAAACGTATATTTTAGTTTTTAACAACAAAATCTTAACAAGTATCATTAATTAAACAAAAATAAATATCAGTTTTAAAGAAAAGACGAATTTGAATAATTTTACACTAGTATTTTCAAAAGCAACATGGAAATATTAATACTTATTCACATATTTCACTTATTCACTGTATTCAATACTATATTTAATAAATTTGGACACACTTTAAGAATTTCCTAATCTATAATTATATATTAGCTGTATATTTAATGTTACCCATGTTTTCAACATTAGTTCATAATCGTGAATTTTGTATTTTAAATACCATGTATTCAGGTTCAGATTATTTTCACTTGAAATCATACAGAATTTTTTAACAGAGTTTGTTTTTGAAATCATTGAAGCAACTGTATTTAATATTTTTAACACCAATTTTCTAAGATTTTTTAACATTTTCCGGTTATACATTCCTCAAAAGTATATATTCTAAACAATAGAAAATATTAATTTTAAGAATAAAAAGACGAATTTAAACAAATTTTATTAGTTTTACAATATTTTTTCTCATCTCTAACACGGATATATCAATTTTAACAGAATTAAACGATTATTTTAGTTTTTAAGAACAAAAATGTAATAAGTATCATTAATTAAACAAAAAATAAATATCAATTTTCAAGAAAAGACAATTTTTTACACAAATTTGCAACTTTGAAATACATTTGTTTACATATATTGTTACAATATATTACTAAACTTAAACTTTTTAAAAAGTTTGAATGTCTTTACAAAGGGTTCATATTTATACTTTTCACGTCTTGACTGCATTCGAAATCTTACAACAAAAGTATACTTTTATTATTTTTATTATTATTATTATTCTAGAAAACCTAAAAAGTCATTTCTTGCTGCTTTAAACACTTGGCATATTAAAACTACTCTGAGATATTCTACCCATATAATTAATCAAATTAGGACATGATTCATCTTACGCTTCAAAATTTCTGAATTTTTACAATACTTATTTTCATCAAACTTTATTCTTGATCCTATATATTTTAGGAGTACAGAATTTTAACATCTGTTTTTATCTACTTATCAGAAAATTATTAAAATACCCAACAACATTTTTCAAATATGAATATTATCTTTACAGTTTAATAATGCAAAACATACACGAATACAAAGTTTAATTTTACAAACATTTCATATTTCAAACCAATCTATTCGAAATTTTCACACCATAAGAGCAAACATTAGACGAACTTTTTAACATTAATATTGCTCAGATCTTTTCATCATAACTTTTAACTATGATAATTATCCATTTTTAGGTTGACTGTCGAAAAACTGTAACTGAAATTACATAAACTTAATGTAAAAAAACATGTTCTCACACAATTTCTTGAAATTCAACAAAGAATTGACTATTACTCCAATACTTATCTACATCAATCTCGACTCTCGATAGTATATAAATATTTCATCATTACATACTTACAACTCTTTTCAAACGTTTATCAGAAAATCAAGTCAATCAAAGTCTAGTAGTTATCACACCTGTTCCTCAGAAATATTACTATCATATGAAACAGTAAAGAAAATTAATAGATATTTAATATTTAATAGCCTCATACGTGAAATTACTGTCGAATGAGAATACTAATAATCTATAAAATCAACTGTTGAACAAAAAAATAGTACAGATTACCGAAAATTCAAATGTTTTTACATCAAAATTTTTTTTTCAAAATAAGTTTTTACAAAAGTAAAAAAAAGAAAATCACAACGTTAAAAAATGAAAAATTTTTGTTAAAAAAAGTGTAAAAAAATTGCAAAAAAAATGTTGCAAAAATTTCAAAAAAAGTTATGAAAAAAGTCTCAAAAATTTTGTTGTTTTTAATAGCAAATGCAATGGTTTCGCATTGCATACTGCATTAAAACGAACGAAATTTTTGAAGTTTTTTTCATAACTTTTTTGAAATTTTTGCAACATTTTTTTGCAATTTTTTTACACTTTTTTTAACAAAAATTTTTCATTTTTTAACGTTGTGATTTTCTTTTTTTTACTTTTGTAAAAACTTATTTTGAAAAAAAAAAATTTTTGTAAAAAATGTTTTTGAAAAAAATATTTTTGGAAGTTTTGGTTTTTGTAAAAAAAATTTTGTTGTAAATATTTTTTTTCAAAAACTTTGTTATGAGTTTTCACTTTGTGGTTTTTGTTTTTACATTTATGTTTTTTCTTTTCACTTTTACAATTTTTTCATATTGTAAATATTTTTTGTTAATATTTCTAGAAAACAATGAAAATATTTTGTAAACTTGCATATTTTTTCATACATCTGTTTATTTTTTGTATGTTCTTATGCATTTTTTAAGTTGTGAGAGTGTTATTTCACTTAAAATGTTATGTATTTCATTAATGTAATAGGTATTAGAAAAATAAACACAACGATATATGCATATAAAAGAATATTTAATGTGAGCATTTAAAGAATACACTGCAAAATAACATCTATACATTCGTACTGGTTAGAAGAATCACAAAATTACTTTTCAGCAGTGTGTATGTCTTCCAAATTTTAAGTTTGAGATATTGTGGTAAGTGTTGTGAAAATATGATGGATAAATAGCCTAAATATCTTCCTTTATTTCTAAATTCTTCAAAAGTCTGACTAATTTTTGAATATCTTCGCTAAGTTTACATATATCTGATGATGCTTTATATGATGATGTGTGCATTTTTGATTCACGTCTCCTTGAAAACAGCATTTATGGTAATCTTTCCAAGTGTAAGGTTTTTCACCTGTATAGATTTTTGTATGTTCTGTTAAATTCCATTTACTTAAGAAGTGTTTGTAGCAAATAGAGCACATCTGTAGTAGAAATAAATGGACACAGTTAGGATTCTCTTCAATAATATAGGTAAAAAGCACTTGTTAAAGTGTAGGTAGTAAGACAAATCATTTTGTATTTACTCTAATTACGTTTCATATACGAATTCTAGTATTTCTCATATAAGTACTCACATATGTGTTATTCGTTAACGCTACATGTGCTAGGGATGAATCATTCGGGTCATTAATTTCTGAAGTTTGCTGCTGTTTTGGTTCATCTTGTTGAAACATCTGTATAATGAAAGAAATATATATTTAGTAAAGGTTTAATGTATAAATAATCGCTTATTTATTTATTTTTATTAAATACATGTATATTGCAATCAATTTCGTGTACATTTAATATAAATTAAATTTTCTTCATTTATTCATATGATAGTAATTTCTCTGAGGGGTACATATCTGATAATTTTTAGAAAAGTGTGAAACACAAATTATTCTATGATAATAAGCATTGTGGTAAAATTCACATAGCTTGGTTTCGGAAATAGGTTATTTGAAATATGAAATGTTAAAATTACAGATTGTATTTGTACATGCTATGTATAATCAAAAACTATAAATATATTATTGTTTAAAAAACTCGATGGACGATAATTCAGATGCAAGATGAAAACATTAAGATCAAGTGCAAGATGAAACATATAATTTGATTAATACTATGGAAGTGCTAACTCAAGATAAACCATGTATACTATATATCATTAAAACTATAAAGATAGTATTTATATTTTAAGCAACTTGATGCACGATAATTCAGAAGTGCGAGATGAAACATCTGATGAATTGATTAAAAATATGAGTAGATTAGTTTTAATACATTAGATGATTATAGCAGTAAGAAATTTCGTGTAGGAGCAATGCGTACATGATGAAAATCGAATGGAATCAATTGACTTCAACTCCTGATCCAAGTTAGTATTTATCTCACGTGTGTAATGTGGAAATATAAAAGGTGAAGAATCAAGTTTGATGTAAATAAATATTGTGGTATTGGTTTAAAAACTAAAAAAGTATTGAATTTTACTGAATTAGAAAGCATAAAATTTGATTAAATAATGTTTTATGTAAAATATTAAGTTTAAATGTGATAAAATTATGAAAATCAGTTTGTAAACTCTCATTTTTATAAGTACTACTATGAAAATATTCTTTTAATATAGAATTTCTGCTTATTGATGAGACTAAAAAATTATATTTTTGTTAATTTTGAATATTTATTGAGTGTATGTAATACTAGGTCTAAAATCTTACAAATTCGGTGATAAATTTTTCAAGAAATTGTGGTTTGTAATCCAGAAAAAGGTGTGATTTTAATAAATTTGTAAATATGTTCATTAACTTTTTTAGTTATTTCTCTAACTTGTCATTCATTTGTTAATTTTTGTAACTTTTGCAGAAAAAACATTTGAATTTTCGGTAATCTGTACTATTTTTTTGTTCAACAGTTGATTTTATAGATTATTAGTATTCTCATTTGACAGTAATTTCACGTATGAGGCTATTAAATATTAAATATCTATTAATTTTCTTTACTGTTTCATATGATAGTAATATTTCTGAGGAACAGGTGTGATAACTACTAGACTTTGATTGACTTATTTTTCTGATAAACGTCTGAAAAGAGTTGTAAGTGTGTAATGATGAAATATCTATATACTATCGAGAGTCGATATTGATGTAGATAAGTATTTAATAAGAATAATAATAGATAAGTAATAGTCAATTCTTTGTTGAATTTCAAGAAATTGTGTGAGAACATGGTTTTTTACATTAAGTTTATGTAATTTCAGTTACAGTTTTTCGACAATCAACCTAAAAATGGATAATTATCATAATTAAAAGTTATGATGAAAAGATCTAAGCAATAAAAAAAGTTAAAAAGTTAAAAAGTTCGTCTAATGTTTGCTCTTATGATGTGAAAATTCCGAAAAGTTTGGTTTGAAATATGGTAAAAATTAAACTTTGTATTTGTGTATGTTTTGTATTATTAAACTGTAAAGATAATATTCATATTTGGAAAATGTTGTTGGGTGTTTTGATAATTTTCTGATAAGTAGATAAAAACAGATGTTAAAATTCTGTACTCCTAAAATATATAGGATCAAGAATAAAGTTTGATGAAAATAAGTATTGTAAAAATTCAGAAATTTTGAAGCGTAAGATGAATCATGTCCTAATTTGATTAATTATATGGGTAGAATATCTCAGAGTAGTTTTAATATGCCAAGTGTTTAAAGCAGCAAGAAATGACTTTTTAGGTTTTCTAGAATAATAATAATAATAAAAATAATAAAAGTATACTTTTGTTGTAAGATTTCGAATGCAGTCAAGACGTGAAAAATATAAATATGAACCCTTTGTAAAGACATTCAAACTTTTTAAAAAGTTTAAGTTTAGTAATATATTGTAACAATATATGTAAACAAATGTATTTCAAAGTTGCAAATTTGTGTAAAAAATTGTCTTTTCTTGAAAATTGATATTTATTTTTTGTTTAATTAATGATACTTATTACATTTTTGTTCTTAAAAACTAAAATATGCGTTTAATTCTGTTAAAATTGATATATCCGTGTTTGGAGATGAGAAAAAATATTGTAAAACTAATAAAATTTGTTTAAATTCGTCTTTTTATTCTTAAAATTAATATTTTCTATTGTTTAGAATATATACTTTTGAGGATTGTATAACCGGAAAATGTTAAAAAATCTTAGAAAATTGGTGTTAAAAATATTAAATACAGTTGCTTCAATGATTTCAAAAACAAACTCTGCACTCTCAAAAAAAATTCCGTCTTTTTACAGAAAATGTACTGGCAGCACTGCTGCCAGAAATTGTCTGTATATTGCCGACTTTCCGTTTATTTTTTTCTCCGTCAAAAGAGGAAAAATATCCGTCACTTGAAAAAAGTTTGGAAAAATCAATGCGGAAGAGGTGGGGATCGAACCAAGGACCCCAGGATTACAAGACCAACGCGCATCCACTGCGCCAGGATTGCTTGTGAAGAATCTGCTTTAAATAGAAGTGTTCATTTCATATGGGTGTGGTTTGGTGTATTTCGTTAAAAAGCTTTTAATTTTGCAGTTAATCTCGGAAAGACTTCATCTTTAATGGAACTGTGGCTGGGTTTTTTTTTACTTTAATATTAATATAGTATAAAAATGTGAATTTTAAATATATTACGTAGATTGTTAGAGAAAAAAACATGGATGTTTTATTTTTATTCGATAAGATTTTTTTTTAATAATATCAATTTTTTTTTGCATTTTATTTTTTAATTAAAATATTTTTTAAATGTGTTCACTTAAAGTATATTTTATATGCGAATATTTATCATAGAAATAACTTAGTATATTGAACTTTATTCAACTTTATTCAACTTATCCAACTTTGAATAACAGATTGTGAGAATTTTTGAACGAATAAAGAAAGTAATTGTTATTTATTTTTAAATTCGAAAACATTTTTGTCTTTTAAAACTAAATTAGACATTTTAATCGATAGAATATTTTTGTTTTTCATTTTAAAAATAAATTCGAATTTATTACTAACAGATCCAATGCGCATGCGTGCTAGATTTAAACGGAAACGTTTCCTCATTTTTCGACTTTCGGAATGAACTCACAGAACAAATACGTCTTTTGGGAAAACAGAAGTTATTTGTGAAAAAATAACGATAACTTAGTGTATATTGACGAATTTTTCTGACAGTGTGTTAAAAAATTCTGTATGATTTCAAGTGAAAATAATCTGAACCTGAATACATGGTATTTAAAATACAAAATTCACGATTATGAACTAATGTTGAAAACATGGGTAACATTAAATATACAGCTAATATATAATTATAGATTAGGAAATTCTTAAAGTGTATCCAAATTTATTAAATATAGTATTGAATACAGTGAATAAGTGAAATATGTGAATAAGTATTAATATTTCCATGTTGCTTTTGAAAATACTAGTGTAAAATTATTCAAATTCGTCTTTTCTTTAAAACTGATATTTATTTTTGTTTAATTAATGATACTTGTTAAGATTTTGTTGTTAAAAACTAAAATATACGTTTAATTCTTCTGTTAAAATTGATATATCCGTGTTGGAGATGAGAAAAAATAGTGTAAAACTAAAAAAAAAAAGTTTAAATTCGTCTTTTTCCTCTTAAAATTATTATTAAACTAGTGTAAAATTAATAAAATTTGTTTAAATTCGTCTTTTCCCCTCTGAAAAACTAATATTTCTATTATTTTGCTTAATTAATTACACTCATTATGACTTCCAAATTTTAATTTGGAGATGTTGTGGTAACTGTTATAAAACTAGAATGGATAAATAGCTTAAATCTCTTCTTTTTTTTCTCTCTATGTGATACTTTTTCTTGAACGTAAACATTTTGTTGTATACCTTTGTAAGTTGTGACGTCAAAATTCTTTGTTATGTTCCCCTACCTGGAATGCATGCATGGAGGGGTTGCAGAAAAAAGTTTTAGTTTAGATATGACGTAATAAGAAATGCTCTGCAGGTTCACATTTGTGTCTTGAGGATTTCTTTAAATTATTCGTTTATGTATTAAAATTCTACTTAGTTGGTATATATAAAGTACGATGAAATTTCCAATTAGAGTAAAAGTTAACCAAATTCGTTTAATTCGTCTTTTTTCGTTAAAAAATCATTAGTTTCCTTTGTTAATTGTTCAATTATCGAAATTCTTTGAGGTAACGACTGTTCAAAAACTAAAAAATATGTTTAAATTTCTATTTTAAGTTGTGTATTCTGATTTTATATTAAAAAAAAAAAAAAATGAAGAAATTAGTTAAAAATTTAATATTTTCTGTTGTTTTGCTTAATTAATAATGTTCATGAAGGAAATGGTTGTCCAAAACTGGAATGCATGCTTAAATGTCTTTCTATCAAATTGATATTCTGAAGTTTGAGTTGAAAAAATCGTAAGAAATAAGTCTTTTTCTATAAAACTTGATATTTTCCATTGTTTTTTACTTAATTAACGATACTCATTAAGATTATAGCTGTTGAAAAACTAGAATGCATGTTTAACTTTCAACTTGTAAGTCGATACACTGATATTGCAGTTGATAAAAATCGTAAGAAATCAGTCTTTTTCTATAAAACTGGATATTTTCTATTGTTTTTACTTAATTAACGATACTCATTAAGGTTATAGCAGTTGAAAAACTAGGATGTACGTTTAACTTTCAACTTTTAAGTCGTTACATTGATCATGTAGTTGATAAAAATCATAAGAAATCAGTATTTTTCTATAAAACTGGATATTTTCTATTGTTTTTACTTAATTAACGATACCCATTAAGATGTCTATCAAGCAAAATTCAAATATATGTTTAACTTTCTTGTGTTAAATTGATAATCTCATCTTGTAGTTGAAGAAATCTAAATAAAACGGTTAAAAACTGAGATTTTAATTGTTTCGCTTAATTAATAATACTCATTAAAATTACGGTTGTTCAAAATTCAAATATAAATTTAATCTTCATCTTATAGTATGATTCTGAGTTGAGATGTGATTGATAATATTTTTAATTAGGGAAGGTTGTTCACCTCTCTGTTATAATAGAATGTTCCTTTTTTCCACTAGGGGGCGTTCGTGGAGGGGGATGCATGGTGGGCGTAGGAGGGCGGCGGTGGCACGGTGGGCGCAGGAGGCACCGGCGGCGGGACGGTTGCTGCGTGGTGCGGCGGCGGCGGCACGGTGCCGCAGTGCCGCCGCCGCATGAGCCCGTACTCTTGTTTTCCTACTACTCACATGTGAGCGCAATTTATTTTTTCTTTAACCAAAACGTTAATTTTTGCTAGTTTTAAAGAGATCCATTTCCATTTATAAAGAAAGCATATATTTTAACCAATCAGAGGCTTTGAAGCCGTTGTGTTGCCGCCACTCCTTGAATACTAAGCCTGAGCGCTGACACAAAAAGAGTGGAGGTTCTGAACTGTCGTCAATTGCCCTATTCTTATTGAATGAAAGCAAATTATATTACTATAAATTTTTCAATATAATAATTATAACTGGTAATTTTTTAATGTCGATTTTTGGTTAAATGTTCCAAATCAGCGTTTTGGTTAGAAAAAATCCGGTAGCATCATATTATAATCTATGAAAAGTTGAGTTCCCACAAATATTTTTTTCCAGCTACAGCATTGCATACTTTGACACATCTCTTAGGAAGGTTTGAGATTTTATGCTTTTTGTTGGACAAATGTACAACCCCCCCCCCCCCTCTTCGAAGCTGCAGAATCCCTCTTGGAAAAGAATGCCTGAATTCAACACTAATTCTTATAATTTGGTGCTCTGAAATAGGTTAATTTGCAGAAACCGTCTAGCTGGCACAGGTGACTATTTTTATATTCTGGTCGCATCAATATTTTTCTAATATAAATTTTAAAGTATACTTTTCTTACAAACGTTGTCAACCTGTGTGTTAAGGATTTCTGTTTTGAAAAGTAGTGCCAGTTGGAGGTAAAAATTAGTCGAATGTGGCAGCCTTGGACTAGCCATCGTAACTATACATCTTTACCCCATAAAATGTGTCGGACGTTCCCCTCAGTCCACACAACTTTGAAGAATGTCCGTGGTAGATATAGCTGCCACCACCGATATTACTAGGTGATATCGGTCACCCACTGTGAGATTGGTGTAAATGAAGACTTACGCTAGTAACTGAATTATCAGTTTATTAAGAATATATGTACACACAAAATAAGCTATTTACAAATATATACAACTACAACTCGGATATAGGTGATCCGGTTCAACATTAAATTAGACACCGTAAAGATTGGTTGTGTACTATTCCAGTTACACTTTCCACCTCACACTCAATACACGTTAAATTAACTTTTTTGGAGCTCAACCTTGAGTCTCCCAACACAAGTATACTGGGCCTGCACTTCTTAGCCCAGAGCACTAAACATCAGGACGTCTGTGTCCTTTGCGCACCAGAAAACGCACACTTTACGCTCTTCCACACCGAGCAACCTCTAGATATGACACCTAGGTACCGACTGACTGAACCGAGGCAAACTTGCCCTCTCCAAGTCACTGCTTTCCCCCACATAAACCCCTTTGGAGCCTCCTCATTGGACACTCCATTCTTTCCTTGCTTAGTGGCATGCTGCTAATCTGCTCACCATCCGCATACTTCACTGACAGGTGGACCTGCCTCTCAGCTATCTCTTTTCTCTAACACCCCACCTGTAAAGGATTAGCTGGCAATTCCCCTTTACATGAAGAAGGAATGTCACCTTGGAAATTCTGTACACAACCATACAATATGAGATATTCAAATAGAGAAAGAGTAGACATTACATTCTTTAGCACAGGTGCTATCAGATTCTGACAAAATGTATCCCCTCCCGCTTGAGAAAATCAGAAAGTGACATATGCATTTCGTTTGATTATCGTTTGACGAGATTTGATCAACAATTTTCATCCTTTGATCAACTTTAAAAGTTAGCTCCGCCTGGTTTTTTTTTAATCATAACTCGTGAAATAAAGTTGATCAAACGATGGAAATTGTTGATCAAATCTGATCAAACGAAATGCATATGTCTCTTTCTCATTTTTCGTGAAGGGGGTGGAGGACTTTTCGGCGGTTTTACATGTCCTGAATTATAAATCAGAAATTTACTCCTCTTTAATAATTATACTCGTTAATGTCTGAAGATATCCAAAACAAATTACGTAATAACAATTTGATTTTTAGCTAGATTTTTAAATAAAACAAATGTATTAAATCAAAGGTCTAGATTTATTTTTTAACAATTTGGAAAATGGTTGTTGCTTTCGGTCGAGAATAGAGATGTCTGTGACATATATGAATCCTTGTGACGTCCGCATTTGTGGAAAACTTCTGTTGCCGCGATGACGAAAAGTCAAAAAAAAAAAAAAAAAAAAAAAAAAAAAAAAAAGAGAGAGAGAGAGAGGAGGGGGGGGGGAGGGGAGAGATACAACTTTCAAACAAATTACGTTTAAAAATACATTTTTTCCCTATATGACGGTGTAAAAATTAAAAATGTGCCATGTTTAGAAGTTTAAAACTTTGCAGTAGCGAAAATTGCAAAACTGAAATTTCATTTAAAATTTGAAAGGGTTGCCATTCGCAGAAGGGCGTATGGATTACGCACAGATATATTTGTCCTTTAAAATATAGATAGAATAGATATAACCAGGGGTGAAGAAATTTTCAAAAATCTTACCAGCCAAGCATTTATTTCACAAGCCCGCCAGATGCAACACACAGGCAGTTGACAAAATCGCACGCGATTACGGAATAAATTACTATTACTACAATGCATTTTCATAATTCTTTTTTCTATTATATTAAGAAATTGTGACGTCGTAACTAAATACACTTCGACTCTCTGTAGAATTTCACAATTCACTTTAATAAAACCAACACACAGAGTACACGATGAAAACTATATACATAACCACACTGCGCTATTTACAATTATGTACAGTTAATTTACACATATATCCATTAGGAAAAGCACTTGAGAATATACAGCCCCTTCCGGGCATGAGGTTTTGAACACCCTTTACCGATGTTCTTTAAAACCTGAACTATCCACGGCTCACACCCGAGCCCGCCGAAAAAAAACGTTCTTTCTTTGCTGCACACCAGGCAACAACTGAATCCCTTCGTTTCAGTTCCATTTCAAACAGAAAAGTTACTTTCAAAAAATCTCTTTCAAAAATGAAAAAATCACGGAGCGGACAGTTTTCAGACCTCATGGCACTAGGCATGGAACGTCATCGCAGACTTATTGGCGTCGACATCACGGAGCCGGCCGATATCACAGCTCCTTCCCCCTAAAGAGATTTTCATAGGGTGCATACACCTATGAAAATTGAAGATTGGGAAGACGGCATTGAGCCCTTTGTCACTCCCGACACGCCAAACCTGAGAGGTCATAATACCAGAATACTATTAAAATATATGCATATTAATAAAAAAAACTTATAATTAAAATTCACTAAACACAATGTGCTACTCATCTGAGATATCCATCTGAGCCGAAAGAATGGCACAGTACTATTCTCGAATATGCAACATAAAGTTCTATACTAAATAATACGCAAAATTAATACAATTAAATAAAATTCAATATATGTAAAATAAATATAAATGAGTGAATTCAATGATTGGATTTTAATATTTGCACATACTATTACTCAGTTCTACTCAATCCATCGGCATTCCCGTGAAGCCTTCCCGGTTTGTGTTTAATCTCAAAATTGTATGCCTGTAAATATAATGCCCACCTAGTCAATCTAGCATTTTTCCCCATCATTGTTTTAAGATAAGTCAAAGGATTGTGGTCTGTTTGTATAACAAACCGCTGCCCATCCAGATAATGATTCAGCTTTTTAAGACCATATACAATCGCTGCTAATTCGCGTTCAATAGTGCTGTAGTTCTGCTCTGCTTTAGAAAATTTCTTACTTAAATATAAAATGGGATGCTCTTCCCCATCTCGAATCTGTGACAGAACTATACCAGCACCATATAAACTTGCGTCGGTCTGCACAATAAACTCTTGGCTATAATCAGGGGCATATAAAACCGGACTCTGGGTCAACCTCCTTTTTCATTCCTGAAAAGCCTTTTGACAATCCTCATTCCACTCTATCTTTTCTTTTTTTACTTTCCCTTTCAAGATATTAGTTAGAGGAACCGCGATTATTGCATAATATTTTATATAACGAGAATAGTAGCCCGTCATTCCAAGAAATGACCTTACTTGAGTTTTAGTTGAGGGTGTTGGAAAATCTAAAATTGCTTTAATTTTTACATCACTGGGGGACCTCTTTCCCGAACCTACCTCATGACCTAAAAACTTCACGCTGTCTTGTGCAAATCTGCATTTTGTGGGTTTCACTGTTAAACCGGCCTCTAATAAGCGCTTTAGGACCTCGGCTATATCCTTCATGTGACTTTCCCAAGTAAGTGAAAACACCGCAATATCATCAATGTACGGCAAGGCAAATGATTCCAGACCTCCCAGAACCATAGAAATTAATTTACAGAAGTAGAAAGGAGCGTTCACGAGACCAAACATCATGACCTTAGGCAAAAATACCCCAAAAGGTGTCACAAATGCAGCGTACCTTTGGGCCCTTTTGGTCAGTGGTATTTGGAAATAACCTTTGGTTAAATCCATCACCGTAATAAAGGTCGCAGAACTCACCTTTTCTACTACCTCCTCTATATTCGAGAGTGGGAAAAATTCCGTTCGAGTCTTGGAATTTAGTATTCTATAGTCCACACAAGGACGGGGATCTTTTCCTGGAACCTCTACCAAAATCATGGGGGACGTAAAATCGGACTGCCCTACCTCAATTACTCCCAAATCTAATAATCTTCTTATTTCCTCCCTCAAAATTTCTATCTGCCTCGGCGACATTCTATAAGATTTGGCTCTCACCGGCGTTTCATCAACTAATTCTATATCCATCTCTACTAAATGAGTACGTCCTGGGTCTGAAGAAAACACTTTCTTATTTCGCTCTATGACTTCCTTAAAATTATTAATTTGAATTTCTGTCGCCCTTTTCTCTAGCCCACTGTTGTCCACGATTTCCCAAAAATCAATTTGTGTGGGGTTTGGCATGGGGTACGGTATTTCGACATCTTTTTCCACCTCTTCCGAATCTATATCAATTACCAGATTAACAAATTCCGGCCGCTTATAATAAGGTTTCAATAAATTAACGTGATAGATTGTCGCCTTATTTCGCTTCTCTGGTAAGTCAACGGTGTAATTCGTTTCTGAAATTACTCCCGTGACCGTACCTGGCCCGATCCAATTTACAGCCATCTTATGAGATTTAGAGGTTGCCAAAACTAACACCTGGTCCCCAACCTTGAACTTTCTTATCACTGCATTCCGGTCATACCATAACTTTCGCTTGTCCTGGCATTCCTCAATGCGCTTGACTGCCAACTCCTGACATCTTTTCAACCTATTTGTCAGATTCAAAATATAATCTACCACATTTTGGTCCGTACTCTCGTCACCCATCCAATTTTCATACACCAAAGTGCGTGGCATACGCAAATTCTTCCCGTGAACGAGTTCAGCGGGACTAAACCCCGTGCTTTCATGCGTTACTGTTCTTAAAGCGAACAGTGCCATAGGCAAAACTTCTTCCCAATCACGACCCGATTCGAGACATAAGGCTTTAATGGCTTTCTTTAATGTAGAATGTAATCTTTCCACACAATTGGACTCCGGATGGCAGACTGAGCTATGGGACACTTTTATACCAAATTTTTGAAAGAATTCGGTCGTTAACTCGCTCGTAAAAGACCTTCCTAAGTCAGATTGTACCTCTCTCGGGAAGCCCGTTTTCGCAGAAATCTGCAACATAGCATCAATAACGGATGTGGAAGTGATATCTACCACAGGTATGGCATCCGGATACTTAGGAGCAAGGCAAATGGATGTAATTAAATATTTGTTATTTTTATTACTACTTTGTAAGGGACCTACCGCATCCAGATTTATCTTAGAAAAACATTCGGAAATTATTGGTACCAGTTTTAAAGGGGCCTTACGCTTATCTTTATTACTACCCACCTTTTGGCATGGATCACAAGTTTTTACGTAATTTTCAATATCTTGATAACAATTTGGCCAAAAGTAATACCTAAGGACTCTATCCTTTGTCTTTGTCGTACCTAAATGTCCTGATACCTGCTCATGACACAATGCTAAAATTTCTCTTCGATAAATTTCCGGTACGCATAATTGTATTTTCTCCTCACCTGTCCTTGATAGCGACACCCGTACAAGCTTATCTTCCCTAATACAAAATTCTTTATCATTAGAGTTTTTAGCTTTCTCCCACAACTGCTTAAGTGAAGGGCAATTTTTCTGCTCTTCTTTAAATTTCTCCGCTGATACATTAACCAAACCTGTCTCCGTCTCTAACTTTTCCGGTATAACCATCCCTGCCTCCTCTTCTTTAAACTCCACCTCATCTTTATCTCCATCCTCCAAATCCAATCCATTCTCAACTTCAACCACGGATATCTCCCTTTCACGTTCCCGCTTCTGACTGCGCGTCATTACAGCATTTACCAACACAGGTTTACTTTTTGATTCCTCAATAAGTTCAGCTGTCTTGTTTCCCAGCAAATAATAACCTTGCTCTAATTCTGTCGGTATCACAGCTGCCTTAGTAATCACCATTCCAAAATCTCCTTTAATTGTAACTCTCGCCAAGGGCAAACATTTACACGCATTATCCAAAGGGTTGCTTTATCCACGTTACTTCCCCAATTAAATCATCATTATCTATCCAACTACGGTCACAAAGATCAATTCCAGCCCCTGTATCCCTTAAATAATTTCGTTCTATCCCATTAATTACTGCTTTTTTCAAATAAGGTGTAAAACACTGTCCTAAACTTACACCTACGTCCACGTGACTGACTAAATCTCCAGAACTTTTGCGTTTTAAATCCGGACAATCTGGCCTAATGTGCCCTGCACGATTACATTGAAAACAGATAATTGGCTTTTTTCTATCAAATTTATCTTTATTTCCAAAATCCCTACGCACATTATCTCTTTTATCAACCCCACCTGATTTAACTACCTGATCCCCTTTACTTCTAGCATTATCTTGCCCATTCCTATCCCTAAAGTATGGTTTATTATTCCACGTTTTGTTATCAAACTTCCTAACATTCCCTCTCACACTTTCAAATTTATCACATTTTTCTGCTAAATATGACGCTGTCTTAATCTCATCTCATTCATCGAGGAATTTATCCTTAATAGCAAAAGGAACTCTACGCTTAACCTGCTCTGTGAGCATTAGTTCTTTGAGTGATTCAAAATCATTTACTTCAACAGTTTCTAACCAGTATTCTAAATAACCTCTTAATTC
Organism: Maratus speculifer; assembly: GCA_964019185.1. Classification (NCBI taxonomy): domain Eukaryota; kingdom Metazoa; phylum Arthropoda; class Arachnida; order Araneae; family Salticidae; genus Maratus; species Maratus speculifer. The sequence goes on along the minus strand of OZ025297.1, from coordinate 310,569,241 downwards.
ATAAACAAGCTCAGTCCATAACGCACCTGCCTTCCTTTGATGAGTCTCAAATTTTGTTTTCAGGTCCCCTGCTCCTAATCTGAATCTCTTTAACAAAACATTCTTGATATGCTGGTTATCATCCCTTTTTTCTAAGGGTTCTTTTACAATAATTTCAGCTACCTCTACAGGTAACAAAGGTATAAGTTGGGAAACGTAATTTAATTCTCCTAAATTCTCTTTTGACGCCTGACTCTCAAAAAATCATAAAAAACAAGGTAATATCAATTAATTTAGGGTCAAATTTTGGAACTAAATCCTTTAAACTCACTCTTTTATCTTTATTTTCGGCCGTTACAGAATCAGGGGAAACTAAGGAGTTACTATCTGCACTGCATTGTAATCGCAGCTTCTCTAATTCCAATTGTCTATCTTTCTCTCTTTCTAACCTTTCCTGTTCCGCTAATTTATTTAATTTTTCCTGTTCTGCTAATTTTTCCCTTTCTTCTAAAATCCCTTCTAACATATCTTTTGCAATTTGTTCATCATAATCAGAAGCTTTCAAAATTGCCTGAATTAAAGGCACCTTTTTAATGTCAGCAGATATTTCGGTATCAAATTCTGCTGCGAGCAAAAGCAATACATCTTTATTTTGCCTATTCAAGAATGAAGCCATAATCAAACTCAGAAAAATATCTCACTACAAAAAAGTAAATACAATTACAAAATATTTCTATAACTTTCCTGAGCACAATAGCATTAAAATACCAAAGAAAAACAAGATTTATATTTTTTTCAACTGAGTAACACTTTTCTCTAAGCACAGTAAATAATCAAAACCGCAACTAAAGTATTCATAAAAAATGCACAATAAAATAATAAAGACTCAGTACATTCCTTTACTTTATTATATACCTTGCTTTAATGTACTACGAAAAAGTCAATAATAATTTCAGTAAATTGAACTTTCTAATTTAATAAACTTTACACTGTAAAAAACAATTAAGTTCATAACCATATTACTTGTGCAATGAAAATTACTTTACTCTTTATGCAAAAAATAAAAATATATTTAAAATACTTAATATATTCTACTTTTACACTTCTTATTTTGTTTTACTTTTAAAACAAAACAGCAATTAGCAAAGAATAATAATAATAATAAATCACGAAAATACTCTTGTGCAAAAACCTTAAAAAAAAAAGAAAGCAAAACGAAACAGGCTATTTTAATTTTCTAACATTTAAGCGTATGGCATTGAGACCTCCCCAAAATTCAGCGCGCAAGAGAAACAATAGGGACTCACCGTTCGATTCTTTAATACTCCGAGCTGAAATTCACAATCTTCGAATGCTGATTTCAATGACGACACAGCTTTTCAGTCCACATTCAAAATAATACAGGAGAGATGATGAGTTTTCAGTCCACATTCAAAATAATACAGGAGAGACGATGAGTTTTCAGTCCACATTCGAAATAATACAGGAGAGATGATGAGTTCGCGGAACTTTTAATTTCAGTTCCTATATCCCACAGCAAGCCACCAATAATTTTTATATATTACTAGCTGTGACGTCGTAACTAAATACACTTCGACTCTCTGTAGAATTTCACAATTCACTTTAATAAAACCAACACACTGAGGACACGATGAAAACTATATACATAACCACACTGCGCTATTTACAATTATGTACAGTTAATTTACACATATATCCATTAGGAAAAGCACTTGAGAATATACAGCCCCTTCCGGGCATGAGGTTTTGAATACCCTTTACCGATTTTCTTTAAAACCTGAACTATCCACGGCTCACACCCGAGCCCGCCGAAAAAAACGTTCTTTCTTTGCTGCACACCAGGCAACAACTGAATCCCTTCGTTTCAGTTCCATTTCAAACAGAAAAGTTACTTTCAAAAAATCTCTTTCAAAAATGAAAAAATCACGGAGCGGACAGTTTTCAGACCTCATGGCACTAGGCATGGAACGTCATCGCAGACTTATTGGCGTCGACATCACGGAGCCGGCCGATATCACAAAATATATACAACAGAGGTAAGCTTAATACAAGATAGAATTTAGTACCATATTTACATTGTAATAATTTAGAAAGTTAAAATATCTAGATTAAAAATGTGCTTCTGATAATGTCTTTATTGCCTACAGGTTTTCAAAAACTAAAAATACACTCGCCTGAAAATACACTTGCCACTGGCGAGCAAAATGATGTATTTCCTCACCACTGGATACTACTAAATAAAATAAAAATTGAATGAGTTCCCTAAGGAAGAAACCCTATCACCTCTTTATTTTGTTTTTAAAAAATTATAAATATTTTAGGAGGAAAATAAATGACTGTATAAATGATAATCTCTTCGAGATATTTCACCTTTTTTTTAACTTTAACTGTAAAATAAACGTGTATTGTTTGCCATACGGTAAAGAAAAAGATAAAGAAAGAAAAAAAAAGGTGAAATATATAAGCTGCGGTGTCGCAAATATGTAACCCTAAAATCCACTACATTAGGCCCAAACACAATGACATGCTTTCGCGGAAAAAGAAGAAAACTTTTAGCAATACAGTTTTCAATTCTTTATACAATGAAATGCTACTTTAAAATGCTTAAATAAAAGCAAATCATTTTCATTTAGAGAAAAAATGCACGTTTGTTGTCAAAGAATTCGGTCCTTATTCCACGTGATTGTTTTGTTTGGATCGAACGAAGGCATTTAAATTTGAGCGATAACGCGTATCATATTGAAAGCCCATTTTACGACATACTGCATCTCCATCTACCTCTTTCCTCTGTGACTGTTTATAAAAAATAAGGATTTTTTTTTTAAGTATGGAATTTATTTGTCTCATTTTTAAAATATTTTTTTTATTTTTTTATTCTTTTGTAAAAATTTTACAGCAATAATTATATTAATTAACAAAAAATACAGTTAAACCTTTAAATAACGAAAAACCTAGGGAGCAAATAAACTGTCCACTATTAGAAAAATCTCTGGAATTCAAAAGTTTGTAAGAAATGCTTAATGTTTTACTAATTGACTTTTATATATTGTTGAGTCGCTAACCCCAGATTATTAGAGAAACTGTTAGGTAGGAAATAAATAGAAAAGAAAAAGAAAAAATTAAAATTGTAGAAGAGAAGAAAAGTTCACAGCACAAGTGGGAAACAAGAATTGAGCTTTCACATTTAGAGATAGAATAAAGTGATGTTTTATTAAAAAGAGTTGCATAGCAAAGTATTGTTAAATGTGCGTAAAAGTAATAAAAAAAGGTACCTTGTTAAAATGGTCAGGTGTTCACACGTGTACCCTATAATAAATTTCCTATTCGTTTAGAAAGGGAATCTTTCTCTGAAGTAGAGGTCTGCACGGGCCGGGCTCGGGCCTTACTTCTGAAGACTCGGGCCGGGCCTAGTCACTAATCTTTTCGGGCCGGGCTGGGCTCGGGCCTTAATTTTTTTGCTGGAGTATCGGGCCGGGCCTAACTTTTTTTCCGTACGAAGCCGAGACTGATTCCATTCTTCCTATTTTTCATGGACCAAAATAATCAGTTACTGTTGAATCTTCCTAAATGAAAATCCTTTTCTCGACTTTTTATAAATAAGTAATATTTGGCTTTGTCCAAAAATTTCTGCAAAAAAAGCATATACTTTTAAGCCGTCATTATTCTAGAATTAAACATTAGAATTCATTCCTTTTAAAGAATCGTAGATTACTAGGCGTTTTAAAATAAAATTAAACACACACACACACACACACACACACACAAAACATGATTATGAGGGATTTTTTTTAAACTGAAAACTGAAAGTTTCTTTTAAAATTTTGATCCATGCAAAATGAATACAACAATACGGGAGAAAAAAATATATTAAACATTTACATCTGTTAAGAAGGGAATGCATTTTTTTTCGTTCCAAAGCGATTTCGTCTTTGGAAATTTTACCATATACCGCCTTTTTCGATTTTTTGTCTCCGTTACAGGGAATATGGATTAATAATACTAGTGATAACTAAAACATTTACATACAACAAACAAAGATTCATTTAAAAGCATAAATATCGCAGCCCACGGCACTTCTGCATAAATGGAGATTATAAACATGGAAAAAAAAAAGACTAATATAATTTTTTTTGGTCAGAACTCTTCCATAAGATTAAAGATCAATGTTCTGTAGAAATTCACTTGAGCCGGGCCGGGCCGAGCTCGGGCCGAAATTTTAACTTTCGGCTCGGGCCGGGTCGGGCCATTTTTTTTTCGTTCGGGCCGGGCCAATATTTCTTTCGTTTGGGCCGGGCATGCCCGGGCCTGGAAATTTCGGCCCGTGCAGACCTCTACTCTGAAGTTCCTTCTTTATAGTTGATTTCCTCACCACAGCGGGAGGAACGCTAGGGTTTTATAAGGCCACTGGAACCCGTCTTTCAAATAAGAAATATTGGAATTAAAAGGAATAATAGGGTCAGAGATTTAGTTTAAGATTATCAGTGGAATTTAAGGATTTGGTGTCGAAGAGAAGCTGTAAATTCGATGCAGTGTCCAGGTACAGAAAAAATCACGTTTTAGCAAGGAAGTCACGTACCAAGGGGAGCTTAATAATAAACAAATTTAAATATTAAAGAAGGGGTTCTCAAGCCAATGCTGGAAAGGTCTTTGTGAGGGAAAAAAAACCCAATAAGAATCTCGGAAATAAAGAAAGGAAACTAAGATTGGGTTATGTACGTATGAATAAAATAAAGAGAGAAGGAGGGAAAAACGAAAAAATGATAATAAGGAAAAGGATAATAAGACAGAGTGGGTTGGAGAGAGGACTATTGAATTCCATGATTCTAGAGAGAAAGTGCGGGATAGATCATCCAAACATCTTAGAATTAGATAGTGCTGGTGGATAATCATCACAGTGGCTTAAAACTCTACCTGTGACCTGGTATTCACAATGATGCCTATGATTAACCATATTTTGTTGAGTCGCTAACCCCAGATTATTAGAGAAACTGTTAGGTAGAAAATAAATAGAAAAGAAAAAGAAAAAATTAAAACTGTAGAAGAGAAGAAAAGTTCACAGCATAGGTGGGAAACAAGAATTGAGCTTTCACATTTAGAGTTAAAATAAAGTGATGTTTTATTAAAATAAGTTGCATAGCAAAGTATTGTTAAAAGTGCTTAAAAGTAATAAAAAAGGTACCTTGTTAAAATGGTCAGGTGTTCACACGTGTACCCTATAATAAATTTCCTATTCGTTTAGAAAGGGAATCTTTCTCTGAAGTTCCTTCTTTATACAGTCGAGTCTCTCTACAACGAAACTCCATACATCGAATTTCTCTATATAACGAATTTTTACTTGGGACGGTCCCCTTTTCCCATGATTACATTAAAAATAGTCTCTACATAGCGAAATAACTATCTCCATATAACGAATCTTTTCATAAAATGATCTTTATTTATTATATTTTAAAAAAGCTTTGAAAACATGTGGAAACAATTTTTTATCACTAATTCTTGATTTATCGTTCGCATCCTTCTCCAAACAGTGTCAGTTGGATTCTTACACATATAAGAGCGGGATAAATGGGGGTAATTGAAGAAAAAAATAATTTGCAATTGATCCAAAAAGGTCGGATTTTCTGGATTCTGAGAACAAAGAAGACGTGACTTGAGCAGACTCAAAAGAGAAATTGAAATTAATTAAGAAACGTGAGATTCGAAGAAAATGTTGCTCTCTCTGATTTTTTTTGGAAGTGTATGACAATTTCACTGATAGTGATATTTTAAGCAGAGTTGTGGACAATGATGGTAAGATTGATAATGAGCTTAAGAACGAAAATCTACAACAAGAGAAAAAACAATCAAGCAGTGAAATGATGCGTTCTTTTGATCTTATTAGGAGAAAACTTCAAATAGTGGAAAATGTTCCCTATACAATTTTTTATTCCTCGCTAAAATGTGAACATTTTTACGAAAGTTTAGCAATTTTTAAATCAAAGCAACAAAAAATTACAGATTTCAAAAATTAATGCAAGTTTTCCTTATTTGATTTTCATTAAGCTTTCAAAAAAAAAAAAAAAAAAAAAAAAAAATGTCGGTTCTCTTTTTTGAAACTATTTAAATAAATAAGAAATTGAATATTGGGTTAATATTTAGAGTTAAACATTTCAAATTCCTAATTGAACACATAAAAATGATATTTGCTCAAAATTTACACAGTAAATAGGAATTTAAATGTCATTCTCAATACAACGAATTTCTCTATATAACGAATTTTTTACTGAAACAATGGATTTCGTTATATAGAGACTCAAGTGTAGTTGATTTCCTCACCACAGCAGGAGGAATGCTAGGGTTTTATAAGGCCACTGGAACCCGTCTTTCAAATAAGAAATATTGGAATTAAAAGGAATAATAGGGTCAGAAATTAAGTTTAAGAATATCAGTGGAATTTAAGGGTTTGGTGTCAAAGAGAAGCTGTTAATTCGATGCAATGTCCAGGTGCAGAAAAACATCACGTTTTAGCAAGGAAGTCACGTACCAAGGGGAGTTTAATAATAAACAAATTTAAATATTAAAGAAGGGGTTCTCAAGCCAATGCTAGAAAGGTCTTTGTGAGGAAAGAACCCAATAAGAATCTCGGAAATAAAGAAAGGAAACTAAGATTGGGTTATGTACGTATGAATAAAATAAAGAGAGAAGGAGGGAAAAACGAAAAAATGATAATAAGGAAAAGGATAATAAGACAGAGTGGGTTGGAGAGAGGACTATTGAATTCCATGATTCTAGAGAGAGAGTACGGGATAGATTATCCAAACATCTTAGAATTAGAGAGTGCTGGTGGATAATATTCATCGTAGTGGCTTAGAACTCTACCTGTGACCTGGTATTCACAATGACGCCTATGATTAATCCCCGGTGCCTCATGGTTTTAGCAGGTAAGCGAGTTTTGTTATTTGTTCCTTTGCGAGCTCTAAATAATTTTGACAATAATTAAAACAACAAGTAGTTAGAGAATCAGAGGGCAAATTTACGGGCAGTTAATGTTATTTTGTTTATTTAACTAGTCAAATGCAATTGGTAAAGATAAAGTTGTGACTTGATTACTTATATTAATGTTCTATGCATGTCTATTGAGTGTTATTGCATGTGCTTCTAAAATAAATAAACGTTAAAACTTATCTAATTCTTGTTTTATATCTTGAACTTTGATTTATTATTTTGGGATGTAGACACGGCCTATACATATATCCCATTTAAAACTACTGAATAACCAAACATAGTGCAAATAATATAGTTAATGAATTTGCTGTAATAGCATAGCTTAAGATTTCTTGAGCATAATGCAATGACAAATCATTTGTTTGTATTTAAGTAATAAACTGCCTTAGGCGTATTTAAATGATGACGGCCTAGCCGTTAAAACAATATCCTAAAATCTTTATTATATGATTAATCAGAAAAAAAAAAAAAATATGTGTGGCATTCGGGGACTGCCGCAGTAAAGCTACTGCATAGCATTTTTTATAAACTTATGCAATTAAAATTATTTTTTTATGCAGTTTTGTCTTTAATATTAATTCAAATTTTTTTTATTTGATATTAATTCAAGTTACACTTTTTGAGCGTGATGACCGATAAGAAAACAATTTTTTTCTTTTATTGAATAAATGAGAAGTTACTATCGTTTAAAATATTTTTATTATCTTACAATACATGTAGGTTAATCAGGAATTTTTATCATTGAAATTATAGGTTTATGGTAACTGAAATAAGAAACATAAGTTTGAGACTTGGTATCCTCTAAATATCTGAAAAATACCGCTTCAATGTCTGCCGAAGTCTACCGAAGGATACCGTGCCGAAGTCTGCCGAACTGAAACGACGTTAGCCAGAGTGTTAGCTTTTATTCTCGTTACGAAATTTCTAGATTCGGTCGCAGCGCTCAAAGCCCGCGATAAAAGGCTTAATAATTTACCAAACAAAATTTGACCGCGCTACGAAAATTAGATCGCGAGTTATAAGCATTTTAAATTTTTCGACCCTCACCACGGGGGGTCTTCTGTCACCAAAAATTAACACTGTCCCATAATAAATTGCCAAACAAAATTTGGCCGCGCTACGAAAATTAGATTGCGAGTTATAAGCATTTTAAATTTTTCGAACCTCACAGATGAGGATCTCTTGTCACCAAAAATTAACACTGTCTCATAATAAATTACCAAAAAAATTTTTGCCAAGCTACGAAAATTAGAAAACGCGTTAAAAGCATTTTAAAATTTTCGACCCTCACCGTGGGGTGTCTCCTGTCAATAAAAATTAACAATGTCTCATAATAAATTATCAAACTAAATTTGGCTGCGCTACGAAAATTAGATCGCGAGTTATAAGCATTTTAAATTTTTCGACCCTCACCGTGGGGGGGTCTCCTGTCACCAAAAATTAACACTGTCTATAATAAATTACCAAACAAAATTTGGCCGCGCTACGAAAATAGATCGCGAGTTATAAGCATTTTAAATTTTTCGAACCTCAACGTGGGGGGTCTCTTGTCACCAAAAATTAATACTGTCTCATAATAAATTACCAGAAAAAACTTTGCCGAGCTACGAAAATTAGATCGCGAGTTATAAGCATTTTAAATTTTTCGATCCTCACCATGGGGCGGGTATCCAATCACCAAAAGCTACATTATCCACCCTTGTTTTATCTTAAGACGATTCTTTTCTATATCCATTTTTTTTCTTTTTTTTGTCTTTCATATTAAGTTTTTTCTTTTTCTTTGATATTAATTCAAGTTGCACTTTTTGAGCGTGATGACCGATAAGAAAACATTTTTTTTTCTTTTATTGAATAAATGAGAAGTTAATATCGTTTAAAATATTTTTATTATCTGACAATACATGTAGGTTAATCAGGAATTTTTATCATTGAAACTATAGGTTTATGGTAACTGAAATAAGAAACATAAGTTTGAAACTTGATATCCTCTAAATAAGGTACCATGGGGTAATAACGCCACGTTAAGGTTCTACCAATTTTCACGGCTTAGTTTTAGATTGTATTTTTCAAACAAATATAGGATCTGATACAGCAACTCATTGACTATCTATATAAAATAAAATAATTTAACAGATATGTATTCATAAAATGTAATGGCGTTTTTTCTTGACCAATGCTATTTGGCGTTAATACCCACCTATATGGGTAATAACGCCATGCAATCAAAACTATAAAATAAGATGGAATAATGGCATGTAGATAGCCCAATTCTAAAAATACAAACTCTACAGCTACAGAAATTGACAAATTGCAATCTAAGCTATTGGAAATGTACAATTTTTTTGTGACTCTGAATAAAAAGAAAGCTGTTGTGGTGGCGGGGAGAGGAGGCAAAAGAATATCAGATTGTAAGCTACGTTTTGTTTAAAAAGGACCTTTTAAATAGAATTATTAGAAACATTGCACAGATTATTTGAATCAGTATTTATATCCCATGTATGCATTCTATGCGATAGAAAATATTGATTTTTTTGTGAAAGTGAAAGAAAAAGGAGTGAGGGGGAGCTTCAACAGAATATAACACCCTGTGTCTCTCTTTGCTTAAAAAGTCCCGCTTAAATATGATTATAAGAAACATTGCATGGTTTTAACCATTCATAATGTAATATTTTAATTATGTGAAGTTTTATAATAACTAGAGTTATATGTAATAAATATTTTTGTTAAACCTTAACTGCTGTTAGCGTCTCACATACCGCTGAGTTTGTCAAGTTTCAGAGTTTAACTTGCAATTTTTAGTTTAACTATAGATACCGGGAAAATTTTGTTTCATTTGGAGTCCTATTACTATCTCTAGATACTTTTGAATAGCTGAATTTTATTTATAATAGTCCTGTATATAAGGTTTAATACAAAAATAATATTCTATAAGTTAATTTAACATTTTATTCATCGTTAAATTAAGCGGTCTGACAGGCCGCTCACAGCAAGTTATGCGACAATTTTTGTCACAGCAGTTAAGGGTTAATAATATTACAGTAATCTAGTAAATAGTTTTCAACCCATAACTCCACACTAATGCGGATTCTCCAAACCTACAATTAAATTGTCGACGTTTTAAAGAGCATGCTTTAATGAATTTTTAATAAATTGAATAAAATTTTTGATTAAAAAATATTATCCCAAAGAGATCTCTTATTCAATTTTATACATAATTCATATGGTTATATATCATTATCTCTATATTAACAACAAAATTAACCTTTAACTGCTGTTAGCAATCTGACTGAACACTGTACCCCCCCCCCCCAAAAAAAAATAGCGTTTAACTTGTATTTTACAGTTTAACTATAGTTACAATTGAAATTCTCTTTCGTTTGGAGTTCTTGTAATATTGTTAGAAATATTTGAATTGATTAAATCTAATTAGAATTATTTCTGTACAAAAAGTTTAGCGCAGGTATGATTTTTAATCATGGATCGCATTTTAACCTTTAACTAATGTTACCGGTCTCGTAGACCACTATTTTTCTTTTAATTTTTTAGTTTAACTTGTAATTTTCAGTTTAACTGCAAACACTACCGAAATTTTGTTTCATTTGGAATTTTAGTACTATCACCAGAGACTAAATAGGTGAATATTAAGTATAATACTCTTGTATAAAAAGTTTAGTAAAAAAACACAATCCTATGAGTTATTCTCGCCTTTTATTCATCTTTCAATTTTGTGGTCTCACAAACCGCATCACACGTTACAATTTCTGTCACATCAGTTAAAGGTTAAATAAAGTTTTGAAAAACCGAACGCTGAGAAAGTGGACAGTTAAAATTTCGAACTCAATTGAACAATCCAGGGGAAATTTAATAGAAACCTGATTTTGAAGATGTTCGAATTTGAATCTCGAAAACATTTTGATATAGTTTTATTTACAAGAGTTAAAAATTATTTTTTACATTAGTGAAAAAAAATAATTATAATATAATAAAAAATAAAATAGAGAGATTATTTTTAAGTATTGGGCACAGCCCCTTAATCTTACCATTTCAACAATGATGATTATGCTGTCCCATATTAATATATAAACCCCCTTCGGATATAGTTCGGCCACTGTCGGGAATCAACCGGGGTAATAACGCCAATCCCTGGCGTTATTACCCCCGGATACTTATTGCGCAGTAAATCCCAAACTACAAATTATCTCGAGAAGATATCCAAAATCTTCTACAACAATTTGAAAGTACATGAAATACACTACAAATTTATGTAATAAACAAAGTATTTCTGGATAAAAAATATAGTCTTCAGATCAAAAACCTTATCTCGCAAATTTTAGATCAAGCGTTAATTTTAGTTGCTTGTAAAAACAGTAAGACCTAAAAATGAAACAAATTAACTTGAAGCGTTTTTTGCGATTTATATGACTCAAAACCCTTCTGCGCAGAGCACATGGGTGTCATTTACCTGATTATTTCATAATTATGCAAAATACAAGCACTTGGCGTTATTACCCCAGGGTACCTTATCTGAAAAATACCGCGTCAATGTCAGCCGAAGTCTACCGAAGGATACCGTGCCGAAGTCTGTCGAACTGAAACGACGTTAGCCGGAGTGTTATTTTTTTTTTTTTTTTTTTTTTTTTTTTTTTTTTTTTTTCTCGTTACGGAATTTCTAGATTCGGTCGCCGCGCTCAAAGCCCGTGATAAAAGCTATGCAATAACTTAAAAAAAGCAATAAACTGAAATAAAATTCTTCGTACCTTTATCCGCTGTTTATTATGTTCCTCTGAAAAATATCGTTCAAAAATATGCTTTTACTTAGAATTTGTTTTTCAGTATGTGAAGATTTAACTGTGCCAGTAATTCTGAATTTTAATCCTTCTGAATTATCATTCTAGAGTTCCGAGGGGAAGATTGCACTTTTTGACCATTAAAAACATAAAACTTCAAATCTGCCGGAAGGGGGGAGGGCATTTCTGTGCTTAAGGGGAGGAAGACTGTTCCTCTCGGGTCACCCCCGAAATGTAACATAGGACGTGAGAGCGAAGATTTTCCTCAACCTACCCCTTACTACCACCAACTTTATCTGTGATCACAAAATTTTTTGACACACTGCTCTGATAAATTTAGAGGATTTTAACTTTTTTCCTTGCTTAAAACTAATTTATTTTTATTCTTTATCACTAAAATTACTGTCCGCTATTCGGAATGTACCCTATTCAGAGATTAAACATACAAAACTTGAGGTTTTGGGAGTGGGGATTGGAAAACTCTCCGTTAAATAGGAATCCCGGAAAAAATCGTCCCGGAAAAAATCACCCCGGTAAAAATCTCCCCCGGGAAAAATCGCCCCCGGAAAAAACAGTAGCCAAAAAAAGAAAAAGAAAAAAAAAACTTATGTTAATTAAGATTGAAAAAGCCCACACTTATGTATAACAAAGATTTGATGACTTTGATTAAGGGAATTATAATTTCATGTAAAACACGTGTTAATTACTCGTATTTTTACTCGAACGTGTATTTGAATCCTGTTCACAGATGGTCAAGCGTCTCTTACATTTCAAAACATTTTTTTCTTTCCCCCAACCAAAGAAAGTAGACTGGTACCTCTCTTTGCCCCAACTAATCTGGCGACGCATCATACTGCACGGGGGGAGGGTCGATAGGGGAGTGCCGGACTGTTAGACGGGGTGCGAAGTAGCTGTCACCTTTCAATTAAACAGGATTAGCGCATTGGCGTGAATTTGTAAGGAGTATCCGGGCATCCATTTTGTAGGCTGGTGGAATTATAGAATTTTAAACAGCTCTTCAAGAAAACAAAATGTGACTGTAGTGTTTCTCTCTTTTTAGCGTTAATAAATGCATTGTGTTTCTTTTTAATTAAAACTCCGTAAATTTTAAAACATACTAAATATAATGGAGCCATTGCAAATCACAAGTAACACACACACACACATGCACACACACACACACACATATATATATGGCAGAGAGGGGATGTGGGTATCTGTTAACTAAATGCTCCATATTTTAATATATCATAAATATAAGGTGCCGGTAATTTGAAAAGTTTCTAGGAATACAATTTAACAGACATATTGAAAAAATGGGATATATGGGTAGAAGGCAAAAATGATTAAAACCATAAACTAGTCCCTGCGAGTTAATTCACAAGTATTGTTATACAGTCATCTTTTATTGCATTTTCAAAGAATTATTTTCATTTTATTCCCCTGTCGAAGATTACCAAACGATTTTACGCCTTCCAAGCCATTAAGAGACTACTTCAGTCAAGCGAAAAGACCCATTCGCTAATCCTATAAAAAAAAATTATAAAGATATCTGGGTTGCATTTCGATGTTTAACTTTTTTTTTTTCACTGGATAGATGAGATCGATCTGTACAAAGGACGTTTTTATTTTTTTGTTTTTGTTTACAGATGTTTTTAATGAGTATACTTTAATTTACTTAAATGATATTTTATTTGAATGAGCATACTTTGATTTTCGAAACCAGTTTCAAATATTAAAGCATTCTCAAAAAAAAAAAAAAAACAATTGAAATTGAAGAAGTAAAAAAATGTCTTGTACAGGCCAATTTTTGCTATCCATTGCAAAATTATATAAAAATATTGAAATGTAACCTAGATACTTTTGCACATTTTTCTCATTTAGCATTAGTAAACGAATCTGTTTGGATTCTTGACTAAAAGATTTCGTCCTTAAAAGAAACTAGCATACCAAATTTAAAAAAATTCCTGCCAGCTTGACCTACAGGCGCAGATTGATTTTGAAGTTAAGTGCTCATTTCAACAATAAAAAATAAAATATAATAGAGGTAAACCGAGTTTTAACAAGTATATTTGGCCGCTTTTAAAGAATTTTTCTTTTGTTTTATTTTATTTTATTTTATTTTATTTTATTTTATTTTATTTATTTTTTGTCAGAGCTGGTTTTATTAGAATCATCTTATGCGTAATTCGGCTCAAAATCCTCAGTTTGACAGCATATTTTGAAATATAGTCTGGATTTATCCAACCATCGACCACTACTCATTTGAGAACAAATTCGAAATAAAAATGAGTTAGAAACTAGGCAATTTGTAATTTGAATACATTCTATATTCTTCAATCATGATCGCTTCCAGAAATTCTGTTCAAAACGCCCACTTTGGCAGCATATTTTGAAATATTCTTCAGTTCTTGTAAGTCACAGCAACTTTGGATTTGAATATCTCTGTCAGACATTTAGCTATAAAAATCAAAATTTTTTTGATCAATTCAGGAACGTATAAGGAATAATTTCCTATAATACGAGAATTTTGTCTTACGGGGCCGCATAATAATTTAAAATCAAATAGACACCCCCCCCCCCCAAAAAAAATGGAGCTGCAATTAATGTCATCACATTTTGCCGCCTTTTTTATGAAACTTTGTTACTGGAAGTAAGTGCCTAGAGGCGATATTAAAGGAGCTAGCCTGTTATGCTAATTACGACTCACTCTCTCTCCATATTTATATGCTTACATATAGATAGATAGATTAATGAAGTTTTTTATTGATTGTAGTTTTGGGGTCTAGGGGTCATAATCGGTGTAGATTTGCAAAATAAATAAATAAATAAATAAATAAATAAATAATAAGTAAATAAATGCAGAAATTGTAACATAAGAACGATCGCAATAGGTAGTATTCTATACAAAATCTACTTTCTTAATTAATCTTCTTAATAATTTTCGTTTTCACCCATAATCATTTAATTTTAATTTATTTTTTCCAGAAAGAAAACAGGAAAATAAAAACAAGTTTTCTGTTCAACATTTAAAAAATTAAGGAAATTTTAAATGTCACAGTATATACAGGGTGAGTCATAAATATCGAAACAATAGGTTATCTCCTTAAATATTGCCCCTAGACTCATGCTTCCAGCTGCAAAAAATTATCAAAAAAGGTGAATTTTTTGATAAGTTGCAACTCCATGGGGCCTATTTGAAAAAATACGAAAATTAATTTTTTATACGTATTTCCCCGTATGGCAAAATTCCCAATTAGGAAATTATTCCTTATCCATTCCTAAATTAAAAAAAAAATCTCCATATCTAAAAATTTCACAGAGATATTAAAATGCAAAATTCTCAAAAATTCGTGAATTCGTTTTCATGCCTGAAAACGAAGAGTTTTTAATTCATTTTGAATGCAAGTGTGGGATCATCCATAAATTATTCGTTATTAAATGTATCGGACTGTAGAGGTCTGCACGGGCCCGGGCCGGCGGAATAATTCTAAAATTTCTTACGGGCCGGGCCGATAAAAAAATTTAATTGAACGTTGAAAGTCTAAGAATCTAAGTAATCATTAATGTTTCTAATGTATATTTCATGCAAAATATACGATAACTTCATTCCATAGATATGTACGCAGTATTCTTAAAAAAATCGTAATTACATGAAAAAAATCTGAATTTTTTAGAAATAGTAAAAAAATGACAGGCCAGAACAGTCCGTGCCTAGAAAGGAAAATATAAACGGGCCGGGCCCGGCCGGAATAATAGAACCACTTGTCGAAAATGAGTCGTTTTCGATATATCCGACAATTTATGTCACGTAGCTCTAGTGCCCACTTAAACGGGCTCAGAAGTTGAAAAATTTTCAAAAAATCGATTATTTTTTTATGATATAGTTTGATTATTCAATTAATTCTTAATTCAATGCAAAAAACTGCATAAAAATATTAGCATTTTTAACGGAGTTATAAGCATTTATGTATCAATACTTATACATAGCCGCATCCATATAATTTGAACTTTAAGTCGTGTTTTACAAAACTTGATTTTTGACGAATAACACCAAGATTTAAAAAAAAAAAACTATTTAATAAAATGGTTTTTATTTTATTTTATTTTTTTTTTTTGCATGCATATAACATCATAATCTAGATTATAAATTAAGGATATAACTATCACTTAATAAAACAGTATTAAAAAATCTCTCAAAGTTGAAAATTTAAAAAAACCCTAAAAAATACAACTTTTTTTTCCATTAAAAATACTCAAAATATTAAACTATCTAAGATATATTAATTCAAAATCTAGATAATAATGTTATATGCATGAAAAAAAAAAATAAGCCATTCTATCAAATAGTTTTTTTTAAATCTTGGTGTTAGTCATACAAAATCAAGTTTTGAGAAAAAGCGACTTAAAGTTGAAATTATATGGATGCGGCTATGAAAGTGTTGATACATAAATGCTTATAACTCCGTTAAAAATGCAAATATTTTTATGCGGTTTTTTGCATTGAGTTAAGAATTAAATGAATAATCAAATTAGATCATTAAAAAAAAAAAAAAAAAAAAAAAAAAAAAAAAAAAATCGATTTTTTGAAAAGTTTTCAATCTCTGAGCCCCCTTAAAGGGGAACCGCAAAAAAATTTAGTCTCGATTTTAACGACAGTGGTATCGCTGAAAAGATATAATTGTGAGGATTAAAAAACTCAATGTAATCACCCATTGGAAATGAGACGTTTTCGAGATATCCGACAATTTGTGCCACATAACTAATGCTGGAAACTGTATAAATAGTCGGATATCTTGTACTGTGACATAAATTGTTGGATATACGGTCATTCTGATAAGCCACCTCCGTAAATTTCGGGGTTCATTGGTTGAGTATAAAGGGTAAGAACAAAGGGGTTCGCTCCTAATTTAGGCAAATGCATTTTCCATGCAGAAATAACCGATTAGCTTGAAATTTTGGATATGAGTTACGGCTGTACATTGATAATTTTGGAGGTTCTTTGGTTAAGTATAAAGGTGAACAGACGATTCATATTCGTCCTTAAATTACATAAATGTGTTTTTATGCAGATTTATCCGATTTTCTTCAAATTTTGGATAGGGGTTCTTTCTGATAAGGCAAATCCCTGAATAGTTTTGGAAGTTTAACGATTAAGCATTAAGGAAGAAATCAGGGATTGCCCCTTCAAATTACATAAATGAGTTTTTATGCAGAATTATCGGATTTGCTTCGAATTTCAGATAATTTTTGCTTTTGATAAGGCGTATCTCTGATTAGTTTTGGAGGTTCAATGATAAAGTATAAAGGTGCGAAATGGGGAAGTTAATCCCTTCACATTGTTTATCGAGGGGAATTATTCTTTCAAAAAATTAAGGCTATATTAAACAATCAGAAGCCTGCACGGGCTGGAATTTCCAGGACTGGGACCAGACCAGCTCATTATAAAACTCAAAAGCTCGGTCTGACCCGGACACAAATCAGTGAAAACCGGGCTGGAAAGTTCAGGCCCCTTCACAATTTCTACTATTTCTAAAACATTCAATTTTTTATCGTATAATTAAGATTTTTTTAAAAAAATCTTAAATCCTCTTCTCTTCCTTTACATAATTTTTAAAATTTTAACATTCAAATAAAAAATTAATTAGGTTTAGAATAAAAGAAAATTAAAAGCATCGTAACTTTTGAAGCTGTATAATAAAAGTAGATTAAAAAAAATATTTCTATATCATTTTATTAAAGATTTCAAATCCAAATTCATTCTCAAATCTAAAGGAGCTAGTTTCCGAATACATTTCTGAATTCATTTCTTTTTCTTTCTTTTTTTTCTTTTTTTTTTTTTTTTTAGAAAATGCATCAGATATTTTTATTCATAAACTATGTAATCAAATGGCGACAACGACATCCATTTTTTGATACAATCAATTTAATGAAAATACTGTGAATGTTGGCGTTTTGAATAGATTTCCGCAAGTGACCGCAAGGAAGAAATATCTGCAACCATTTGATAAGAATCTCTTATATCTCAAAAAGGTTATATTTTATTTACCAAAAATGAAAAACACTATTCGATTTCAAATTCCCGAAAGAAATTTATTTCGACTCGACCCGGTGTCAAAATTAAAAGTTCAGCCCGAGCCTGGCTCGGGCTCTTCATAGTTTCTCAGTTCACGGCCTGTACAAATATCAAGGAAAACAGTGCGGGTGAGGCCCAATGTGGACCGACTCAATTTCGACAAAAAATTCAGGTTTTAATTTAAATACAGTTGAGATTCCTTTAAAGAATATTATTGTGTGTATACACTGTAAAAAATTTTGCCGTTAAAAAACGGAAATAGTACTGGTAATCTAGACGCCAGTACTACTTCCGTTTTTTAACGGAAAAAAATTTCCAGGAATAGTTCCGTTTTGTCACAAAATATTTCCGTTTTTTAATATTTCCTTATGTAAAAATTTTCGTTTGAAAAGTTAAAAGAATTTTTCAAGGACAAACTAACAAGGACATCTTTGTGATTTTTATTCTTTACTTTACAAAGGCACGTTAATATCAAGGACACATTATATACATTTAATTAAAACAACAGAGAAGAAATATTACTAACCTTCCATGGGGTTTGAACTCACGACCTTGTCTGTCGTAGCCGGTAGTGTAATACCATTACGCTATGATTTCATATAGCACCATTTCAAATACCTTTACTTATTCCGGATGCATTTCATGAAGTAAAGACAAGATTTTTGAACGCGGGTTTATTTTTGTAGAGATAATATTTTTTTTATTGAACGGACAGTTCTAAATCAAGTTTTACAGATTTTCTTTCTATAATTTCTAATAGTTAGCTTTTTAATTTTAGCTTTATATAAAAAAAAGTTTAACCTTTAAAATATTACATGCATAAATGAAAGTATTAAAAATTTTGTTTCCTTCTTTTTTGGAAGAGTTTTAAAGCTATTTTATTCATATTTATTTATTTATTTTATAAAAGGATACTAACACACTTAAAAAAAAAAACCAAAAAAAAAACATGTATTTTAAAAAGTATTTTGTATGACGATCTATTGTAAACTCGGATACCCGGGTTGATACCCGGATCTAAACTTTTGGCAAGGAATGAAGGGCGCCATTATTAATAGGATTCAAAACATACAAGAAGAAAATCATTTTTTAAAATTAGTAGAGGTATAATGCAGTAGAGACATAATGCCCCTATAGATCTGTAATACCATGTAAGAAAAAAAAAAAAAAAAAAAAAAAAAAAAAGAGGGAAAAAAATCAAAACAATTGTATATTTTGAATTACATTCATTATACATTTTTCTGCGAAGGGTTATCTTAAACATTTTTTAACTGGACGGAGCCAGGAAATGAAATATCGCTATCATTAGATTAAGATAGTAATCAGAGATATTTTCAAGTTTTTTGGCACACAAATATTCTGCAATACTTTTTTTTGATTTTTTTTTTTTTTGGGGGGGGGGGGGGGGGAGGGGAAGTTTAAGTTTTCCATTATAAAAAGTACAGAAACTAAGTCATGGGTGGTTCTAAAAAGAGAGCCTGGAAAAGCTCTAATTGATGGAAATCCTTTCTCAAGATTTTATAATAAAAAAAAGAAGAAAAAAATTTATTAAAATTATCCAACGTTTAAAAGGTCTGTGGGGAAGATCCCATCTTATAAAACAACGAAATGGCCAATGAAAAAGTGTCAATAACAAAAATGCGGAACTATAATGTACAAAGGAGGGGGAGGATCGCTTATTTTTTTCTACATTTTACTTTTTAACATATTAAAAAAATTATTGCCGACATTTATTGATTCCTATGGGCCTAATTCTCATAAAAAAGATTTATAAAGAGTAACTAGAAATTAGTGAAGAAATGTGATTAAGTTTTTGAAAGAACCAATCCTGTGTGTGCTGTTGTCTTTCTTTTAATATATTGCGTTATAATTGTTGATGCGTGAAAGAGATGATGCGTTGTAGGAGATTTTTAAAGCATATCCCAAGCAAATATCAAGCATTTTAAATGAAGTATTTTTTACAAGCGAATTTTACTTTTTTTAAGACTAGAAGCAGGAATCCTTCAAAAGGGCGCCAAGAAAACCTCCAAAGAGCGCCATGGCGCTCGCGGGCGCCGCGTTGGACAGCCCTGCTCTAGATTTACCACTCTAAACCCACATTTCAGTTCGTATCAGTTTTCAATCCAATTTTTGGTTGTGTAACAGAAACGAGCAAGAAAAAACTTTTAAACAATGAAATATTATTTTATTATCGGGTTTTAGAGTTATGAATGTTAAAACTGTTTTTAAATCCAAAAGGAAAAATTTATGACGTAATTTTTAATTTGTTTTTGTTCAGAAATGCTTGAAACTAGCCGGTGTTGATGATCAGAAACTATCTAATCAGTCACAAACTCATGCTTCCATTTTTTTTTTCAAACCAAATAGATCTTTTAATAAATAATATCAAAGTGGGCGTTTTGGATCAAATTCTCGCGCGAAAGATAAATAACCACTCAAACAGGGACGGAAATGTGTTTGTCACGTGATCAAAATCGCTTAGACCTCTTTAGGTAATTTAATGATAAAAATAAAATGGAAAACACAGTTCGTTTCCTGATCTCTGTCATCATCAGACTTTGCAGTTTTATACAGGATGTTTCTAAATTCATGGTACAAACTTTAAGGGGTGATAGTACACATCAATACAAGCAATATTAAATAGGAAACTAAGGGTCCCAAACGTCTTCCAAAGGAGATAGGCGCCATTAAAGTTTAGGGCCCAAAAATTCAAATGATTATAAAAGACAGAAAAATTGGTCGAATCGTTTGCGGTTTTCACTAAAATTAGTCTTTATGTCAGTATTGTCTTGAAAATAAATTATAAAGATAAATTTCAAAAAATGCCGATAGAGAGCGATTTAGACTTTGGAGTAACGAACAACTATATTTTACCATTTTTTTTTTCATCTTATTAAATTTTTTAGAAACTTAGACATAAACTTAAATTTTGAGCTAAAAATCTAAATCGTTGGGA
Organism: Maratus speculifer; assembly: GCA_964019185.1. NCBI lineage: Eukaryota > Metazoa > Arthropoda > Arachnida > Araneae > Salticidae > Maratus > Maratus speculifer. The sequence continues at coordinate 310,548,441 of OZ025297.1, read as the reverse complement.
GTGGGTTAAGCAGAGCAAACTGAACTGTGAGGGGAGTGTCGGACGCTCCTCTCAGTCCACAAAACTTTGAAGAATGTCCTAGGTAGTTTTAGCTGCCACCACCGATATTAATGGGTGATATCGGTCACCTGCTGTGAGGATTGGGTAAAATAACACTGACGCTGTTAATGAACTGAACTAACAGTTTATTTAAGATATAGATATGTACACAAGAAACAATATTTACAACTATCTACAATTACAACTCGGATATAGATGATCCGGTTCAACATTAAATTAACTACCATAAACGTTGGTTGTGTACCGTTCAACTTACACTTTCTTCCTCACACTCAACGCACGTTGGATACGCTTTATCAGAGATTACTGCAGAATCTCAATACACAAGGGTACTAGGCCTCCCTTCTCGGCCTATAACACTATCCACCGGGACGCCTTGTCCCACGCTCAAAATATACACTATCCAACAGGACCACAAATCCTGAGCGACCTATCGGTCTCAACGCCAAGCGAGAACTCTCCTCAACCTCTCTGTCCAGAGTTGACCTTGTCAGAGATCTTCCTTCCCCCAGCAGGGCCTCTTAGAGTTCCTCCATTGGTTCAATTCCGCATACCAACCTTGAGTCATGACATCTACTGTTTACACATCACTCCAATAGCTAGATGACAGCTGAGGCACGCCCCGCGGCCATCACTTTCATTCATCAACGAGTGCGTCATCTGCACACCTGTGTCCACATCTGTCATTCGTTATTATAGAAAAGAAAGAAAGGTATTTCGAACTTCACGGATACACAACCCACAATACATAAAATATTCAGATAAGGAAACGTCATTCCTTTCTAATTCAGGGCAGATGTCTTCTAGGAACCTGACACCCCCCACCTTAGCGGAAAATATGCCTCTTAGGGGCTAATTTTCCCCAAACATATATTAATATTACGGAAGAGTTCAATAGTCTCTTTGCAGATTTCTTCATTCTAAATATTACATAGGCATTTTCAGGTGTCTGAACATTCTCTACTGACATCTCTACTGAATCTTATACTAATACTACTATTACATAAACAATACACATGCTCATTTACTATTATAAACACAAAACTTAAAAAAAAAATATTTACACACACACAAAAAAAATTAGACATGTGATGACATCCTTTAAGGTTGTCTACTATTTTGACATTGATACTGATGGGCTAGTAACTGGTTGTTCTTCCCAGCTCTTTCTCTGTAGCCTCGAAATTGCATCAGCATTCAAATGTTGAACTCCGGGACGATGAGAAATGCTCAGGTTCCAGCGTTGCAAGGCTAGAGCCCACCTAGTGAGTTTGGGCGACCTTGGGGTTGTTTCCGTGAGAAATTTTAATGGATTATGATCGGTAATGACCTCAATTTGAGATCCATAAGTCCACTTTTCAAACTTCCGCAACCCGAAGAGAACACTCCAAGCCTCTTTCTCTATACTCGGCCAAGCACGCTGAGCCCCTGACAATTTCTGACTGGCAAAAGCTATAGGTTTAAACTGACCTTTTTCATCTTTTTGAGTAAGACAACATCCTACTGCAAGGTCGGAAGCATCGGCGTGAAGCTGATATTCCCGGCCTACGATAGGTGTAGCCAAACTCGTCACTTTACACAACTCATCTTTAAGAGTATTAAATGCTTTTTCTGCCCTTTCATCCCATGGTACAGTATTTTTGACATTTCCTTTGGTTAATTCGGTTAAGGGTATAGCTATCTCAGCATAATTTGGAATATAAGATCGGTAGAATCCCATTAATCCCAAAACTGATCTAACTTCCTTTTTAGTCTTTGGTCTCTTTAAGTCCCTTATTGCTCCGATTTTCTCCTCATCAGGTGCATGAGTTCCACCCCCAATAACATGACCTAAAAACTTAGTCAATTTCTCTCCAAATTTACATTTGTCTAGTCTAATCGTAAAATTTCTATTTTTCAACTCTTCAATGACAGCCCTGACATGCTCACAATGCTCTTCCCAGGTATCGGAGAAAATGATGACATCATCAATATATGCTTCTGCATACCTCCGATGACCTTGGAGAACCTCATTCATGTCTTTTTGAAACGTAGCAGCAGCCCCTGATAATCCAAAAGGCATTGTACGCCACTGATAAGTTCCGTTATGCGTCGTAAAAGCTGTCAGAGGTTTACAATCCTCAGCCATATTAATTTGCCAATAACCCCTCAATAAATCTATTGAAGATAAATATTTAGCCGCCCCTGCGGTATACATAATTTCTTGGGAATCTTTCATCGGGAAGGTGGGAACCTGCGTTACAGAATTTAAAGCTCTGTAATCAATACACATTCTGACAGTTGCATCTTTTTTCGCAACGCAAACAATTGGATGGCTAATTTCAGCATTCGACGGTTCGATTAGATTTAATTCTAATAACTCCTGAATCTGCCTATCCACTTCCTCTTTATAAGCTACCGGCACGCTATATAACTTTGGTTTTTTTCCTTTCTACACCCGGTTTCAGATCAATACGATGTTCCCCTACTTCCGCTGGTCGTACAGGACCCATAAACACTTCTTTATTTTCCCTCAAAATGGACTTTAAATCTTTGACTTGACTATTAGATAGCCCTTTTATTTCAAACCTTTCAATATCCCGTTCTATCTCTTGATCCCGGTTCAAAATAGGAATTTCCCCAACTTCTCCAAATTCCTCATCACCTTCGAAAACAATATTAACTATATTACATTTAGCGATAAATTCTCTTATCTTATTTTGGTGCACATGCTTCCTACTCCCATCGGCTAACTCAACAATAAACGAATGCTGGTTTCGTTTTTCTACAATAGTTGCCGGCCCTTGCCACCTAGAATATAACTTATTAGTCGAATCGGGGATTAACAGTATAACTTTATCGCCTACCTCAAACGTTTTTTCTTTTGACCTTAAATTATAATGATACGCCATTCTATTTTGTTGAACCTCAGACGACAATTTTGCCTCATTTGCGGCTCTTTCTAAGCGGTTCTTAAGTTTATCCAAGTACTCATGAATCGGCGTAGTATCTAACTGCGCTCCCTTATTTTCTCCTGCCCATGACGACTTAAGAATCGATAACGGACCCTCCGGCGCTCTACCATATAATAACTGGAAAGGTGCGATTCCCGTCGTAGAATTTGGGACTTCCCTATACGCCCATAATATAAATGGTATTTGTTCATGCCATTTTTTTCCTTCTTCCCTAATCGTATGATGTAGCATACGTTTAAGGGTCTGATTAAATCGTTCCACAAGTCCGTTGGACTGTGGATACTGTGGAGTCGAAAATCTTGGACTAGTACCTAACCTTTTCTCAAATTCTTTCGTTAAGTCGGCAGTAAAATTGGTTCCATTGTCGCAGGCAATTACATTAGGAATTCCTGTTCTCATAAATATTTGAAGTAACGCCTCACACGCGGTTTTAGCAGTTAAACTTTTTAGAGGGATCGCATCCGCCCATCTGGTATGCTGATCAATTAAAGTAAGTATATACCGATGCCCTTGTGAACTTTTAGGATCAATAGGCCCAATTAAATCAACATTAACAACCTGAAATGGAAGTTCCGACCGCGACACTGGGGAAATAGGAGCTCTATCATTTACTTTAACCCCTCTAGTCAATTGGCACTCTAAACATGATTCACAAAACTGTTTAGCTTCTTTTGCCATTCCCTCCCAATAAAAAGAATACCTTATTCTCTGCAACGTTTTGTTGGCTGCATGATGCCCTCCAAATACCGATGAATGCGCTAATTTTAAGATTTCTTCCCTTCTTACCTTGGGTACTACTAATTGCGCTATAGTTTCGCCTAACAATTTCTCTTTATGATACAATAATCCGTTTACAATATAATAATCCCCTTTTTCCTTTTTAGCTAATTCCCAAGCTTTCTCTAATTATTTACATTCCAACTGGGATTTCTTAAGCATATCTGAGTTACTAACAATAGATTCATTATTTTCCTCCGTTTCAGTTTTTTCTGGATCCTGACTTTGTACATTTTGCGATCTCGCGTCTATTACGTAAACATTACAGCTATCGTTACTTACATCTTCCTTTTCATTCGAGTTATCAATAATAATTTCGGAACTTTTTAATTCTTCGGACTCTATCAATGGCTCCTCAAGATTGACACCTGACAACTCATTAATCACCTCGGGATGTAAAATTACTTGCTCATTAATATTATCAGTTACTGCGCAAAGTACTTCCTGATGAATGATATTAGTTTGCCCGAATTGCGGAATAGCTAGCGGTAGCTTAACTAACGGTGATTTAACAGCTTCACCAAATAACCCTTGTAAATAAATACTACCCGCTCCCTTTAATTTCTCTTCCGGTACTAAATCTTTATGAACAACACTAATCTCACATCCAGAATCAACCAATCCCTTTGCTTTTTGCCCATTAACACTAACTTCAATTTTCTCAAGTTTATTTAATTTCTCACCAATAACATTAGTTTTCTGCTCGGCCTTTGCCGATATTCTAGCCACAATAGCCCCATTAGGTAACTCTTGATTTTCTTTCACCATAATCTTATGAACACCTGCTTTCTGGTCTCGCCCTTTATTGCCATTATTAGTTCCCTCATTACCCACTTTATTACAAAAACGTTGGTAATGACCTCTCAAACCACACTTAAAACATTTAGGCCCTGAAGCATCATTCGTCTTCTTAAACTCTGTTTTCCTATCCGGAAAAGAATTACACTCATTACTACCATTTTGCCTCCAACCACCACTAAATTTATTATCCTCCCTCGGTCTCATTTTTTCATTGTTTACGTACTTATCTTTACCTTTAAAGTTTTTATGCGTAACCGCATAAGACTTATGTTTAGCATCAAAATAATTATCACACTCTTTAGCAATTTTAGGAGCTTCTAACCATTTACCCTGGTGAGTTAAACTAATATATGCTGCAGTATCCTCATCTAGCGTACTCATTAGCTTATCAGTAACTATTAACTGGTTGACCTTTTCATAAGTGTCCGCACCTCTAATTTTACAATAATTTTCCCACGTAGCTATTAAACGCGATACAAATAATACATGGGTTTCGTTCGGATTTCTCCTAGCTTTCCGGAAATTTTCTAAACATGCCTTCGGGGTTGGCTCCTGTTCCCTTAGGACTAACTCCTTTAATTCCTCATAATTCTCCATTTGTTCCTTAGTGGTATAAATTAACAAATTATCCGCCTTATCTCCTAACATATTTAGTAGAATTTCGGCCTGTTGGTTTTCCGGTACATCTTTAGTTTGGAATGCCCTTTCTAAACTGTTGAAAAATAAATTCCATCCCTCAGTCCCTTCTGGTACTTTGATAGATAGAGTTTTAACACTTTTGATCAATTTTTCGATGTTACTTTCATTACTAGATTCCCTAGATCCATTAGAGTTATTTACTGAACCTTGAACTCTGAGCCTTTCCATTTCTAATTCATGTCCCATCCTCAATTTCTCCATTTCTAACTTTTCCTGTTTTTCTAACTTTTCCTGCTTTTCTAACTTTTCGAGTTCTAACTTTTCGCGTTCTAATTTTTCCTGTTTTTCTAACTTTTCGCGTTCTAATTTTTCCTGTTTTTCTAACTTTTCGCGCTCTAATTTTTCCTGTTTTTCTTCACGCTCTAACCTTTCCTGTTTTTCTAACTTTTCGCGTTCTAATTTTTCTTGTTCTAATCGTTCTGCAACAATAGTGTCAGATAATTCCTTAATAACCCCCTCGTCATACTCATCACTGTCCATTATCTTTTTCTTAAGCTGAATTCTGGTATCATCTTCCGCGAATTCAACACCCAATTCTTCGGCTATCCCCTGAAGATCAACCTTTTTTAGTTTTAATAAGAAAGCCATACCTTCACCGATTGTTATAACCACCCCACAAGAATAGTTAAACCTACCAAATTAATATTTCCGAAATTTCTAACTTAGTACAGATATTTCTCCACTTATTAAACTAATTAATACCCTTCAGATAATCAATACATTTCATTTCTAATTAACCTACTGAATACTCTAATTTTCCTCAACCATTGATATCACACAATATACTTCCAATAAAACAAAAGGTAAAAGAGTAATTCGATTTGATTACTATGCAATATAGGTCTCAATGTATACACTTAGATAACAACATACAATTTACATAATCATACTGATACGTTGATATTGAATAGAAGTATTGATGTCAATCAAGAAATCCACATAAAGAAAAATTGAAACACATGCATACATAAATTTCTACAATTATCCTAACTAAAATATTTCCGAACTCAATACTGGTTCTTATACTTAAAACAAATATACTGAAAATCTTTACTTTTATTTTTACTCACTATGGCTCTCTTTTGAGCCTTTTTTTTTTCACTATGGCTCTCTTTTGGGCTTTTTTTTTTCTCACTATGGCTCTCTTTTGAGCCTTTTTTTCACTATGGCTCTCTTTTGAGCCTTTTTTTTTTCACTAGTATTGGCCAATTAAAATTTTCATTTGCTTAGAATTTTGATAATGTAACTCTTAAAATTTAAACAGTATTGCTTCATTTAACAATTACTTTAACAATAATTTAGATTTAATGCATTAATTTAGTTCACTAATATCATTATAAATAGCATACCATTATCATCTCAAATTATTATGACCTTTCTTTAAAACAATAGCAATATGGTTACTAATTCTTTACACCTATCTGAGCACAATTATTTCATTGCACATAAATTACATAGACAATTTACTTAAATTACTATTAATTATACAACAATACAATTTGGTTCGAGATGTCAGAAGAAATGAATGATCAAAACACCTTACCTTATACTTTATTTGGTGGGGTACTCTTCTATTCACAGATAGCTCCACGATCTAGCGGTAATATGGCACAACAGTTCAGTTTAGTTCTTTCTAATAAAGATACGCACAACACTTTAGTCCACACTAGACGATATGGCACGATACTTTATCACACACTCGACGATCCGGCACGATACTTTAGCACATACTCGACGATACGGCACAACACTTTACACACATTCGACGCTACGGCACGACACTTTACACACATTCGACGCTACGGCACGACACTTTACACACATTCGACGATACGGCACGACACTTTAGCATACAATCGACGATCCGGCACGATGCTTTAGCACATACTCGACGATATGGCATGACCACACAAGAATTCCACTGGATACTCTGGCATTAACAGACTGCAACACGGCTCGCTGGTCACTGGTTTCAGGCGATTCTATCCCGATGCTGCCAACAATTTGTCGGACGCTCCTCTCAGTCCACAAAACTTTGAAGAATGTCCTAGGTAGTTTTAGCTGCCACCACCGATATTAATGGGTGATATCGGTCACCTGCTGTGAGGATTGGGTAAAATAACACTGACGCTGTTAATGAACTGAACTAACAGTTTATTTAAGATATAGATATGTACACAAGAAACAATATTTACAACTATATACAATTACAACTCGGATATAGATGATCCGGTTCAACATTAAATTAACTACCATAAACGTTGGTTGTGTACCGTTCAACTTACACTTTCTTCCTCACACTCAACGCACGTTGGATACGCTTTATCAGAGATTACTGCAGAATCTCAATACACAAGGGTACTAGGCCTCCCTTCTCGGCCTATAACACTATCCACCGGGACGCCTTGTCCCACGCTCAAAATATACACTATCCAACAGGACCACAAATCCTGAGCGACCTATCGGTCTCAACGCCAAGCGAGAACTCTCCTCAACCTCTCTGTCCAGAGTTGACCTTGTCAGAGATCTTCCTTCCCCCAGCAGGGCCTCTTAGAGTTCCTCCATTGGTTCAATTCCGCATACCAACCTTGAGTCATGACATCTACTGTTTACACATCACTCCAATAGCTAGATGACAGCTGAGGCACGCCCCGCGGCCATCACTTTCATTCATCAACGAGTGCGTCATCTGCACACCTGTGTCCACATCTGTCATTCGTTATTATAGAAAAGAAAGAAAGGTATTTCGAGCTTCACGGATACACAACCCACAATACATAAAATATTCAGATAAGGAAACGTCATTCTTTTCTAATTCAGGGCAGATGTCTTCTAGGAACCTGACAGGGAGGTTCAATTCCAAATGATTATAAAAAACGGAAAAATTGGTCAATTGATTTGTGATTTTCACTAAAATTATTCTTTATGTCAGTATTATCTTGAAAATAAATTATATAGATAAAATTCAAAAATGCCGAGAGGGCGCTTTAGACTTTGGAGTAACGTACAACTATTTTTTATCGTTATTTTTTGCATCTCGTAAAAATTTTTTAGAAGCTTAGACATAAATTTTGAGATGAAAATCTGAATAGTTGGGAGTGGATAAGTAGCGCAAACTGAACTTTGTTCAATGGGGGTGGGGAGGTTCAAATTTGAAATGATTTTAAAAAATAGAAAAATTGGTCGGTTTTCGCTAAAACTATTCTTTATGTCAATATTGCCTTGAAAATAAATTTTAAAGATATTTTTCAAAAAATTCCGCAAGAGGGCGCCTTAAACTTTAGAGTAACCAACAACTATTTTTAACCGTTATTTTTGTATCTAATTAAATGCTTGTAAAAGTTCAAACCTAAATTTTGAGCTCAAAATCTGCATCGTTGTGAGTAATTAAGTAGCGGAAAATTGAAATGTGTTCGATGGGTGGGGAGGGTAACATTTGAACTCCTGACCACAGTTCAGTTTGCGCTTCTTAACCACTCTCATCGATTTAGAATTTGAGCTCAAAATTTAAATCTAAGCATTTAAAAGCATTTAATTAGATACAAAAAATAACGGTTAAAATTAGTTGTACGTTACTCCAAAGTCTAAAGCGCCATCTATCGGCATTTTTTTAATTTTATCTTTATAATTTATTTTCAAGACAATACTGACATATAGAAAAATGTTAGTGAAAATCGCAAATCAATTGACCAATTTTTCCGTTTTTTATAATCATTTGAAATGTGAACCTCCCCCCACAGATCAGTTTGTGCTACTTAACCACTCCCAACGATTTAGATTTTGAGCTCAAAATTTAAGTTTATGTCTAAGCTTCTAAAAGAAATTAATGAGATGCAAAAAATAACGGTAAAAAATAGTTGTTCGTTACTCCAAAGTCTAAAGCGCCCTCTATCGGTTTTTTTTTTAAAAATTTATCTTTATAATTTATTTTCAAGCCAATACTGACATAAAGAATAATTTTAATGAAAACCGCAAACGATTCGGCCAATTTTTCTGTCTTTTATAATCATTTGAATTTTTGGGCCCTAAACTTTAATGGCGCCTATCTCCTTCGGAAGACGTTTGGGACCCTTAGTTTCCTACTTAATATTGTTTGTCTTGATGTGTACTATCACCCTTTAAAGTTTGTACCATGAATTTAGAAACACCCTGTATATTTCCGTTAAAAAATGAATTTGTAAATGTTACAATACGTTTTGCGCTAGTTCAACTCAGCTGTTGAGAACAAGTTTAAAGGAAAATATATTTTCAAATTGTAAAATTTAGTCCCAAAAAACAGGATAATGTCGTTTAATTGCGGAAACATCTTATTTTTATTTTCAAAACGAGAAGGAGTACCTTTATGCATTATGGCTGAGCAGCGGGGATACATTTAACAATAACTATAGAAAATGAAATAGATGTTACAGATTGTTTCATCTTGCTATAGGGACAGCTTATACGCGATGTGGCCAAAGGGAACCGACCGCTTGCGATTTTAGACATTTTGATAAATATCTAGAAAAATACACGAGGAATTATCTTGAAACTCCAGGTGTGTAAGCATAATATACAGTCACATATTACGGTGAAGATTTTTTCCCCAAAACTCCATAGGAGGCCATCAACAAATTGATTTTCCTGATTAATTATACTTTTTATTTCAAAAAAGTTTTCATTTTTTTTTTATATATAATGATGTTCTCCAATAAAAAATGCATAATTATCTGAAACATTCAATTGTTTAGAAATTTTGTGCTACGTTTTTTCTTTCAAGTTTCCATTTATCAAGAAGTATCAACTAGTCTTCATAGAACGTTGTATGGTTATTCATACAGGTGTGATAAGTTTATTGTATATAAATATTTATTTCTATATCTTTTCTCGTATACAATATATATAAGTATATAAAAAATAAAAAAATTTTACAAAATTTTGTATTATTAACATACATATAATATAGTCATTTGTTAAAAAAAAAAAAAAAAAAAGGCTATGTATATTATTAACAATAATTTTAATATCAGGAAAGATATGAAATTTTACCACTTGTCAACTGTTATAAGTTTATTGAAATTTATTGTTTATTGAAAACGTGTTTTGATTTCTTACGCAAAAAACCCATTAATTGAGATTCTTCCAGCTTTTAAAAAAATGCAAGGTAAATATTTCAGTGCATTTGATAAGGAAGCTCGAATTATACTATAAAAATTAAATTGATAGATATTATTAAAATGGGCCATTTTCTATACCTCATCTTTGTTCATGAAACTTTTTATGTTTATTATGAAGCATGTATTCGAAAAAAATATTTTTTCACTCTCAACAGCTCGAAAATTTGTGATACAATTTCAGACTTCTTTTAAAAGTAGAAACATGAAACTTGCCGAGAGGATTTTTGATGAAATGTATAAGATGCCGTTGTGATTTCCTTTTTTGCTCAATTCATTAGAATTTGATTTATAAACGATTATTTTCTCAGTATGATCCTTTTCTTCGTTCCCAGATCTGCAACTTCGAAAAATTCGGTTCAAAACGTTCACTATAGCAACATTTTTTGCAATATTTTCTGCATTTATTAAAAAATCGACAAGCACGGCACCTTATGTACTTTCGAAATAAGAGAATTTGCCAGTTTGATGCGTTTGAGAGCAGAAGCGAATTAAAAGATAAATCAGAAAATAAGCAGTTTGAATTGAAATACACCTTTAATGAAGCTAAATTTATCCCTTCAAATACTGCAGAGAAATATTTTTACATCTTAGTTATATGTCAATTGTATATCAAAAGCAAAATTGCATGTTGACTCTGAAAGAGAGCTGAGAGTAAATGATTAAAATGCATTTTTTTTTTTTTTTTTTTTTTTTTAAATAAGCATTTCTGAGATTATAAGTAACCACTCCCACAATATATATATATAAATAAATAAATATGTATGTATATATACATATGATACGTCTTTGACAACCACGTCATTTATGTGACTCATCTTTCTCTTATAAAGGTTCTTGCACTCCTAATTTAACTTGTATTACTAACTTGCTTTTTGATATCCACATTTGGTGATTCAATATGTTAAGAAGTACAATTTACAATGATGATTCTCTGCCCCCCCCCCATTTGTTCATAAAGTTCACTTTTTTTTTTTTTTTTTTTTTTTGATAAAGGCAGAATGTGTTTCAAAAGTGGCCATTGTGAACAGAATTTCCCAAAGCGATCGTGATTGAATAATTTGAAGAAGTATTCAAATGACAAATTTTGTTATTTGCATTTTCTGCTTTTATTCTAACTCATTTTTTATTTCATTTTGCTCTCAAATATATCTAATTAGCAGGTTCTAGTATTTAGGAAATGTATAATGCGACGCATTATGCAGTTTTGTGATAAAGGGAAAACATATTTTAAAAAATGGTGCCAAAATGGCATTTTGAACAAAAATTCCCGGAGCGATCGTAATTGACGAATTGAGGACGGATTCAAATAAAAAATTGCTTATTTTATGACTCATTTTTAAATTCAATTTTGCTCTCAAACGCATTCAATTGGCAGTTTCTCTTATTTAGGAACTATATAATGTGCCGTATTGATCGATAATTTTCATAAAGTCAGTATAAATTTCAAAAAATGCTATCGAAGTGGGCATTTGAGCTGAATTTCGCTTAAGATGATTCTGATAAAAGCAGCTGTTACAAAACAAAAAAAAAAAAAAAAAAAAAAAGAAATTAAAAATTCTTTAAAAGCGGCAAATGAAGTTGTTATATTGGGTTTATTTATAATCATACTTTATTTTTGGTTGTTGAAATGAACATTTAACTTCGAAATCTACCCCCACATATAGGCCATACCGACAGGGATTTTTTTTTTTTTTTTTCATATGAAATCTACCCAAAAATGCGGATAGGAAAGAAATTTACTTCAACAGTTTCCGTTATCTAAACATTTTCCTTTAAAAATTTAAATGATATTACAATCATATTACAATTCATATTTTTTTTTTTTTGTAAATTTATTTAACTCTGATTTGGAAACATTCCTTATGCCAGACGGCATCCTGACTTTTATCTAATTGAAAAAAAAAAAAAAAAAAAAAAAAAAAAAAAAACGAGTTTTATTATTTGAACGAAAAAAAAAAAAAAAAAAAAAAAAAGCATAAATAGTCCATCATGCTTTGTTATTTAGAAAATAAGGTTTCATTTTTTTTAAATAATAATTTTCTCCAGTAAAAAATGTGCATAATTACCCAAAATATTCAATTGTTTAGAAATTTTATGTAACTTTTTCCCCTTCAAGATTCCATTAATCACGAAGTAATCAGCAAGTCTTAATAGAGCGTTGTATGGATACAGATATCATCTATTCATACAGATACGTTCAGTTTATTGTATATAAATATTTATTTCTATAATCTTTTTCTTATACAAAATAATCATTATTCATAAGCATAAAGATTTTTTATAAAGTTTTGCATTCCTAACACATATATAATAAAATCATCTGTTTAAAAAAGAAAAAAAAAAAAAAAAAAAAAAAACTGTGTATATTATTGGCTAGAAAATTAAACATTATAATGTTCTCTGAAAAATACAAACGAAAATATTCTTTAGCTGAACTTTTGTGACAAATCCGGATGTTTTATGAGTAAAGGCAAAATTAGCACTAGCCACCGGCCACAGGGCTGTGAAAAATTGTCTATCAGCGGTCACCTTGTGGCCACTTTTTTACAAGGAGAGAATACAATTTACTTACATTTCATCAACAATTCTACTTTTTAGTTCCAATATACTTATATTAACGTATTTATTTGCGCTACTCAGTCTTACATTAATACTTACAGAAATTTTAACTGTTTGGTATTTTTAAATAAAAAAGTGGTCACTAGTTTAAACATAGTGGCCACTTGAAAAATTAGTCTTACTGGCCAGTGGCCGCTAAAGAAATTTTCCAGTTTTGCCCTATATTTATGTGTATTTCAACATTTATTGCATTACTAACTGCAATATTTTTCATTGATACAGATTATAAATCCCTTTTCTCTATTCAAATACAAAGGGACAGGAATGCTGCTCAAATTTTCATTCTAAAGGTCTTTAGCTTCTCAAAATTACAATACAAGTTTACATTCTTGTAATTCAAATTCAAACTGAAACCCTTTTGTTATTCAAACATAATGGTTTCTAGTTTGCCCCTGTTATCCATATTCGCCACCTATACAGACAATACATATGTATTTCCCTAAAGAAAATTCTCTTTATATAACTGCCCTCCATTTCACCCAAACTCCTTCATTGATTAAAGTTAAATACATAAAGCATCTTTGCTTATATATAAATTAGCAATGCAACAAGTAGAAAGAATCTATAAATTGTATTTCTTTAATCCCCCCCCCCCCTTCGTAGAAACCCCAAATTCTACCTTGTAGAAAAAAAAAAAAAAAAAAAAAAAAAAAAAAAAAAAAAAAAACTACGGTGTTATGGGCTACCTTTTATCAGGGGAGATTTTTACCGGGGCGATTTTTTCCGGGAGAGATTTTTACGAGGGCGATTTTTCCGCCTACCTTAAATAGAGGTGTCCGCTATTCAGGAGTGTCAGTTATGGAGGTTTTATTGTAGCATTATAGAAATCTCCAAATTCTTACAAGAACAATGTAAATGAACGCATTGTGATCCTATCTGTAACTGAGAAAAATTTTGAAGTTGTATTTTTTTTTTTTTTTTTTTTTCGTAAAACATTTTTAATAGAAGAAAAGCTAAATCCATGTAATTGGTTGAGAAAGTAACCACCACGGAGTAAGATACAGGAGGGGAAACTTAATGCGCATGACTCTTCGAAAATACAAAGTGAAATTTTGGTAAATAATGAGGGGGCTGTGATAGGTAGAAGGCTGGTTTTTTAGCTACTGCAATGCTTTTCAATGGAAAAAGTGGTCATTTTTAAATTTTTTTTAACGAAAAATATGAAGTTTTAGAAGGTTGTAAAAATAAAAATCTGGTTAATTGTAGTTTTCTTCACAACATACATATTTTTTTTATAGGTATTTGGCGCTTCATTTTCGTTTTTAAGCCTTTTAAAATACGAGATCATTCTGACAAAATTAAAGGGCAGGCCATTTAAAAACATTAAATATCGCGGATTAAAATGACTGTTGTAAATTAGTTGAATATCGTAAAGAAACAGACTTATGATTTTTAGAAATTAAGTATTAATCAAATATTTTGGAGTAAATTTTAATTTCGCGTATAGTTTTTATAACCTTAGACCATTTTAATAATCCGTAACTTTGGATATTTATGCAATTAATGCATGTAGAATTAAAACTAATTTTTATTTTAATTATTTGGAGCAACTGCTTATTCACATTATGGATGTCTTGTGTGTCACCCCCCACTCTGCCCCCCAGGGGGGCAAATTTTTAATTTCTTTACAACACCAGTCGTGTGACACATCATTTCAAAGGTCTGCAACTGCTTATTCATATTATGGATGTCTTGTGTGTCCCCCCACACTGTCCCCCCAGGGGAGCACATTTTTAATTTCTTTACAACACCAGTCGTGTGACACATCATTTCAAAGGTCTGCATCTGCTTATTCATATTATGGATGTCTTGTGTGTCCCTCCCACTCTGCCCCCCAGGGGGGGGGGCACATTTTTAATTTCTTTACAACACCAGTTGTGTAGCACATCATTTGAAAGGTCTGCAACTGTTTATTCATATTATGAATGTCTTGTATTACATCCCCCCAAAGAGGGCACATTAAAGCTGTTGCATAGCTTTTATCGCGGGCTTTGAGCGCGGCGACCGAATCTAGAAATTCCGTAATGAGAAAAAAAAACCTAACACACCGACTAACTTCATTTCATTTCGGCACTTCGGTAGACTTCTCATTTATTCATTAATATAAAAAAAAATTGTTTTCTTATCGGTCATCACGCTCAAAAAGTGTAATATTTAATAAGAATAATAATAGTAAAATAAATAGTATAAAGTATAAATAATAGTAAATTAATATCAAAGAAAAAGAAAAAACTTGAATTAATATAAAAAAAACTGCATAAATAAATAATAAATAAATAATTATAGTTGCATAAGTTGATAAAAAATGCTATGCAATAGCTTTACCGCGGCAGTTCCCGGAGTGCCACACGTATTTATATATATATTTTTTAACTTTGCTTCTATCTTTTATTTGTGACTGTGCAGTAAAAATAAATCTAATAATTAAAATTGTTCTTAGCTCATTCAGGAATTTTTGCTTTTAAATCCCCATCTTTTCCACCTGGACATTCAGGCTCATGTGAAAGGCAAGGGGGGGGGGGGGATCGCCCCGTCCGAGGAGATTGAGGGAGCAGCATCAAATTTTTTCTACCAGCACCAATTTCTTTTCGTTCTATCTCTACAAGAAGAAAGTATTGGATTCGTATAAATTTTTGAATTCTGGTTTTCGATGGATTGTACACGTTTTAGGGGTCAGAGATTCCACAAAACATGCTTTTATAAAATATCTGTCTGTGACAGACATTTTGTGGGTTCCTTATCTCAAGAAAAAATTCAAGGAATTAAATAAAAATTAATATTTAGGTAAGACCCTGATATAAATTATTGCTGATTAGTTTTTGGCGTAAATCGCTCAACAGGTGTCACTGCTATGCTTCATTTTTTATGAGTTACGCAAGAGCTGAATCTCAAGAACTAGCGCACGGATTCCAATAAAAATTTAGTTTTAGGTAGTCCCTGATATAAATTGATGCTGATCAGTTTTTGGTGTAAATCACTCAACAGGTGGCGCTGTTATGCTGCATTTTTTACGGTTTACGCAACAGCTGTATCTCAAGAACTACGCACGGATTTTACTGAAAATTTATATTTAGGTAGTCCCTGATATAAACTGATGATGATTAGTTTTTGGTGTAAATTGCTTAATATGTGTCGCTGCTATATTGCATTTTTTAAGATTTATGCAACAGCTGTATCCCAAGAACTAATGCACAGATTTGAATTAAAAAAAATACGTGTGGCACTCGGGGACTGCCGCGGTAAAGCTATTACATAGCATTTTTATCAACTTATGCAATTATAATTATATATATATATATATATATATATATATTTTTTTTTTGTCTTTGATATTAATTCAAGTTTTTTCTTTTCTTTGATATTAATTCAAGTTACACTTTTTGAGCGTGATGACCGATAAGAAAACAATTTTTTTTCTTTTATTGAATAAATGAGAAGTCTGCCGAAATGAAACGACGTTAGTCGGAGTGTTAGGGTTTTTTTCTTTACTACGGAATTTCTAGATACGGTCGCCGCGCTCAAAGCCCGCGATAAAAGCTATATAATAGCTTAAATGTGCCCCTCTGGGGGGTGACACACAAGACATGCATAATATGAATAAGCAGTTGCAGACCTTTGAAATGATGCGTCACACGACTGGTGTTGTAAAGAAATTAAAAATGTGCCCCCCCTGGGGGGCAGAGGTGGGGGTGACACACAAGACATCTATAATATGAATAAGCAGTTGCAGACCTTTCAAATGATGTGTCACACGACTGGTGTTGTAAAGAAATTAAAAATGTGCCCCCCTGGGGGAGCAAAGTGGGGGGTGACACACAAGACATCCATAATATGAATAAGCAGTTGCAGACCTTTGAAATGATGTGTCACACGACTGGTTTTGTAAAGAAATTAAAAATGTGCCCCCGTGGGGGGGCAGAGTGGGGAGTGACACACAAGACATCCATAATGTGAATAAGCAGTTGCTCCAAATAATTAAAATAAAATTAGCTTTAATTCTACATGCATTAATTGCATAAATATCCAAAGTTACGGATTATTAAAATGGTCTAAGGTTATAAAAACTATACGCGAAATTAAAATTTACTCCAAAATATTTGATTAATACTTAATTTCTAAAAATCAAAAGTCTGTTTCTTTGCGATATTCAACTAACTTCCAACAGTCATTTTAATCTGCGATATTCAATGTTTTTAAATGGCCTGCCCTATGATTTTTGTCAGAATGATCTCGTATTTTAAATGGCTTAAAAACGAAAATGAAGCGCCAAATACCTATAAAAAATATGTATGTTGTGAAGAAAACTTCAATTAACCAGATTTTCATTTCTATAACTTTCTAAAAATTCAGATTTTTCGTATTTTTTTTTTTTAAATTGACCATTTTTCCCATTGAAAAGCATTGCAGAAGCATTGATCGACAGCCTGCTAGCAGCGGTTTCGCCGCCTATTGTCAAAAAATCCGCATGGCAAAATTTTAACACTACTTTCCCCTCCTGCTTCTGACTCCGTGGTAACCACAATAAAAAATATTGAGCTTCGATTGATTCGCTGTACTTACTGAATGTGATCCATCAAAGTATTTTGTATGAAATGTAACATATACAGCCGGCTCTCGTCAACTGGAACTCGTCGGGAAATGTTTGACTCATCCAGGGTTCGAATTATGGAAAGTATGAAAAGAAAACATGAATAAAGAGGTACTATTACAAAGGAATTAACGTTATAGTACTTCTTAAATTTATTTCAGCTCTTATGATTAGAATAAAATTTAATATTAAATTAAAAGGTACAAATATATAAACGATTTAAGGGATTAGAAACAAGCACAATGAAAGAAGAAGTAGAAGCGTCATTGATAGACAGACGGGGCATAAAGGAAGTGGATATCAAATCTATGAGATATGTTTACTAGTTCAGAACAATTCTGACAAAAATGAAACAAAGAAAACTATTTCAAGGATCTAAAGGCCGTGAGAAAGTGAATAAATAAATAAATAAACAGAATTCTTCTTAGTTTGAATTAAACGATGTCAAGAGAAAATGAGTTCGAATAAATCAAAATTTTTAACGTTATTCTGCCGTGGGAAATTTTGGGACTCCATGTTTAGTTCAAATTAAGCGAAATTTGATTCTTCCGATTTCGAATTAACGAGAGCTGACTGTACATTCATTAGTAGAATAATTAAATAAATTTTATGTTGCATTTTCTACAATAAGACTTAAAAGTAATAAATATATATATATATATATTACGAAAAAAATTCCAAAATATATTAATAAATCCTTTTACAAGCTCTAAATTTTGAATATTTATAATTCAAAAACTGATGATCAAAACTGAAACCAAATGATTTGAAATTTCGACGTAAATTGAATCGAAGATTTAAAACATATTATCAAAATTGGATGTTCCCACTAGAAAAAAAAAAAAAAAAAATAGTTTGATCTGTTTTTGTATTTGTAGATGTCCCACACCCCCCAAGAAAATTTTGTATACATTATTTTTATATTAGATTTTATTTCCAATCGTTTGGTACCAGTAACTTTCTTCAATTTTAATTTGTTGCAGAGTTACTAGGGGTTATTTACCCCCCTCCCCCCATGGTTATACAATGTTTCGATCATTGTTTAGGCGCTATTTACAAGCGCAAATTTGTGAAATGCTTGTGAATATGATAATTTCAACATGATTTGGTTACATCTTACAATTTTTTTCAAATAAAATGTCACTGATGTCATTTATGATCATAACAAATGTCATCTTATGTCGGTTTAAATAATAAAAGCGAGTTAAGATGACCTTCAAACATTTTCGATCTGAATTATTTATATGTTATTCTATTTTTAGTCCCACGTGGGATAATGATGCAGAATAGTATAAACATATATGGAATATCGTCTGCATATTTCTTAGAATACATATAAAAAGCGGGGAGGGGAGGGGGCAAAAACTGAGATTGTTTATGAATTAGTAGAGGGACAAATGAAATAAATTCCGTGTTATGAATAGTTAAGACAACACGAATATTCTAAACTCATTAACGTCAATTCCTTGTTATGAATAATTACAAAAACATGAACATTCCAAACGTTATTAACTGGAATCTGAGGAAAGTCCTGAAGTTGTTGTTGGCGAAAAATATTTAAATAATTAGATCGCTTTCTTTATGGCCCAAATACGTGTTCTGCATTTAGATTATTATTTTTTTATTTAGTTTATTTTTTTAGCACTTTTCATAGGTTTTGAGGCGATTTTTTTAAACGTTATTAAAATGAATTCGGTTTCAAACCTACAATAATAAATTTTGTTTAGGTGATTTTATTTTTATTTTTAGCGATTTTCAATATTTAAAGCAATTTTCTGAGATTTTTTTCTTTTCTTTTTCTTTCTTTTTTAACTTTTATTTTGCGGAAATTTTTTTATATTCGTATAAGAATACTGAAATTTTGTGAATACAGTGAAACCTTCAAATAAGGGACACCTCTATTTTAGGGACAAGACTTCCGGTCCCAGTCCCTTGGTATTGGGCTTGTAATGTATTTACCTCTGAATAAGGGACACTCGATTTAAGGGACACTTGAAAATGAGATTAAAGGGGCTGGTTTTTGCATTCAGATAATGAAGTCGTCTGTGATGAAAATGAAAATACAAATTTTTGTTAATTTATCAAACAGACAGACACTCATGTTGATACAGAGACATAAGACTCAATTGACGAGCATTTAAATACCCATAATTCTGATTTGACTTCAGTGCGTTTATCCCCACTGAAAGTAAAGCTCAAAATTGTGAGGATGATTCTGAAAGGGAAAGGGGAGAATAAAAGATAGTTGAGAAATCAGAAATGAAGAACTTTACAGATGCTTTAATGTTGTTCTCAAATCTATAAGGGAAACATTTACGACAGAAGTTATAAATTATTTTTATTTAGAAATACCTGAAACTAGTAGGCGTTATTGTTTAGAAACTATGTAATCAGAGTGTTATTTTTGTGTTTTTTTAACGAAATAGATTTTTTAGAAAATATTGCCGACGTGGGTGTTTTGAAGCGAATTTATACAAAAAAGAAGAAGAAATACTCAAGAAAGGGTGAAAAACGTCTTTGTTACGAGATTAACATCACTTATAACTCTATAGGTATGTTATTCAAAACTTGAAAACACAGCTCAGTTCCAAATCGCTTCCATAGTCAGGCGTTCCAATTTTATACTTTCCGTTAAAAAATAAATTCATAAATTTGTCAGAACGTTTTTCACCTGCTGAGTAGAGTAGTTAAGAGATTTTTTGCCTTAAAATAAGTAAAGCAGTTGAATATGTTTTCTTCTAAATACTGCTGATAATGAATAAGTAAAACTTATAAGTATGGTAAATGAACACTTGAATTTTATAAGGAAAAATTGAAATTTGGAAAACAATAGTACCTTTTTCTTGGTGCAATCACTTTTGATTGATTAATTTAAGTAAAATTCTTTTAAAAGTTTCTATACTTTTTGCATGGGCACAGTTTGCATAAAAAATAAAATAAATAATTCTACAAATCATTTAATGATTTAAAAATCAAATGAAAATTTTAATTAATTTTCTGTTCCTTTTGTGTCTGATTAACATAATTCATACACTTCGAATACATTCAAAATTCACCTTTAATGTTTTGTTATATTTATATCCTTCTAGATGATTAAATTTAAAAAAAAAAAAAAAACTCTGAATAAGGGACACCTCTATTTAAGGGACAAAAGTTCCGGTCCCATAAGTGTCCCTCAAACCGAGGTTTCACTGTAGTAAATTTTGTATTTTGCGGTTTTTATTTTTTTTTTAAGCAGTCTTTTATGCGATTTTCAGTGTTTTTTCACAATTCATGGCGATTTATTTACATTAGTAAAAACAATTTGTTTTCAAACTCATATATATAATATAATAAATTTTGTCTTCCTTGATTTTTGTATTTTTAACAATTTTTTAGATCGATTTTTTACGATTTTTCGTGTTTTACAGTATTTTTTTTCTTTTTATTTTTGTGAAGGAAAATAAATTGTTTAACAAGAAAAGGGAATTTTTTCTCTTTTTGAAAATCTGCATTGTTGTAATGCGCTAAATTGTCAGATTACTAACTTGTATTTCCACATCAGAACCCTAGTCAGTGAATGTTTGTTTAGTCGCGATGACTCACTCAGTCCTGTGTTATCATGTTCCCAAATGATATTATCCTTAGAGGAGAAGTGGAATGGTAGTTTAGCAGCTTATATCTCGTCTATTCTGTTATCGCCTTTCTTTTCCTCCCACGTGTGTTTCTGTGATATGTATATCAGAATCAATGGATAATAAGAAGCTTAAATTAGGCTTAGAAGAGGTAAGTTAAATACTGTGGCTTTATAATTATTTTTCAGGGTATGATTTTGTTTTGGCTATGTATGTACATTTAAGAGTATTCATCTAATAATGCAATGTATGCTAGTTGCTTAAATAAAATTAGTTTAATAAATCAATTGGGCCCGATTAAGGCATGCGGAGGATGGAGGGGGCAAGCATCATTCTGGGGGCCCAAATTCTATCTATATATAGATTTTTTTGTGAATAATGTAGAAGTGGTTAATGCTAAACTTAATACATATTGCATGTATGCAAGTTGGACTAATTTTACTTTTATTAAAATCTTTATCAATAAAATTATGTTTTATAAGGTAATATTACAATTCTAAATACACTTGGGGATTTTGTCCGCGGGGATTATGTTTCCAACCTGTACACAGGATAGGGTATCCCAAAAATATGGTAACAATTTTAAGAAAAAGAATACTAGTTTGATACAATGGCGGATCTAAGGGGGGGGGCGATGGGGCGATCGCCCCCCCCCCTTGAGCCCAGTAAAGGGTTTGAAAACGTTGCCCGCACGGAAAAAGGATTGGACTTAAACTCGAGACCGGCGCGGCCCGACCCGGGCCGCGCCATTTTTAAGTCACGGACCTGGGTCAGGTCTTTACACTTTCAGAACCGGGGCGGATCGAGTCTTACTTTTTTCTGTAGAGCGGGATCGAGCCACACTTTTCTTTTGAGGGCGGGCCTGGTGTGGATTTCGTTCTTCCTTGAGGTAAACGCTCGGTCTAAGATCGAACCAGACCATAAGGGAGGAGAAGCAATGGCGGATCTAAGGGGGGGGGGCAAATGGCAACCGCCCCTCTTAGATCCACCATTGGCTTATTCAAGGAAAATGCGCCTTGGCATTTTTCAAAGCGAAAGGGCGATCTCTCCCCCCCCCCCCTTGGGTTAATAAACGTTTCCTAAAAAGACATGCATTCTCGCAGGAAATGAATTGAAGCCTAACTCGAGTCCGGGGCGGGCCGCGCCTTTTTAATTTCGCGAGGCTCGGGTTGGGTCAGGTCTTCTCGCTTTCAGAACCGAGCAGTATCGTGATCATTATTTTTCTGCAGATTTGGGTCGGGCCCAATGGTGGGTCTGAGGGGGCGATCGTCTTCACTTCTTGGGCAATAAACGTTTCCCAAAAATACATGCATCCTTGCAAGAAATGAGTTGGATCCTAACTAGAATTCAGCGCCCCCCCCCCCCCGGGCCGCGCCTTTTTAAGTTCCCGAGGCTCGGACTGTGTCTGGTCTTACCGCATTCAGAACTCGGCCGTCATTTATTTGATACTATCAAGATCATCATTTTTCTGCTGATTTGGATTGGGCCTGGCTTATTTTTCTTCCAGATTGAGTCTGGCCTGTAGTCATTCTTCTTAGATGTCTGCATTATAGAGATGACACGGGTTCAGACTTAGCCCGTGTCCGATACGAATCGTGCTCTGTTTTTATGCTGGTCTACTGATTTGATTTTTTTCTGAAATCTGAAAATGTTACTTATCGATGAATAGAACTATGTAAAAAACTTTCTTTCTCTTAAAAATTAGTACTTATTCCTTTTTAAATCAATGGCTTGCTATTTTGATAAAAATGAAAAACAGTCACAATTTTTTTTATTTTAGTATTTGAATGCTATTAGAGAAACAAAACAAAACAAAACAAAACAAATAATTTGTCATATCTACATCTGTAGATTTATGTTCAAGCATTGCCGACGACCGCCGATCTGGCGCCTACGAAAAAAGGTGGGAATAATGAATTTGTGTTTAGTTCGATTTTTGTTTGTGGCAGAGATTGTTTTGCAATTGGATCTTTTATTATTATTATTTACGCATGTAACGCGAAAAGAATATTTTCTTTTGATTTTATTTTGCGGTTACCGAATAATTTAAATTTCTAGTGTATGCAACGTATACAAGTCGTAATCGCTTTTCATATAGAAATAACTGTAGTAATTATCATTTCTTTTGGAATCTCTGCTGATGCTGTAGAGGTAAGTAAATGTATTTACCATATTCTTGCGATCGAGTAGTGTTTCCACTGTTCCTAAAAAAGTTTTGAACTTTAAAATTTTTACTTTGAGGTTATTTTTTGGGTCATGCTATAACGAAGGCTTGTTATGAAGAATGAAATGGTTATAGTTAAAAATGTGCATTTTTTACAGAAAATTTTAAAATGCTGTTCAATTTGACAGATAATAGACAGTATTTTCTACAGGTTCCATGCATTTATTCAAGAAACACACTTCATTAACAAATCCATTGTCCATAATATTTTTTTTACTAAAACAGAGGCAACATATGAAAATCCTTTTATGCGTAAAGTATATTTTTATTTTACATCAAACTTTTCTTTTGATAATATTAAATTTAAAATGTTTCGTTTAACAGCCTTTTTTTAATATAAAAATAGCTTTAAAATTATAATTACTTTTGGAACATTTTCTATTAGTATTATGCAATTTTTCTATTGTATAATTTCATTATCGGGTTTTGCTCTTGATGCCGCAAAATGTTTCTGCCTCAGGCGGGACCAGGCTGTGGAATAATAGCCCAAATTTATCTCTAGTCCGCACTGACCAAAATTTCCCTAATCGGGGTTCGGCTCGGAATAAAAGTTAAATTTCGGTTCGTGTCCGACCCAGCCTAGACGTATACATGTGCCCGGGCCTGTCCGAGTCGGCGAAATGGGTCCGAATTTTCTAACGGGCCAACAAAATTTGAATAATTTTTCCAACAGGCCGGGCCAATAAACAAAATAAACGGGGCGATCCGGCAAAAAAATTGAAGGGCCATATGGGCCGAGCCCATAAAAAAAAATTGCGGGCTCACTGGCCCTTTGTAAAGATTTAAGCAAGAACGTTAAAATATGAGCTATTTTTAATTATATGTGTTTAATGAGAATAAATATAAATGTGCGTCATCAGTCGAAAGTAGTTTGGCAACATCAATACAGAAATCTAACTTTTACAGTGTAGAGATCAGCATCGGAGAATTATATTGAGTGTAACCCGGGTTTAATATTTTTTTAGCAGGCTCGTACCGGCCCGAGATCAGGCTTGCATTGCTTTTCTACATATAGACGAGCTGGGCTGGAACCTGGAACTAGACTTAATTGTTCTCAAGATGTGTATCACAGACAATATGCAGTGCCGCGCGAAAGGGGAGGCGAAGGATGCGGTTGGCCCGTGCGTGGAAATTTAGGGGGCGCCAGATTTATGCTACCAGCGTAATTTGTGTCCTGTTACAAGAAAAAGCTGGGTCGGAGGGGGGGAGGGGCTCCACATTTTGCTTTGGCCCGAGCGCTGTTTTCTCTTCGCACGTCAAATGATTGCGGATTTTTCTACCTTCTCATGCTGTCGCTTCCAGAAATTCTATTCAAAAGGATAATTTTTACAGTATTTTCTTAAACTGCTTATCAAAAAATGGATCACATCATAGTTTTTGAATAAAAACATCTGCTAATCCTGCTAATGTGATCCACAACATAAACATTAGTTAACCCGACCAGCAGCAAAAGAAACGAAGTCAACCGGACCCAAACCCGACCTACTGCAAAAACTAGAAGTCAACCGGACCCAGACCCGACCCACAGCAAAAACTAGAAGTCAACCGGACCCAGACCCGACCCGCAGCAAAAAATAAAAGCAACATGACCCGCAGTGAAAAAATTAGGCCCTACCCACGCATTAAAGTCGAGTCTCCAAATTTCTAAAATCGCCCCCCCCCCCCTTGAGGACTCTCCAGATCCGCCCTTGGTTTGATAATCGTAGAAATATGATCGATTAGTTGACACGAGTATTTCTTTGGAAATTTTTACTTTGCTTATCTATGTACGTTACAAAATGTCTAAACGCGAAGGTTTAAAATTGGTCATAATTAATTATTTTAACGTGTCACGTTACGAGGAAACATTATTAAAAAATTCCTTCACAACGATAGAATACTAAATTGTTGCAACAAAGTTTTAATCATTAGTTTTCTAATGATGTACAGTAAAACCCCGATAATTCGGATTAATTGGGACCAGACCCAATCCGGATTATCCGAAGAATAAAAAAAATGAAATAAAATAAAACATACAGAAAATCACGTTTATGTTTAACTTTTTGATTATTTACAGACAGTAAAAATTTTTACTTTGTAACAAAAAAAGTTTATATTTTTTTGCTCTGCCAGTTTTCTACACCTTTTGAGAGCCGTACGATTATGCATCCGCTTGAGCATAAGAAGTAGTTGGTTGGGTGTAGTTTAAATAAGAATTTAAATAAGGAAGTTTAAGGTATTCTTCCGAAAAGATTTCAGAAAAAAGTTTTTTTTTTTTTTTATTATTTAGAATACAATGATAAAACAATTTTATGTAATGGAAATTAGCCAAATCGCTTCTCAAACTTGGAAAAAAAAAAAAAAAAAAAAAAAAAAATAACCAAACTGATCCTGATTATCAGGACTAACGGGGTCCGAATTAATGGGATTCTACTGTAGTTTGATTTTTGCATGTGTGGAGGGAGTATTGGAAACAGAGAGGGAAAGGAGTACCACATTCCTTAATTTCATGGGGCCCTTTAAAAAAAGGGAGGGGGGGGAGCAGCTGCCCAGCATGCCCCCATGTAAATTGGGCCCTATCAATCAATGATCGATAATATTTCCGTATTCAATGTCTCCTTGATTTAATAAGTAATTCTGTCTTTATTTTTTATATATAATTACATATTAATTAATTTGTTCAATAATAAGCTTTTCAGTTCAATGACTTACTTTGAGTTTCCGCACCATCATGAAAAATCAGAGAAATTTCAAAATATACAGGGAAAGTCAGGGAATTTACAAATATTGTTTTAAAAGCCACGAAAAAATCTTAGGCAGGAGAAAAATAAAAAGTGACACGAAATTCATCAAACAGTCTCGGGAAAAGAATCACAAAATGCATCAAATAATTGAAAAATAATAAATAAATAAATAAATAAATAAAATAAATTGAAGTATGATTGCAGAAAAAAATTGCTAATTTTGAAAAAACATTGCGAAATTAAATAGGAAATTTTGCTGGTCCTGTTTGATCAGAAAATTTTTTGAGACTTAGTCAGGGAAATTTTTCGAGATTTGGTCATGGGAAGTCAGGGAATTTGCGGTCATGTTTTGCACGGAACTCTGTATTCTGTCGGTAGGTAAACGGAAAAAAGTGACCGGAAAAAAGTTATCGGAAAAAAGGGACATAAACTACAAAAGCGGAAAAAAAGTTACACGGAAAAAAAGTTACAGGAAAAAAAGTTACCGGAAAAAGGTGACAAGGAATTGATTTTGAGGATTCATTATTGATTTTGGGGACTCATTGGTTAAGTATGAAAGGGGAGAAGGGGGGTCGGGTGGAAGTCCTTAATTTAAGTAGATGGGATTTTCATGCTGAATTAAATGTTTTGGTTCAATTTTCGGATATATTTTCATACTGAAAAGACGCTTGCCTGATTAGTTTTGAGAATGGATGAATACACCCTCTCCCCACCCCCAATCTGCCCTAAATTAGATAAATTTGTTTTTATGCAGAATTATCCAATGTGTATCAGATTTTGGATATAGGTTCTTTCTGATAAGGCTAATATATAGTATATGATGCCTGAAGAGTTTTGAGAATTTAATGGTTAAGTATACAGGGGGAACGGGGATAAGACGTATCTCTGGTTAGGTATGGGGTTCTTTTGATTATTATGAAGGGCGGGAGAACGGGCAATTATATCCTCCTCAAATTGTATTAATCGGTTTTTACGCAAAATTGTCGGATGTATTCCAAATTTTAAATACAGATTGTTTCTGATAAGGTAAATCTCAGAATAGTTTTAAGGGTTTAATGGCTAAGTATAAAGGGGGAGGGGGGTGGATAACCCCTCTTAAATTAAATGAATGTTTTTTTTACGCAGAATTATCCAATTTGCATGGAATTTTGGACATAGGTTCATTATGAAAAAACGTATCTCTGATTAGTTATGGGGTTCTTTTGCTTATTATAAAAGGGGTGACGGGCATTATCTCCACCTCAAATTAGATAAATCGGTTTTTATGCAGAATTATCCGATGTATTTCAAATTTTAAATGTATGCTCTTTCTGACAAGGTGAATCTCTGAATAGTTTTAAGGGTTTAATGGCTAAGTATAGAGGGGGGAATAGAGGATAACCCCCTTAAATTAAATAAATGGCTTTTTACGCAGAATTATCCGATTTGCTTCAAATTTTGGATTTAGGTTCATTATGATAAGGCGTATCCCTGATTAGTTATGGGATTCTTTTGCTAATTAAAAAGGGGGGTGGGCGATTATCCCCCCCCCTCCTTAAATTAGATAAATTGTTTTTTTTGCACAATTATCCGATATATTTCAAATTTTGAATATAGCTGATAAAGTGAATCCCTGAATAGCTTTAAGGGTTTAATGTCTAAGTATAGACGGGGGGAACGGGGCATAACCTCCCTTGAATTAAATAAATGGGGTTTTACGCAGAATTATCCGATTTGCTATAAATTTTGGATGTAGGTTTATTATGATAAAGCGTATCCCTGATTAGTTATGGAGTTCTTTTGCTAACTAAAAAGGGGGAGGGGGCGGTTGATTATTTCCCCCCTTAAACTAGATAAGTCGGTTTTTATGCAGAAATATCCGATGTATTTTAAATTTTAAATACAGATTCTTTCTGATAGGTGAATTCCTAAATAGTTTTAAAGGTTTAATTGCTAAGTATAGAGAGGGGGCGGAGAATAATCCCCCTTAAATTAAATAAATTTTTTACCCAGAATTATCCAATCTGCTTCAAATTTTCGATGTAGGTTCATTATGATATGGCGTATCCCTGATTAGTTATGGAGTTCTTTTGCTAATTAAAAAGAGGAGGCGGGCTATAATCCCCCTTAAATTAGATAAATTTTTTTTATGCACAATTATCCCATGTACTTCAAATTTTGGATATAGGTTCTTTCTCATAAAGTGAATCCCTGAAGTGTTTTAAGGGTTTAATGGCTAAGTATAGAGGGGGGGGGATAATCCCTCTAAAATTAAATAAATAGCTTTTTACACAAAATTATCCGATTTGCTTCGAATTTTGGATATAGGTTTATTATGATTTGGCCTGTCGCTGATCAGGTATGTGATTGAATGATTAAGTATAATCGGGGGAAATGGGGGAGCTAATCCCCTTCTTAATCTGTTTTTCAAGAGATAGTATTCCTTGAAAGATAAACAATATAATATACAATTAGTGTGAATAGGCTGTGAGCTCAGTGCCATAAGCTGAAATGAGCAATATTCTTTTTATTTATGTTCTGACCAATGATATTAACATTTTTAGATATTAATAAAACAAATGAGTAAAATAAATGTTAATAAGTAAATAACAAGACCTTTGTTAAGTTCTTACCCCATAACTAATCAGAGATACGTCTTATCCTCCGTTCTCCCTCTATACTTCACCATTAAACTCCCAAAAGTCTTCAGGCATTCTATGCTATATATTAGTCTTATCAGAAAGAAACTATATCCAAAATTTGATACACGTTGGATAATTCTGCATAAAAACCTATTTATCTAATTTAGTGCGGATGGGGGGGGGGGATATTCATCCGTTCTCAAAGCTAATCAGGTAAGCATGTTTTCAGCATGGACATATATCCGAAAATTGAAAGAAAACAGTTAACTCAGCATGAAAATTCCATTTACCTAAATTAAGAGCCTCCTCCCGACCCCCCCCCTTTCATACTTAACCATTGAGCCCCCAAATCAATAATGAATACCCAAAATCAATTCCTTGTCACCTTTTTTCCGGTAACTTTTTTTCCTCGTCACTTTTTTCCGTGTCACTTTTTTCCGCTTTCGTAGTTTATGTCACTTTTTTCCCGATAACTTTTTTCCCGGTCACTTTTTTCCCTTGATTCCTGTCGGTATTGTCATTTATAGCGCATTGCGCCCATAGTTTAACCCCTTAAGTGGTTAATTCTTTACCGTTCAATAAATTGAAAATAGCGGATTCACACCACTGTTATTTAAATAAAATATTCTAAAATTTAGTCTAAACATTTCCCCCTTTTCAATAGTATGAGAATTTTCTTTAAAATAATAGTGGTACCAAAAAGCTTTAAATGTTGTAATAAATAAATTCGTTTTGCCCGAACGGCGTTCGGGCAAACAAGTTAAGGGGTTAATGGCATATGTTTTTACTACATATATATTTTTAAGGTTGGGGACAATGGAAAATTCATTGGTTGTTAACTTTATATATTTTTACCTTCTTCTATCCTCAATAGAAGAAAGTATTGTAATCGAAAAAATTGTCGACTTCCAGTTTTCGACGGATTTACATGTTTTAGGTTTCAGAGATTCCAAAAAACATGTTTTTACAAAATATCTGTCTGTCCGTGTATGTGTTTGTGTATCCGTATATCGCCATTGTACCATCAAAAAGTGTATTAAGATGTGCATAGAATTCCACCAACTTTTTTGTGTATGTTTTTGGCTGTAGCAAGCAGGTCCTCCTTCAATTTTGAAATATTCCGCCGAAAGGGGACGTTGTAATAGCGAGTTTTGTGCCATTTTCAATACTGTGCCATCGAAAAGCGTATGATGAATATGAGTAGTTAAATGTTTGACTATGGCTAGTTGGTCCTCCTTGAATTTGAAAAAAAATCCGCCGAAAGAGGGCGCTCTAATAGCGATTTTTGTGCCATTTTCAATACTATGTCAGCGAAAAGTGTATGAAGTTATGCATAGAATTGAACCGATTTTTTTCTGTTAGTGTTTGGCTATAATCAGCAGGCTCGCCCTGAATTTAAAAAAAAAAAAAAAAAAAAAAAAAAAAAAAAAAAAAAAAAAATCCGCCGAAAGGGGTCGCGAACTCTGTGACATTGTCATTATATACTATCAAAAAGTTTTTAAGTTATGCATAGAACTGAACTAAATTTTTTGCATGTGATTATTTTTGGGCATGGTAAGCAGATCCTGCCTGAATTTGAAAAAAATCCCTGTCGGCTGGGCCTATATAGGCGGAGGTAGATTTCGAAGAGTGCTCATTTCAAAAAAAAAAATATATATATATATATATATATGATTACAGATAAACCCAGTTTAATAACTTCATTTGACCGTTTATGAAAAATTTTTAATTTCATTTTTCTGCAAAAACTGGTTTTATCAGAATCATCTTAAGAAAAATTCAGCTCAAATGCCCATTATGGCAACATATTTTGAAATAGATTCTAAATTTATTAAAAAATCGACCAAAACAGTACATTATACATCAGTTCCTAAATAACAAAAAACTGTCAGTTGAAAGCATTTGAGAAAAAAATTGAATTTAAAAATGAGTCATAAAATAACCGATTTGTTGTTTGAATACATCCTTAATTCTTTAATCATGATTGCTTCGGAAAATTTTGTGCGAAATATTCACTTTGACAGCATTTTTAAAAATATATTCTATCTTTATCAAAAAACTGGCCAATGCGTCACAGTATATAGTTCCTAAATAAGAGGATCTGTAACTTGGATGCATTTGAGAGCGAAAATGGATTTTAAAACGAGTCATAAAAAACGCAATTTGCTATGTGAAAACTTCCTTAAATTTTCAAATCACGAAGACTTCGGGAAATTCTGTTCAAAATACCCTTTTTGGTAGCCTTTTTCAAAATATATTCTGTCTTTATAAAAAAAAAAACAATCAATGCATCACATTATATAGTTCCTAAATAAGAGGATCTGTAAATTGGATGCATTTGAGAGCAAAAATGGATTTAAAAACGAGTCAGAAACAAAAAGCAATTACTTATTTGAACACTTCCTTAAATTTTCAATCACGATCATTTCTGAAAATTCTGTTCAAAATACCCTTTTTGGTAGCCTTTTTTGAAATATATTCCGTCTTTATCAAAAAACTGACCAGTGCATCACATTATATAGTTCCTAAATAAGAGTATTTGTAAATTGGATGCGTTTGAGAACAAAAATGAATTTAAAAACGAGTCAGAAAAAAAAAACGCAATTTCTTATTTGAATACTTCCTTCAATTTTCAGTCCCAATGACTTTCGGAAATTCTGTTCAAAATACCCTTTTTGGTAGCCTTTTTTGAAATATATTCTGTCTTTATCAGAAAATTGACCAATGCGTCACTTTATACAGCTTCTAAGTAAGAGGATCTACCATTTGGATGCGTTTAAAATCAAAAATGAATTTAAAAAAGAGTCAGAATATAAGCCGTTTGGATTTGAGGTTTTTTCTCCAACTCCTATTTTTGTTTAATTTCTTTTTGCTATACGAATTGGTCCTATGAAAAACTTGTCAATATAAAAGTTGTAGATATTTTTGAGAAGATGTAAAATAAATTTAATCAGATTTGATATCTTAAAAATTGACGGAGTTATGGATTTTTCTTTTTTTTCAGCGCCCTTTTTCTTTTCGTTTTTAATTTGTTTCATCGGTAAAAGTTGGTCCTATCAAAAACTTGTAAATACAAAAGTTTTAGATAATTTTAAGAACATTTATAAAAAATTTAGTTGGACTTGATATCTTGAAAATCGACGAGGTTATGAATTTTTTCTCTCAAAATCCCTGTTTTTTTCGCCCCTTGAGCCCACTTCTAAATTTATCAAAAATCTGTCATGTATATACTTTTGGCTCATTTTTAAGAAGTAATATAAACTTTAAACCGATTCGATATCTACTTTAATTAAGAAGTTATGGCGTTTTTTCGGTTTTCACAAACACCCCCCCCCCCCTATTCCGACCCCCTTGGTCCGATTTTGACCATTAACGAACTCAGCCAAGATTTTATCCCCATTGATTTTATGTACCAGTTTGGTG
Organism: Maratus speculifer; assembly: GCA_964019185.1. NCBI lineage: Eukaryota > Metazoa > Arthropoda > Arachnida > Araneae > Salticidae > Maratus > Maratus speculifer. Next base: position 310,516,185 of record OZ025297.1, on the reverse strand, counting down.
GAGATTGGTGAAGAACTATAGAAGTTATCGTGTTCATAAAAAAGTGATATATATATATATATATATATATATATATATAGATAGATAGATAGATGGATAGATAGATAGATAAACTGGTGCGATTGCAATAGGTAGTATTTCTTACGAAATCTACCTAAAACCCTATCGTCGATTGTCCATTGGCTCGTTCAGAGACGGGATTTCGCGTCCTTCTAATCCGTCGATTTGCAAACAGCTGATGATTACAGAATAAGGAAAAACTATTGATTTTAATAAGTATCATGATCCACATTAACTCGTTTTTATTCAGCTTAATTGAATGACGCAGAAATTTAAGATGAAAATCAAAGTTGGCTTAGTACTGAATTAACAGTATTATAGTATTAACATGTGTAACTATTTTTTGAAATAGTAAAACGTAGATATGCGATTGAAGAAAGTTTTGGGATTGGCACATCCAACTAGCTTGTTGTTGTTTAGTTTCAACAATTTTGGTTTTTTCTTGGTTAGTGCAGCTGGAACGATCAAGTTATCGACAATTCAGAACTTAAGACTTTATTCTGTATAACTGAAATGTGTATATAGCCTATATGAGGACCTTATGTATAAATGAGGGTGTTTGTGTGCGTGACATATGCAACTGCAGACTGTTTTTCCATAATTGAGTTGTACCATCTGACACAAGAACAGAATTCTTGCTGGCTTTTGACCAACATTAGAAATCGCCAACATTTTGGCGGATAAGCAATAAAAAACAGTAGCCAAATGAAAAGAAATGTTAGCAAAATAGATTTGGCGTGAAACACTGAAAAATCTAATTTTAACCCCTATCCCTTTCTTCTTTATGTTATCGAAAATAATCTAAATTTTTGTAATCACTTATAAAACAGAAATTTGACAATCCGTAACAGAAACTATTAAACATGAGTACATTCTAAATGTCTCCTATAATGTGTAAATGTTTCAGACATTCTTTTAGCACTCTACATAAAATCAGCTATTTTTGATTTATCGTTATTGCGAAAATATACACTAAAAACTGCTATGATATTTCGACTCAAACCGATAGAAAAAATTGTCCGGTATTATTATACATTACTTAATACTAATAAATAGCATGGTAAATGGCTAATTTCAACGCCACACTGTAAAATATTTGTGGTAACGTTACTCCATAAAATTGGTGGCAGCTACGATTTATACTTCATTGAGTAATTTTTCCCTTACATAATGGTGTAATAAAAGCATGCATTACTGGTGTAACATTGCAATGTTACACCAATTATATCGTTTAAAATACTCCACCAAACTGGAGGCAGCAAGGCTGCCACCAATTTTATGGAGTAACGTTACACAAATGTTTTACAGTGCACATTCGAGCAAAACTTTTCTCTATTTCACACTTGATGTGAGTAACTATGTTTGTGTTTTTACCAGCACGACCTCCGACGCATAGATGCTGCTTAGCTCACAATAGAAAAATATTTACCTCGTAATCCTTTCCGTATATATCTAATTGACTTTTAATTGTAGAATTGAAGACATATGTTAAGAAAGGTTTGTTTTATGAATTAAAGTTGTAAAAAAAATATACACATCTATAAAGTTTTTAAATTTATTTTTAAAGATCTAGACATACGGTAGTGTGTCAACCAAGTTCACAAAGTAGAAAGGCGTAACACTGGCCGTGGGTTATATTACCCGAACCACTTCGGGCCACTTTTGACCCCTCAATAACTTAAATTCTATTTGACCTACACAATTGCAATTTTTCGTGTCGTGTAAGACCATCTTTTAATTTCCGAATCCTATAAATTTTTAAAAAAATCTTTTACCGTTCACGAGAAATTGACGTCTGAAAATCACTGTTTTTACCACTGACTCACTGACTCACTCATATAAATGTTTGACTACTTCCAGGTGACTTAGGAAGTTGAAATTTGGTGTGGAGGTAGGTTATTGGATCTATAAATAGGAAAAAATCAGAAATCACCATTAATTAAACATTAATGTTTGGTTAGAAGTTATATATTGGATTACAATGGGAGTTTATGAGAATTTCTCAGAATACCAGAATTAGTGCCAAGTTGGCGTCACTTTTGGCGAGTATCGGGGCTAATCTCTGAAACTATCAAACCGATTTCAAAAGTAATGGTACCAAAATGATGGTATTGGCCCCAGTTCAAACATAGACTATATCTTATGCCTGTGTCACTAACCAAAAGAGGGTTCAGAAGTAAAAAACATTATAAAAATGTGATTTTTGTTTTACTGAAGGGCCTAGAAGTACAAAATTTCGCATGTTAATTATTTATAAGATATAAATGTTCACTAATGACATTTGCTAAAAAATACCAAAAGAGGTGAAAATCCACGAAGAGCATTCTGAAAACGTTCTAAATAGCGATTTTAAAACAATCTCAGCAAACAACAAACCGATCTTAAAAGTAATGATATCAAAATGATGATAACAGTCCTTGCTCCAACATAGGCTATATCTTATGTCAATGTCACTAATCCAAAGAGGGTAAAAGAGCAAAAAAGTTCTAAAATTGCGATGTCTGTATGTTAAGGGACTAGAATTATAAAGTTCTGCATTTTAGAGTTTATGGGAATTTGGCGAAATATCAGAAATAGTGCCAAGTTGGCGTCTTTTTTGGAGAGTATTGGGGCTAATCTCTGAAACTATGAACCGATTTCAAAATTAATAGTACCAAAATGATGGTATTCGCCCCGGTTCAAACATAGGCTACATTTTATGTGACCATTAACCGTAAGAGGGTGAAGGAGCAAAAAAACATTCTAAAAATGCAACTTTTGTATTTCTGAAGGACTTAGAAATATAAAATTTGGCATGTTAATTATTTATAAGATATAAATGATCGCTAAGGGCATTTGCTAAAAAATACAGAATTCAAAAAGGGTGAAAATGCTCGAAAAGTGTTCTAAAAATGTTCTAAATTGGGATTTTTAAGCAATCTCAGCAAACAACAAGCCGATCTTAAAAGTAATGATATCAAAATGATGGTGACAGTCCTTGCTCCAATGTAGGCCATATCTTATGTCGATCCCACTAATCCATATCAAAATGATGGTGACAGTCCTTGCTCCAATGTAGACCATATCTTATGTCGATGCCACTAATCCAAAAGGGTTAAAAAAGCAAAACTGATGTCTGTGTTAAGGGCCTAGAAACATCAAATTTGGCATATTCATTACTTATAAGATATAAATGATCCCTAAGAACATTTGTTAAGAAATACAAAATTAAAAAGGGGTAAAAATGCGCGGAAAGCGTTCTAAAAACTTTCTAAATAGCAATATTTAAGCAATATTGGGAAGTTAGCGAACCGATTTAAAAAAAAGATGTCAAAATGATGGCGATTGTCCTTGACCTAACAAAAGTATTGGATAAATTGCCAGATTACAATGGGAGTCTATGGGAATTTGGCGAAATACCAGAAATAGTGCCAAGTTAGCATCACTTTTGGCGGGTAATTTTTGTCGTCAACTTGGCGATATATCGCCAAGTTGGCGACATATCGCCAAGTTGGCGACAAACTCTTTGGTCGACGAGATAATCAAGTAGTACCCAATCACATAAAAGAAACATCGTTATTAGTGGAATTTAAAGGAACATAAACAGTCCTAATGTTAAAATTTTTAAATTTGACTGAAAAAAAAAACAGTAAATAAACGCAGGAAAAAGCTGTAAGATTAATTAATATTAAATAAAACTAATTTAATATTAAGCCTATTTATTTCAAAAAGGAAACAAATACCTACTTATTTGACAAAAAATAATGATATCCTATCAAAAACATGAATGTGAAAAAATGCCAAGTTCATTAAAGGTTTCGCTAATAAAAGAAATGATTTGACAAAAAATAATGATATCCTATCAAAAACATGAATGTGAAAGAATGCCAAGTTTGTTAAAGGTTTTGATAATAAAATAAGTGAGATCTAACTGCAAACCAAGTTCTTTCGAAGCTCCTTAAATCATAGCTTCTGTAATGCATAATATTCTTCAAATGCTTAAAATGATTTAGTATGTTACTTGTTATTAAATAGAGCGACTTGGCAAGTTTTCAGCCATCAACTTTAATGTTTGAGTCAGAGTATAATTTAATCTAGAATCTGATTGGCAAAGATCTAGTCAATCGAGAGTTCGAATAAGAACATTGAAGTTAAGGTACTGATAAATTAATTAAGTGATCAACTTTAAGTTCTGAGCAATTAAATAAAGAAATTTGAATAAGAGAAAACTTGCCAAGCCGCTCTATTGAATAACAAGTAACATACTAAATCATTTTAAGCATTTGAAGAATATTATGCATGACAGGAGCTATGATTTAAGGACCTTCGAAAGAACTTGGTTTGCAGTTAGATCTCACTTCTTTTATTAGCAAAACCTTTAACAAACTTGGCATTCTTTCACATTCATGTTTTTGATAGGATAGTACATTTTCTCGAAAGAATTATTCTTGCATGCATTGCGCGCATGATTTTTCACATTTGAATAGCTAAAATAAACCAATACTTTTTTAATGAGTACAAATATAATGTATTTTTAAAATGACCTGCGATGAAAAAAATAAACCTTTTAACCCAGAAGAAAAAAAATTCTATATGTTTAATAAATTCAGTGAAAATTTGGTGAAATTTTAGGCAACCGTTTTTTAGAAATCATGCGCGCAATGATAAAAATTACTGTTTTGAGAAAATTGACTTTAAAGATTAAATCACCCATTGATCGTATAGGAAAAACTGAAAGTGTTTTAGACATAACTTCTCTTCTAATGCGAATTTTCGTATGCAGTTAGTTTTCAAATGTTCCTAATTAATCGTACTTAATTATAAGGTACTTTTTCAAAAATTGATTTTTGGATTTTTTAAAGGGTACCTGCCCCCTTCAATAGAGCATTGATTGATAAGTGATAAGGTGCAATTGGACAAGAAAAGTGACATCAAGCGTTCAGAAAAGCAGATAAGAATCTTGACTATATTGACACACACAAAAACAGAGCAGAAATTGAGCACTCGCAATTAGGCGAGTCTGATTGTTCGTTTACTCACCAAATGAAGCATTTTTTCGCGATTTGGCTCAGTCGCGAGCAATAGCGAGAACCCTGCACAACAGTCTTCCACGATATTTGAATATTCATTTTTTCTTTAATAGGTAGAGGAAGAAAGTCATGCTCTCTGTGCAAGCCGAAATTTACCACCAGAAATTATTGAGAAGATATTTCAACACTTGGATGAATTTCGCGACATATGCCGAGCTGGACGGTAAGCGAAACTTGCATATGCTATTATTATTTTCTTCTGCATTCATAAAAATAGTGTTCGGTTCGCGGAAAGCCTCGTCGTCTTCTTTCTGATGAAATTTTGCTTTTTAAGGCTCCTGTCCCTACAAGCAAAAACGCTCATGAGCTAATGTTAACGCTATGGGAAGGTATTTTTCTAATATCTCGTTTGCATTTCGATTTTTAATTTTTTTTCTACATTGGATAGTTGAAGTCCATCTGTACATAGCTCCCTTTTTAATTTTTTGAATTTGGTTAAGGATATTTTTTACAATGACACTTTCATTTTCAGAACCGGTTTCAAAAGCGAAAATAACTCTATAAAAAATATCAGCAACCAAAATCGAAAAAGTAAAAAAAGAGCGATGTAGAGATGAACCTAAGCTATCCAATGAGAAAAAAAATTATTAAAAATGTCGAAAGGTGCACGAGATATTAGAAAATAACCTCCCCATAGGATTAGCATTAGCTGGCAAGTGCTTCGCTTGACAGGACAGGAGCCTTAACTCAGGGTTGCTACGGGTCAAGGAAATCCTCTGGAAAACATGGAAAAGTCGGCGGATTCGAAGATTTAGGTAAAAAGTCAGGAAAATATTAGGAAAAATTCTGAATATTTCAAGTGGTCAGGGAATTTTTGATGTACTATTTTCCTAAAGAATCTTGATCGTCATTGCAAATGAAGAAATTTTGAATTAATTATTCATATAATCTAAAAATTTTAAGTAAAATTTATGCAAACTATAAAACAAGAGCAAATATGAAAAATAATTATAAATCTGAAATTCATGCTGTGTGGTACTTTTTTTAGCATTTATCCAGATTAAAATTGTCCATTGTGGAAGGTTTTGCAATAGTACATAAGCCGATTTATTTATTTATTTATTTATTATTAGCATCCGATGCTATTTCTTTCAGACAAGCTAAAAATGTCGTGTCATCAGCCCTGAATTTTCTAGTCAACCGATTTTGATAATTATTTTTTTTAATGAAAGCTATTTATTTGTAGTTGTGCCCATTTTAATTATTTTTTAATTTATTTCCATTTTTATATTTTATTTTTAATTTTAAAAGCTTTTTCATGACATTTCTTCAAAATGGTGGCAACACAGTTTAGCTTTTCTCTCGATAATAAAAATTTATTTTCTAAAATGATTGCGTATAATTATGCACTAATTGAGGTAAAAAAAAATATATATTTACTGAGAAATAATATTAATAATGTAAATAAAATAACGGAAAATAATTTATGATAAAAATTAATGTCTAAATCAAAATAAGAGAAATTTCAAATGAGGAAAATTATGTCATTCAGCAACCAGATAAATGGGAATTACAAAATTATTATGGATGCCTTTTTCATAAACAGTAACTGTTAAAGAACATTTGAAGAGAAAATGACGTCACTGTTTAAAACATCGCATTTTTACTCATAACGATATAGGTACTACTCTGTTATCCCATCGACCAATTTCGCCAAATTATACAAATCGCCAAATTAATAGCCAAATTATACATATTGACATAATTTTTATTTTAAATAACGAAAAAACAAATAATTAGTTGAATAGTAATAAAAATATTGATAAAAAGTCGAAATAAAAATCACTTAATGACATTTTAAACACATGAATCGTATTTAATGTCATTGAATGTGACATTCACGATCATCCATTATTGGCATTTAATCTTATAGTTTGGCGATTATTTTTTGGCCGATGGGATAACCTAGTAGTACCCGATATTACTTTTTTTTTTTTTTTTTTTTTTTTTTTCAATAAAGCTGTTTTTCTGTGAGTGCATATAAAATAAAATTTCTGGATTTCGCCGGCACTCATATTACAATTTTAACTGTAGATGTGCGAATATTTGCATTCAAAATTGTAACTGGCAAATTTGACATTTACTTTGTAAATATATTTATTATATATTGATTCAATAATGTAATTACTTTTGCTTTTTTTAAAACCAAGATCGGGTCTTTTAAGCATTTCATTCGTCGAATTAGACGGGATTCCATTCGTTTTATTGTTAAATTGCATTTCCTTTTACTCAGAGTCTATAAAAAAGCGTTTAAACTAAAGAAAAAATCCGTTTTTGATGAATCTAGTCAATGAAGAAGTAGCACGTCAAATTGTATCTCTTTATTATTCAGCAATTCCAATGTCTCAGAGAGAAATTGCTATTCAATTGGATATTTCACGCCGTTCTGTTTGCTATTATATTGATAAACACAAGAAAAATGAAGTTAGTTCATTGCAATCTAAACGGGGTCGCCCTTCTAAAAAACGTCTATCGATTTTTTTTTTCTAATCGGAGGCGAAACTGAATTCTGCAATGGCAGAATCTACATTCATCTTGTTATTATTATTTTTTTTTTTTTTTAGAATGGTTAGGTATTTTTTTTAGCAGAATTGTGTATCAACCCAATAACATGTCCCGAATACAATTCGAGAACTTATGAGTTATGTCTATCGGTCTGTGAGTCGCTTTTTAGAGTTCTGATCGTCTGACGAAATTAAATTCGTCTCTGTTTATTTGTCACGTTCTTCGTTCTCAGAAGTGCATAAGTTAGAGACTTGAAATTTTGCATACTTATAACTTCGACCACACGAAAATTTATAAAATTATGGAAATGTCCTACATTACTTTAAAGGAATTTTTTTAATGACATCGACTAAGATTTTAAAACAGATCCTTAATTACTTACCCATCATACGTAGTATAGGGTAAGTCTTGCAATCGTTTTGAAAATCGAAAAAAAATTTTGACGGATTTACAAGTCTCAGATACTGGAGATTCCGAAAAACATATTTTTAGAAAAAAATAAATTGCTGTCTGTGTGTCTGTCAGTCTGTCTGTAAACGCTCTATCTCCCGAACAAATTGAGATGGAGACTAGAGGTCTGCACGGGCCGGAATTTCCAGGCCCGGGCCCGGCCCGTAGGAAATTTATTTCGGCCCGGCCCGTTGTAAGGCTTAAAAGTTCGGCCCGGGCCCCTGGCCCGTTTAAATTTTTATATTTTAGGCCCGGCCCGGCCCGTACAGAAATCAGTAAAAACAGGCCCGGCCCATTTTGGCACGTTACAATTTCTACGATTTCTAAAAAAAAATCAGATTTTTATCATATAATTAAGATTTCTTTAAAGAATGCTGCATACATACCTATGGAATGATTTTACAGTATATTTTACAGGAAATACACATTAACAATATTAATGATTACTTTGTAGGGATTACAATCCCGGGATCCCGCATCCCGGGATTCCGGGATCCCGCATCCCGGGATTCCGGGATCCCGGTGTATTTTTAATCCCGAAAATCCCGGGATTTTTCAGAAAAAAATCCCGGGATTTACGGGATTGTCTGGTTTTTTAGTGGAATAATATTCAGCTGAATTTAAAAAAAGATATTTATAAACTTTCGCTTTTGGTTGGGAAAAAATCAATTTTCATGAAATTTATACATGATTGAAAAAGAATATATGCCTCAAATATTTTTTACATATATTTCTAAGCGAGTAAATCTTTTACAGTAGAAATCTTTTGACTTGCAAACAGATGTAACACATACAGCTTTTAGTTTTAGACAGGAAAAATGAAATCATTTGTTTATTTCGATTTTACTGCGTTTGTCGAAATTTTCCTCACTTCGTAGATCTTTTTGAATTAGTTTTTACTGATAGACGTCGCATTTGTGTATGATAGTCATTATGGGTTAACTTCTTTGCTTTTCGTGAATTCAGACTTACTTTGTTTTAAAGATGTCGAATGAAAAGGATTCCGTGGCTCATCGGAAAGACAATGATACATCTTCAATTTGGTACTACTATTTAAAGCCAAAAGATGGAAAAAGCGCTAAATGTAAAAGCGCTGCTTAAAACATTAGGTGGATCGACTAAGGAATTGCAGAATTTATTACATACTCTATTCCATCCGCAAGTCAAGATTGCACAGAAGATAAATTGCCTTCTAAAAAAATTAGAGGACAGTTTTAGTAGTGATAAGGAATCACTGGATTTGATTCTATCGTGAATGACTGCTAAAGATGGTTTTTCATTTAATGTTTTCATCGCTTCCATTAATTTAAGAAATTCACTTTTATGTAATTATTTTTATTTTGTAATGATTTCCCAAAATCTGCAGTATCAACTCAAAATCGTGTAGTGAACTACAGTTTCATAAAAAAGATGTTAATTGCAAGAGAAATACAAATTTTTAAAACTTCGGGGAAAAAAATTAATTTGATTTTGACGAATGGACATCTACTGCAAACAAGCGATTTGTGAATATTAATGTCCATTCAAGAAATATAAATTTAAACAAATTCTTTGATTTAGGGCTTGTGCCTATACATAGATCTTTCATTGAAAAAAGTGTATCGAAATGCTAATACTGCGCCTAAAACAGTACGACATTTCAATGAAAAAATATGTTGTTGCTATCGTAACTGATGAACAAAATGTAATGCTGAAAACCGTAAAAGAAATTGAAGCTGATCAACAGCTTTGTTTCTCTCATGGCATTCTTTTAGCAGTTTGTGATGATTTATATTGTAACCAACGAAATACAGAACCAGAAACTTTCTCCAGTAAAACAATAGCTGAATCATGCTGCGGAAGTGAAAATTTAGCCCTAGAAAAAGATGATAAAGATGAAGATATTGAATCTTCCGAAAGTTCAGAATCGGTGTTTGTTTTAAATTTTGAAGATGAAAATGGCTTTTCATACTCTGATGAATATATTAATGACCTTATTAAAAAAGTTCGAAAATTAGTAATTTATTTTAAGAGATCTGCAACAAGGAATGAAGTTCTTCTTTTGAAGAACTTCATTCCTTGTTGCAGATACTAACAGATAGTGCAGATAGTTAACATACTTTTGTATGTTAAATCTGAAAAAAGAAAGAACTTTCCCTTCTTTTAGATTGCAAGACTAGATGGAATAGCTGGTAACTATAATTGAACGATTTTATTTCTTGAAAAAATGCATACAGAAAGCTTTAATCCATTTACAGCATAAGATCTGAATTGACGATTCTGATTTTCTACTTATAAACGAAATTGTTGAAGTCCTCAAACCGACACAAATCCCATAGTAGAAGCAATCTGTCGCAGGGATTCTAATTAGTTAGCCGCAGACGCAACCTTAACAAATAAAGGCGAAAACGAATTGGAACGAATTGTCGGAGAAAAAAAATCAAAATTTGCTTATAAAATGACAGACGTGCTAAAACTATGCATTAGAGAACGCTGACGTATGGAATTATCGGGTGTTTTAAATTATTTGCATAATCCTAAATGAGATGATCTGAGTGCAAACTAGCAGTATGTTTTCTATTCCTAACAAAACTGTTATTAAGAAGCAAGTAAAAGAAATAATTGGAAGAGTGAATAACAGTGTTAACAATAGCAAGTCTGAAGATATAGAAATAACGCATATTGAGCCCACTGCGAAACGTCAAAAGTATAAACGAACATTTAAGGAAAAATTACAACAAGAAATAGAAAAAAACATGCGAACTGTAAATTAGTTTATCTATATTTGCTGACTATTCCTCCCGCGAGTGTCGAAACAGATTGAGCAGTTTCTGCAAGAGGATTCATTGGAAACAAAATTAGAAGTCGATTTGGAGGTGATACTTTAGATGCTTTGATATTTCTTAGATCATAGTTTCAAAGGAAAGCCAATTAGTTAAGAAACACTGAGCTATTCAAATTAGTGTTCTTTTCTTTTCTTTTTTTTTTTTTTTTAAATCTTGGTATGCAATATTTTTTATATTATGCAATGTTTTCAAATTTTAACAACTATCACTAATTAGAAATTTAAATAATATATTTATTTAAATTTTTATTATTATATGTAAGTATGTGTTAAGTACTTTTATTTCTAGGAAAAAAAGCATTATGTAGTGGAAAATCTTATGTTTCCGATATCCCTAATTTGTATTCTTTAGTTATTTGGTAATGAGAATAATTCAAAATTTAATTAGTACTATTAATTTATTACTTATCTTTCCATATTGTAATTATTTACCCATTCAAAGACTTTTTCAACACCAAATGAAAGAAATTATATGGAAGATAAAACATAGACTTTTGTTGTTGTTGTTGTTACATTTTCAGACATTACCAGCATATTTGTTGTAATTTATCCTATACTACTTTATTATTAATTCATGAATTTTGAACTTGATATATTTTTTTAAGTTAGGCTGTATTTTTGCTTTAATTATTTTTTACAATATTATGAAAGTTAGCTATTGTGAAAATTGGTAATAATGGAGAAATTTTAATTTTCGTAATCTCGGGATTATTCCGGGATTCCGGGATTGAATCTAAACAATCCCGAAATCCCGGGATCGGAAATTAGTCTCGGGATTGTAATCCCTATTACTTTGGCTCTTAGGCTTTCAACATTCGAATAAAGATTCATTAAAAATTTAATATGGCTTAGAATAAAAGAAAAAAAGAAAGAAAGCTAAAAACATCATTACTTTTGAAGATGTTTGATAAAAGAAGATTTATAAAAATATTTCTATATCATTTTATTAAAGGTTTTAAATCCAAATTCATTCTTAAATTCAAAGAAGCTCCTTTCTGATACATTTCTAAATTCACTTTTTTCTCAGAAATGCATAAGGTTAGCAGGTATCTTTATTCAAAAACTGTATAATCGAGTGGCGTTATCCATTTTTTGATACAAGCAATTTAAGAATACTACAAGCAAATAAAATACTGTCATAATTAGCGATTTGAATAGAATTACCGGAAGCGATAGCATGGGAAGGGAGAAAAACCTGCAATCATTTGAGAAACTATTACATCTCAGAAAGGTCATACAAGTATTTTATTTACCAAAAATAAAAAACTCTATTCGATTCCAAATTCCTTCAATAGTTAAGCTTATCACTTTTATACTTTTACAATATAAAATTAATCAGAAATTAATTTTAAAATCATCAAGAAGTATATATCCGAAGATAAAGCTAACATAAGTTCTTTATCACTGTTAATAATTTTACAAATTATGTTTTCTGCCCTACAGATCTTGAGAACAATTAAGTCTAGTTCCGGTCCGGCCAGTCTATATGTAGAAAAATAATGAAAGCTTGATATCGGACTGGCATGAATCAGCTAAAAAAATATTAAAACGAGTTGCACACAATGTAATTCTCCGATGCTGATCTCTATACCGTACATTTTTATATTGATGCTGTCAAATTAGTATGGCTCGTGACGCACATTTATACTTATTCTCGTTAAAACCATTGAAAATAGCTCATATTTTATCGTTCCAGCTGAAATCTTCAGAACGGACCGGTAGGCCCGAAAATTTTTTTTTATCGGCCCGGCCCGTCTGGCCCGTTCAATTTTTTTGAAGGCCCGGCCCGGCCCGGCCCGTTTATGTTGTTTGTCGGGCCGGGCCGAGTACGGGCCACGGGCCAAGCCCGAACCCGTGCAGACCTCTAATGGAGACTTGAAATTTTGTAAGTACTTAGTATGTAAGAATGGGACGAAGTCTATTCAATATCAGTAACTATTTTTTTTTTTTTCGGACTCTTGAAAAATTCGTTCTGATGAAAGGCACTTAAAAATTTTCGAATTTTCTTATTTTAAGGAATGGGCGTAAAAGGGAATAAAATAACGCAAATTGTGCATAACGAACGAAGTCAATCGGATCATTAGTTGGCGAGATATTTGTAATCCTGTTTTCCAAATCTTCGATTGTTCATGAGCCTGTATTTCATTCAAATTTCAATTCAAAGATATATTTTAATTGGGAATGAGATGCTTAATCTGATACAGTAAACTGTTAGTTAATAGGATTATTGTTTTTGGCGTTATAAGGATGTTTATTTTACGCAATTCGGTACTACTTGGGTAGTTTGGCGTTTTATATAATTTATCAAAGTTGGTTCATCAGCCATTCATTGATAGAGCATTGCTATGTATATACAAAATATTTAAACATACGTTTAAATTTTGATTTTGAATTGAAATGCATTTTATAAATAGTTTATACATGTTTTATTTTAATATATTATGCGTATCCATCATGGGTAAGAATTCCAGTGGCCCCCAACGACTAGTTTTTCACTCTTTTCTGTTTTATTTTCCGCGCGGTCTATAAGCCTGTGTGTTTATGCATGCATTTGCATACTAATCAAAATCGAGCTTCCCGGTTGAAGGCTAGGCGACGAGTTTGAAAATTTTTCAAACTCGTAGGGAAGTTCTGTAGTTGTTTATATAGTAGCCGGAAGACCCAAGAACTATATAAAAGCATAAACTCGTATCACGTACTGAGCGAGATATACTTTAACCCTTTAACAGGAATTGAACTACTAACGCACGAACGTAGAATTCTGCAAGCAGTCGTGATGCATCTCGAGGAAATATTCCGGTTGAAACTGCTGCATAAATCAGGGCCGTAACTACCGCCGGGGCACTGCCTCGGGGCCCCCAAGCCTGAGGGGCCCCAAACTGATGGTTAAAAAAACTATTGATTTTAGTTTCTAGTAAAAAAAAAAAACTATTGATTTTAGTTTCTAGTCTAAGTTCCTATAAAATGCCCAGCACATACCTAAAAGTTAGTAATAAAAAAAAAATCAAAGTGCTAGAATAGATGTTTTTGCTTGTCTGTCAATACACTCCTTACGCTTCGCATGCAAAAGGAGTTCTACAGCAGACAGCAAAATGTCGAGTCGAATGTGTCATGTCGCGCCAGCATGTTTGCTGATCCCACCGAAGCTAGTATAAGGAAGAAAATATGGACTTCTAATCGACTGAATAATATAAAAAGCATCCTAAAAAATTCTAGAAAATCTTTCCTCTTATCTATACTAATAAGTTAACAAAACGCTCTGTTTGTGTATGTCTGCGATTGTGTGTGAGTGTGTGACTGTGATGGTTAGCAAAATCTACCGCACATAGAAGTCTGAAATTTTACGTGAAGATAGTCCAAGACAGGTCCTGATGCACATGAGACTCAGATTTTTAATATTTTAAGGGCCAGGGCCCTGGGCCCTTTACAATTTTTATGCGCCAAATTGTTAATAGCTTGACTCCTTTTTATCTAATCTTTTCCGTTTTGAGGTACCTTTCTCCTTTTAGATATTTTCGCCTTTTTACTCTTCCGTTATGACCTTGGACTCTTGGGGCCCGTTTTAGGGCCCCTTTTAGCCTTTGTGATAGTAAATTGTTAATAAATTGCTTCCATTAATTTCGATCTTCATTTTTGGGATACCTGTTTCATTTAGATATTTTCAAATTTTTACATTCCATATAAGACACTGGGGCCCCCTAGATAATCACAAGGCCGACCCAGGGCCCCTTGATTTTTTTGTGCGCTAAACATTTTTCACTCCCTAAATTTCTCACATTCTTAGTGCAAATTTTTAAAGCTGAATCTTGGACTCTTATGTCAGGACCAACACCCTGATATTTTTATTCGGGCTCTGGGGCCCTTTTTTTAACGCTTGCCCAAACAATTGGTGCATTAAAAAAAAAAATTATTATTGCAAATAATTCATACTCTATGCTTAATTTTGACTAACTTAAGGTCTAAAGCGTTATATACTAAAACATTTTAACATGTTTTCATGTTAGGGCCCTGATTGTATTTGTCAGTTGGCCCCTATGGGGCCCTCTATCATAGCTCCCTTAAAAATGGTCGGATTCACTAGCTTTTTTTTAACAACTTTTTAGGTCCTCCAACTACGACATGAACAACAAAAAATTTTTTTAGACTTCAGCTACCACTATTTATAAATATTAATCGCTTTCTTGGAGCCCTTGGTGCAGCTTCTTTAAAAATGATCCAAATTGCTTTCAATGTTATTTAACATAGCTTTAGCGTCTTCCCATTATTTTAGTAACTACACAAATATTTTTATACCCAACTACATGCGAAATAATTTCCTGACCCTTTGGGGCCCGGTACAGGCCCCCTTGAAGTTTTTGTAATAATAAATTGTCAATAAATTGCTTCCTTTTAATCTGATCTTCATTTTTAGGATTCTTTATTCATTTAGATATTTTAATGTTTTGACATTCTGTACAAGACACTGTGTTCCCCTGTGGAATCATAGGATCCAGCCCAGGGCCCCTCAACATTTTGTGAAATAAACATATTTCACTTCCTATATTTCTGATGATTTTAGTGCAAAATTTTAAAGTTGTTTGGGACTCTTCTTTCAGGACCAATCCAGAAAACCTGATGTTTTTATTCGGACCCTAGGGCCCCTTTTTAAATATTTGCCCAATCAATTGGTGCATTTAAAAAATTATATCATTCCAAGGAATAGTTCCTACTATATGCTTAATTTTGACTAATTAAAGATCTACAGCGCTATGTACTAAAATATTTTAACATGGTTTCATATTAGGGCCCTGGTTTTAACTGTCAGTTGATCCCTACAGGGCCCCATATTATAGCTCCCTTAAAAATGGTCCAATTCATTAGCCTTTTTTTTCTATCGATTTTTTATGTCCTCTCTCTACATATTACATGAACGACAAAAGAATTTCTCAGACTTCAGCTACCATTAATTTTGTTTGTCAATTGCTTTCTTGAGGCCCTTGATGCAGCTTCTTTAAACATGAACCAAATTGCTTTCAATGTTATTTAACATATTTATAGCGTCTTTCCATCATTTTAATAATTACAAAAAATATCTTTATACCCAACTACATGCAAAATAAATTCCTGGCCCCTTGGGGCCCGTTGAAGTTTTTGTAATAATAAGTTGTTAATAAATTGTTTCCTTTTAATCCGATCTTCATTTTTAGGATTCTTTATTCGTTTAGATATTTTAATGTTTTGACATTCCATATAAGACACTTTGGCCTCCTGTGGAATCATAGGGCTCAGTCTAGGGCCCCTGAACATTTTGTGAGGCAAACGCAGTTCACTCTTTAAATTTATCCCCTTCTCAGTGCAAAATTTTTAAATTTGAGTCTTGGATTCTTCTTTCAGGGACAAGATTCTCATATTTTCATCCGCGGCTAGGACCTTTTTTTAAACATTTTCCGAATCAATTTGTGCATTTCGATAAAATATTATTAAAATGAATAATTCATACCCTATGATTAATTTTGACTAATTGTAGATCTAAAGAGCTAAGTACTAAGATATTTTAACATGTTTTCCTGTTAGGGCTCTCTTTTTAACTGTCAGTTGTCCCTTTTGGGCCCTTATTATAAATCCCTTTAAAATGGTTCAATTAACTCCTTTTTTTAAACAACTTCTTAAATCCATCAGCTACCAAGAAACCGCCATAGTCTAGCTACCACCAATTTTGAGTATTAATCGCATTCTTGGGGCCGTTGGTGCAATTTCTTTAAGAATGATCCGGATTGCTTGCAATTTTCTTTAAAATTGCTTTAGCGTCCTCCCATTACTTTAATAACTACAAAAAATATTTTATACCCAACTACATGCGAAATAAGTTCCTGGACCCTTGAAGATTTTGTACCATAAATTGCTATTAAACTGCCCTCTCTTAATCCAATCTTCATTTTTGGAACTATTTTTTCCCTTAGTTATTCCCATGTTCTTACATCCCATTTAAAAGTCCAAGACTCCATATGGCCTCGTCTCAGGCACCTTGAAATTTTTGTTCTCCATGCATATTTCACCCACTTATTATCAAACCTTATCAATGCATAAATTTAAAGTTGAATTTTGGACTCTTATTTCAGGACCTACACCCTGATGTTTTTATTGAGGTCCAAAGGCCTTTTTTAAAGCATTTACTCATTTTTTTATGCATTTCTTTAAAATATTATTTAACGAATAATTCATATCCTATGCTTAATTTTGACTAATTGTAGATCTAAAGTGTTAATTGTTTGCTTAAGGTTATCATAACGTGTCCCGGGTAATGCCGGATGGGTCAACTAGTCTATTAATAAATACATAAAATCGAAAAAAAAAATTATCACAATCCATCTTTCAAAAGGTTTTTAAACAGAAACGCATGATTAAGTTACATATACTCAAAAATAAACCTAATAAAATGCTCTTTAAAGTATTCAACCAATCAGAAGTCCGTATTTTCTTTCCTATGCTAACTTCAGTAGGATCGGCAAAAATGGCGTCGCCGCCAAGTGCCTGCCGAGTAGAGTTGTCCAATTCTACATTTTTTAGTCATTTTCGGGCTTATCATACTACGTACATTTAAACAACGGTGTGCGAGAAAAGAAACTATGCCCGGGGCAAAGTTTCAATTTGCCCTCCCTGGGGGCCCCTCCCCCGGAGGTTTTGCCCCGGGGCCCCCAAGTTTATAGTTACGGCCCTGGCATAAATATCAAATAAGTATTTTTGATCGGTACTTAGATCTTCAGTATTTTCCGTTTATGATATCCATGAAACAGCAATAGGCTCGAACAAAGTGACCCGTAGATTTTCACACCCCGTTAGTCTAACACCGATTAGTTTGGCAAAGGTTTTAGGTCCCTAGGTTCAATCATCAAGTTTAGAGAGTATATGTCGGAATGGAAGTTCATTCGTATGAAGAATACGTGTAAAATATTCTCTTCCTAGTTTTTTTTTCTTTCAAGACACCAATCAACGACACCAGTGTGTTTTCCTACATTAATAACGGTGCCATGATACCCGAGTACTGTCGGTTCTAACTTGTACTGACTCACATGATTATGTAATGATTTTGCTATTTCTTTTCCGTGACCAGTACGAGGCATCTAGTGACCCAAGTATTCCTAACCAATTTCAGTCAACAAGGTGATGTGTTCCTCGCCTTTCTCTCGACGGTCGCTTTTCTTTTATTTTCTTTATTTTCTTTTTTTCTTTTTTCTATAAAGATAGTTTTATCCTTTCTACCATCAAAAACTATGCTTTTAATTTTCCTTCTTTCAAGAACTTCTGCCTGTATCTTCTTTCCAAGTTTCTGTATCTCTCTTCTGAACTTGTTTTCATTGATGACGAGAATCGTATCCTCAGCTGTCATGACCACAGCTAACTCCTGCATGTTGAAGTAACCAGCATAGCATCAGCATAAGTTGGCAATTGCAATTCTTTCAATATGCATGATGCCCCCAAAAGGCTACTTTTCATACTATCGAGTGTATTTACATTGCCTTAGCCTTTCATACTAGCCATTTCTAAGCTCGTTATAATTAAACGCACAAAACACTATAATGATACTTTAAACGATCCAAAAAGCACTCTTCTCACTAGGAAAAGGTTTTACGTTCACACTGAATAAATGTTGCAGGGTAACTGATCATGAAAAAAAAAAAAATCCCTTATTGCATTTTCACCCTTATTTTATTTCGTCCTTCACTCCCTCAGTATTACAACGAGTCATTGCGCTCACTTAGAGTCCTGCTTCCCCCTCATCTCACCTTCCAGGTTTGTTTTTGAAGTATACTGCTCACTGCTGTCCGTTGCTTAAATATATGGCCTTTGACGTATAGAAAAAATAAAGAAGACCAAGGGACATTAATAAGAGATAAACTAATGAACGATTCAGACAAATACAACTTTTGCCTGTTGTATGCGAAAAAAACTATGAACATCGAGTAATTTAAAATACACATAGCAAATAAATAATGCATTATCGGAACTTATTTAAACATTTGGTACATTAAATGTGCCTTTTCAAGTAAATACATCAAAAATAAATTATATTTTATTTTATTTATTTATTTATCTATTTTATTTTATTTTATTTATTTATTTATTTTTTTTGCTAAAAAAGTTAAAAAATCAGCATTTTTTCAAAACTTTAAGCCATTTACCGCAGGGTAAGGAAATGTCCAAAAAATCTCAATTTTCTTGTATGAACTGAGTGCTACCAGTGGCCACTTTTCCGCACCCGCCATCATCGAAAATCGAAAAAAGTTTTTTTCGGCCCACCCTATTATGCATTGAGAGGCTGACACAATTAAGGAATGAAAAATGCATGGCATACAAAAAATTAAAAGAGCTGTGGGACGGTCCCTAGGGGGGGGGGGGCATGGTCTCAACTGAATGTAGAATCTGGGGAATTACAAAATTGGAAAAGGGCGCCAAAAACGAATATTGGTTTAAAAATGGCACAAAAATTCTCAGGGCTCTGTATTGGTCCCCAGGGACCCAAGATTTTACCTGAAATGTTGAAAAAGGGATAACTAAATGGTGAAAGCGCCCGAAAACAAAGGGCTCAAGAACCCTGGTCTTAAAATATAAAAAAATTAATTTTCAGGTGCATCAGAAACTGATTTAGACAATCCTTATCTAAATATTCAGACTTCTGCGTGCGGTAAAATTTTCCAGCTATCGTACACAGACATACAAAATGGAACTTTTTTTTTATTAGTAAAATAATGAGTAAGAAAATAAAAAATTACTTGAAATATCATCTTTATGAAAACTGCATACAAAGTGTAGGGCCCCTGGTTTTCGGGACATAATTTAATTAGTCTCTCAAACTGTAAAATTGAATTGTCATAAAATGTTTCTGAGTTCCTTTCGGCTCAGGCCCAAGTTTCCTTTCAATTTCATCCTATCTGTCCATAAACGATCATAGTCCTGATAATTCATAACGGAAAAGAATATAAAGGAAAAACTGAAATATTTTTGGTAGTAGCCATTAATAGAAAAAATTATGTTTACATTAAAAAATTATTGTAACATTAACTGAAAAAAAAAAAAAAAAAAAAAAAAAAAGAACACTAAGAAAATCTATTTATCAAAAATTCAGATTTCTTTTTGAACTCAAAAGAAAGTTTGGGGGCCCTTGGGATGCAGGGCCCCTCGCAATTGCGACCATCGCGATCCCTTAAATCTGCCCCTGTCTGTCCTGCAGTTAGATTGAAGTTTACCTTCCTTGATATGGAAAAATCATTACACATAAAACACGACGCCTGGGAACTTAAAACAAGCAGATTTCAGACTGCAAGCAGTGGTTATGTTTGTCTGCACCATACTACATAATCTAATGGAACTTTCCTACTATCTATGTATAGATTAGGACTCCTATAGGAGTCCTAATCTATAGGAGCCTTAGTATAGATGGCTTGTTTTGACGTCCCTCTGCTATGCTTATTAGCTACGACTGATAACTTTAATCTGGTGACGCATCTGGAGCTAACAGAATCTCAGAATTCCCCATTTTCTGCTTAAAGAACATGTGGTGTTTCTGTTTAATTTTCCTTTTTCTTGCATTATTTTTCTAAGTATTTGAAAAATGAAGTGTAAATCCCCATGTTAACAAAAGGGAGAACATCACATTCCCTTTAAATTTGAGCGCCAGTTGAAACAATGGCATCATATGTAAGTCGTCTTTATGTATATCATCAGGGGCAATATTAAATTTAAAAAAAGCGGAATTTGTGTTTTCTAGATTTTATATTTTTATTTGTGTCACTCTTTTGATTTTTTTTTTGTTTTGTTTTATGTTTAAAATATTACTTTAATCATACGAAACATGTTGAATTTTTACATATGTTTTTCTGTTATTATAGAGTATGCAAGTTATGGTACGAAATATCAAGACACCCAATGTTTTGGAGGAGAATTGTATCTGGTGTTTCACAAGCCCAATCAGGAGCAGCTTTAAAACTAGCTGAAATACTTCCTTCTTCTGTCACCTACATCGAGCTGAATTTCGAAAGAACCGACGAAATATGGCTTTTAAATCTTAAAGAATTTTCATCGATACTTCGAGCAAGGTGTCCAAACCTCCGTGCTTTAATTTTACGCCGTGTTAGATTATCTGACTATATGTCCTCTCTTCAACAAACTGCGGATCTACATAAAATGTTGGAAAAAATTCGAATATTTGTAGTACATCAGGCTGGATTCATGGAGTATATAGATTTAAATTTGAATAGTTCATATATTTCCAAAATGGAAGTTTTAGACTTTCGTCGCTGTCGTCCAACGTTTATTAATCAGTTCACTGATTGGAATTTGCCGAATTTGAAAAAATTACGCCTGACAGAATGTCGTATGAATGAAATGGACTTGCATAAAATATTGTTCCTTGTTATGCGTAAACTTGAAGTTCTCGACCTGGAAAGCACGCAGGCCAACTTGAATACATTTAGAATAATAATGAGAAATGGCCATAATTTGAGAGAATTGTACATATGTGATACAAACTTGCATGACAAAGAGCTGATCTTCAGTGACACGGAGAATGCTTTAGAAAATTTAAAAATAATTTGCCTTCGTAATTGTGACCTCGAAAGCAGCAGTATTATTTCATTGATTAATTCATTTAAGTCGTTGCAGCATGTTTATATTGGAGGTCTAGAAAAAAATACCGAATATTTGAAATGTCAATCAGATAAAGTGCATTATGATTTTGCTTCCAGACACTGTAACCACTGTGCTAAAATAAATTACATGTGTGAATAAAATAACTGTGTAGAAATAAAAAACTGCTTTGTAGAAATCGACTTCAGGTATCCAAAGAAAAAAATCCAATCATTTGAAAAAAAAAAGGGGGGGGACAAACGAGATGTTAAAAAAAAAAAGCAAAAAAATATCAGAATTAGCATTAGTGAGGCGGAGTTTTCGGAGTCGTCCATAAATGATGTCATGTTTGGAATGGGGGTTTGTGACAAGGGGGTGAGAGGAAGTAAGAAAAATATGACGACACACATTTTGGTTAATATAAACGCCTTAAAAATTAGCAGATTAAATTTTGAAGTTATTATGAAATTAAAATATTTTGTGTTGCTAAAATAATAATATTTAAAGGCAAATACATTAAATTCCACTTCAAATTCGAAAATATTGCTGATTTCAATTGCTCTTCATATAAATATTTCAGTACTATTGTACATTAAGCATGTTTTTTGTAAACCTTTCTCTTATTTCATAGAAAATAAGTACACGAATTATTTTTATTGTTATGATCACAAATGTCGTTAAAACACATAAAGTATAATTAAAAATATACTTTTAAATATGATCTATACTATATGGCCAAAGGTGGCCGGCCACTTGCGATTTTAGACATTTTATTAAATATATAGAAAAATACATGAGGAATTATCCGAAACTATAAGTATGTAAACATAATAGTACAGGTCACATATTTCTATGAAGATTTTCCCCCGAAAATCTATAGGGGATCGTCAACAAATTGAAAAAGAACGAATATCTTTTGGATAACCCTGTCAAAACTAATGTAGCAAAAGCGCTCAAACTGTAGATTACGATTAAGTGGCTTATTGTAATATACAGTGGTGGTCAAAATTATAAGAACAAGGCAAAAAATCGCCAAATCTTGATTACATTTGGCTGGAAACTTATGCAAATTTAATGGCTGGAAAACAATGAAAAATGAAGAATATTTTTATAAGTTTTCATGGAAATATGTGGAAAATTCATAATTTATAAAATATATTATGAATTTATA
Organism: Maratus speculifer; assembly: GCA_964019185.1. Taxonomy (NCBI): domain Eukaryota; kingdom Metazoa; phylum Arthropoda; class Arachnida; order Araneae; family Salticidae; genus Maratus; species Maratus speculifer. The sequence goes on along the minus strand of OZ025297.1, from coordinate 310,493,504 downwards.
CAGTCTCTGATATGGACGAAATTATAAGAACAACGATATTTATGTGTTCTAAAAAGTAAAATTTGCATATTTTTTGTTCTGCACACGGAACTTCAAGACGAGATAAATGCGTAGTATGTGTTTGGGATCGTGATATTCTGTTTTTCAGTCATGCTGTTGGGTACGAAGCTTTCGGAGTTTGAAAAAGGGAAAGTGGATGCATTTAAAAGTTCAGGTTTTTCTGTACGCCAAATTGCGACAAAGCTTAATAGATCAAGAACGGTTATTTACAATTATCTTAAAAATTCCGGTAAATATGGACGGCAAAGACATACAGGTAGGCCATCTTCTGTTTCTATACGGGAGAAAAGAATGATAATAAGGCAAGCTTGCTTCAAAAAACAAACGTCAACAGAAATAAAACGCGAATTGAACTTAAAATACAGTGCTCGAACTGTTCGACGTGTTTTACAGAAAGAAAAAAATGTTCTCTATGGTAAACATATGTCACGACCGTCTCTTACAAAAGCTCATAAGAGACTGAGGACGGAGTTTGCCAAAAAATACATTACTATGGGGAAAAAGTGGAATGATGTTGTGTTTTCCGGTGAGAAAAAGTTTAATTTGGATGGACCAGATGGTTTTCGCCACTTCTGGTATGATCTCCGTAGAGAAAAACAAATTTTCTCAAAGCGTGCTTTTGGGGGGTGGCTCAGTAATGGTCTGGGGAGCTTTCGCAGCTGGTGGAAATACTCCAATAGTTTTCGTGCAGGGTAAAATGAAATCTGAGAGTTATATTGATGTATTGAGCGATAATCTTTTACCGGAAGCACCGTTAATAACGAGTGGAGACTATTTTTTCCAGCAGGACAATGCGTCAGTACATGTTTCCCAAATGTCAAAATCGTGGTTTGATGCTAATTTTGTGAAACTAATTGATTGGCCGGCCAGAAGCCCAGATCTGAATCCAATGGAAAATCTGTGGGGTATTCTGGCACACGAAATATACAAAAACGGTACGCAATATAAAAACAAGCAAGTGCTCATGTCCTCCTTCAAAAACGCCTGGTCAAAAATTTCCAAGGATGTTCTTAAGGAACTGTCTAATTCCATGACGTCAAGACTTTTAAAAGTAATTGAGAAGAAGGGGAAAATTATTAATTATTAGTGTGTTTTAGGCAAAAAACATTCACTGTTTTTATAATTTTGTCCAATTTTCGATCAATGATATATTTTGTTAATTATCGGAAAACATTCGTATTTTGCATTTTTCAATGTTTTGAATTTTACAATGATATCTAGCATAAAAAAGTATTTTATGTATAAATTTCACTTTATTTAGTTCATAAATAAATTTTTTCTGTGAAATTTTCCATTGTTCTTATAATTATGACCACCACTGTACTATGTTTATTTTTATGTGTATAGCACGTATACTCGTAGAGAAATTAAGGTTTTTATAAAACCAGTCCAAGTTTTTTATAATTTGCAGCGTTTTAATATGATATAAAGTTCTTTTCTGGAAATATGACAAACAATATTGTACACAATAGCCTATCATCAGAATTAAAAATATAATAAAATATGTATGAAAAATGAGCAGTAAATAATTTTTCATTGCACATGCGTCAACGATATCGAAATTTCATTTGCATATTGTGTTAGATGCGTAGAGCAACTTCTGTAAAAGTTTCAAAAACATAGCTTGAAAATTCTGAAAGTTATCGTCTATAGAATCAACTCAAAATCCGTTATTCCCAAAATGAAGCAAAAAATCAGGTTTTTATCCAAATATAATAAATAGTACATGCTAGACTGTATATTCTATATTGTCATTAATTAATGGATATATGGATACAGTTCATCATTTTTTTTGCCTGATGAAGTAGGTGTTGCAGCATCAGATGTTTGTTGTAACAGCATTCAGATATTTGCATATCTGAATAGCCATTTTAGGCTGATCACACACTGAGCAAACAAGCGACAAAAAAGGCGGAAGTCAGGAGACATTTCACCCTGTTAATAAAGGAAAAATCTGTTTAAATACTAGAATTAACTTTCTGTCTTACACTTTTGTCGCCTTGTCTGTTCAGCGTGTGATATGCCTTACGTCTCTGGGATACCACTGTAGGATGTTTGTGTTCAACCTATTGTCTTGTCTTGTTGCAATGTGCCAGCCCATTTCAATTTTAGCTGTTTAATTCTTTCAAGGATTTTAAAAAAAATTCGTCTGACTTCTTATCCAGTCTGTTTTTTTTCTGGCTATATGTAGCATCTTACCATATTTCTCTATGTTGTTTGTAATCTTTATACCACCCGTTTTCTTAGTGTCCATGTTTCTACTCCGTAAGTTTAGCGCAGGCAAAATACATTTGTTAAACACCTTTCTTTTCAAACAAAGAGGAATATTATTCTTCAGAATAATGTTGTTCTTCCCAAAAGCACTCCACTCTTCTGTTGATTTCATTCATGATATTATCCGATTATATTTCTTGTCCAAGGTACAAATAACTCTGCACTTCTTTAATATCCGTGATTTTGTAGACAATTTTTCGCTTTTGACATAAATGAATTGAACATCACTTTAGTCTTTTCCGAGTTTATTTTTAATCATCTATAATATATATATATACATACAGGTCACTTTTTTATGGATACAATAGCTTCCATAATTCTGAACAAATCTCTTCCAAATTGACATATAAAATCAAAGAGTAGATCTCGGTCATGTTCGTTAATGGGCAAAAACGGTACATGAGGATGAAAACAGAGAGGGGTTTTGCGAAAACAGTGAAAAATAAATTACAACTTCTTAGTTATAATTCATATCAAATCAGTTTAACGTTATTATTACTTAAAAATATGGAACTCAAAACGAGTTCAGAATGGAATAACACGTACACCTTTCTTAAAATACTGAATATTAAACCGTTGACTTAAAAGGTGCATAGAAATTTATTAAAATATTCCGTTACGAAATGAACTGGTCTTTAAAAAACTTTAAAACTATTTATGTTAAAAATCATATGTAAACAGAAAATATGATACCCGAGATCTTTCGATCACAAACGTGATCATTTTCAAAAGATAGTTTTTATGATTACATTTGCGATTCCAGTATCTCGGGAATCATTTTTTTTTTTCTGTTTACATATGACTTTTAAATCAATGGTTTTTAGGTTATTAAAGACCAGTTCATTTTGAATATTTTAATTAATTTTTATGCATCTTTTTAGGAAGCAGATTTATTTTTAATTATTATTACTTCTAGAAAAAAAGCAAAAAAATTATGTATCACAGATTTTTAATAAAATTTAAAATGAGCTCAAAAGGCGGAAAAAAGAGGTTTTAGAGAGAAAATAATTCATAATATCGTCAATTCTCAAGATATCAAATGCGTTAGTGCTGAAATAAAAATGAAAAAAATGGTCATATAAAAACAATTGTTTGTCAATTCCTTCCAATTAATCAATCGAAAAAGAAAAACATAGACCACTTTTGTATCTCTTGAAAAAACCCGTTAGCAAGTTTCATGTTCTTACTTTTAAAAATAAATATAAAAATGGGTCGAAAATTTTAGAAGTTGTGATGTGTGGAATAATATTTTTTAATACCATCTTAACATTATTTTAATGAAATCTAATCATACAGAAAAATGAAATTAAAAATTCGTCAAAGCGGCCAGAGAAAATTATTAAACTGAGTTTATCTCTAATCTTGATTTAGTTTTTGATGGCTTAAATAAGGACTTAACTTCGAAATTTACTTCCGCTTCTAGGCCAAGCCGGCAGGGATTTTATTATTATTATTATTATTATTATTATTATTTATTTAAAAATGCATTTTTGTATTACTACTGGACTGTCTTAAAATATATACTAAACGTAAATATTTTACTAGGGTTTAAAAAGTAAAAAAGTGACCGTATGCCTTCTCTACATTTTTTTTTTTTTTACTAAGAAGTCTTTTATATCCCGAATTACTTCAAATTTTCATCGGCATATATATATATATATATATATATATATATATATATATATATATATATATATATATATACAGGATGATTCCAAATTTTTTTTACAATAAAAGAGGGGTGATAGTACACATCAAGACAAACAATATTAAATAGGAGACCAAGGGTCCAAAACGTTTTCCTAAGGAAATAGCCGCCATTAAAGTTTAGGGACCAAAATTTCAAATAAACATAAAAAACGGAAAAATCGGTCGATTGATTTACGGTTTTTACTAAAATTATTCTTTATGTTGGCATTTTCTTGAAATTAAATTATAAAGATAAATTTCAAAAAATGCCGATAGAGGGCGCTTTAGACTTTAGAGTAACGAACAACTATTTTTTGCCGGTATTTTTTGCATCTCATTAAATGTTTTCGTAAGCTTAGACTCAAACTTAAATTTTGAGCTCAAAATCTATAGTTGGGAGTGGTTAAGTAACACAAACTGAGCTGTCTTCAGAGGGTTCAAATTTCAAATGATTATAGAAAACGGAAAAATTGGTCGATTGATTTGCGGTTTTCACTAAAACTATTCTCTATTTAGGTATTTTCGTGAAAATAAATTATAAAGAAAAATTTCAAAAAATGCCGATAGAGGGCGCTTTAGACTTTGGAGTAACGAAAGACTCTTTTTTGGCGTTATTTTTTGCATCTTATTAAATGCTTTCGTAAGCTTAGACTTGAACTTAAATTTTGTGCTCAAAATCTGAATAGCTGGGAGTGGTTAAGTAGACAAACTTAGCTGTGTACAGAGGGTTCCAATTTCAAATAATTGTAAAAAACGGAAAAAAAATGGTTTATTCGTTTGCGGTTTTTGCTAAAACTAATTTTTAAATCAGCAGTTCTCTTGATCAATCAGTGTTATCTTGAAAATAATTTTTAAAGGTAAATTTCACAAAATGCCGATAGAGGGCGCCTTAGATTTTGGAATAGCGTACAACTATTTTTAACTGTTATTTTTTTAATCTCATTAAATGCTTTCTAATGCATAGACTTAAATTTTGGGCTGAAATTCTGAATCGTTGGGAGTGTTTAAGTAGCGAAAAATTGAATTGTGTTCGAGAAGGAAAGAGGGTTAAATTGCAACTCCTGAACACACTTCAGTTTGTGCTTCTTAACTTCTCATAACGATTCAGGATTTGAGCTCAAAATTTAAGTTTAAATCTAAGTTTCCGAGAACATTTAAAATGCTTTTGCAAGCATTTAATTAGAACCAAAAAATAATGGTTAAAATGAATTGTTGGTTACTCTGAAGTTTAAGGCGGCCAATAACGGAATTTTTTGAGATTTATCTTTAAAAATTATTTTCAAGAAGATACTGACTTAAAGAATAGTTTTATTTTAAACCGCAAAAGAATCGACCAATTTTTCCATTTTCTATAATTACTTTAAATTTGAACCTCCCCCTCCCCCTTGAACACAGTTCAGTCTGTGCTACTTAACCACTCCCTACTATTCAGATTTTGAGCTCAAAATTTAAGTTTAAGTCTAAGCTTCCGAAATCATTTAAAGAGATGCAAACAATGACGGCAAAAAATAGTTCTTCGTTACTCCAAAGTCTAAAGCGCCCTCTATCGGCATTTTTTGAAATTTATCTTTATAATTTATTTTCACGAAAATACCTAAATAAAGAATAGTTTTAGTGAAAACCGCAAATCAATCGACCAATTTTTCCGTTTTTTTTATTCATTTGAAATTTGAACCCTCTGAACACAGCTCAGTTTGTGTTACTTAACCACTCCCAACTACAGATTTTGAGCTCAAAATTTAAGTTTGAGTGTAAACTTACGAAAACATTTAATGAGATGGAAAACATACCGGCAAAAAATAGTTGTTCGTTACTCCAAAGTCTAAAGCGCCCTCTATCGGCATTTTTGAAATTTATCTTTATAATTTAATTTAAAAAAAATGCCGACATAAAGAATAATTTTAGTGAAAACCGCAAATCAATCGACCGATTTTTCCGTTTTTTATGTTTATTTGAAATTTTGGTCCCTAAACTTTAATGGCGGCTGTCTCCTTAGGAAAACATTTTGGACCCTTGGTCTCCTATTTAATATTGTTTGTCTTGATGTGTACTATCACCCCTCTTTTATTGTAAAAAAAATTTGGAATCACCCTGTATATATATATATATAAATATATATATATATATATATATATATATATATATATATATATATATATATATATATATATATATATATATATATATAAGAATTTAATTTTAAAGTTAATACCTTTACTTATTTTAAATCATGTCTTCATAATTCTGTATATCGTAATATAATACTTAACCATTTATATAGAATAAAATGTCTATGTTCTTCCCATTTAATTAATACTAATATTAAAAAGCTTGTATATGATGCTATAAATAATGGTTATCCTAAAAAATTCATATATTCTTTAATTTATAATTAGATATTACATGATCTTATAATTAATTCTTTGCGTAAAAAATGTATAAAAAAAATTATAAAACATAAAAATAATAATAAAAAATTAAAAATGTTAAAAAGTAATAAAAAAAAATATATATAGGTTGGTTGGGTGGGTAGATGTTAGAGTACGGAGGAGGGTGGTGTTGTCTGGATAAATACGCAAAGGTTAATTATTTATTAAAAAAAAAATTGAGCGTGGGTTATTTATTTTAACATAATTTTTAAACTGTTTAATTTACACCAATATATGGATATTTGTCTAGTTATTATTTATAGTTAAATAGCTATATTTTAATTATCAAATTATTTTTAATGTTATTGATATAATTTTTGGTATTATAATTAATAATATTATTACTATTATTATTTTTTTTTATTTTTCTTTCATTTTATTTTTTAATTTTTATTATCCTATATTAAGATAATGAGTTTTCACCATGTAAAGTCACAATAAATGTTACTGATTAAAGTAACAATAATGTATTTTAAGTTATATGTTAATATGAATGTTATCTCTTAATTCTAATTTTAATCATTTTATTAATTTAATTTTATGTTAATATCGATTATTAATTATTTTTCCGGTTCAATTATATTTCCATTCACCTTTATCTTTTTTGTTTGTTATGGATAACTATTATTTTTACTTACTTTCAACTCCTTTTTGTAAAATATCTTTGTTCCTTGTTTAATAATTTGGTTTTTGTGTGATGGTAGTCCCAAATTCGTATTGTTTTGCTTTTTCATGGCAAATACGAAGATGAAACCACACGCTCCATTTGTAGTTCCAAAGTATTTGGGACCTGAAGATTCTGCTTTGGTTCTACAAATTTCATTTGTATTCATATTATTCTTTTTTCCTTCCATGTTCAATGTGCTATAAGTTATTAAATTCAATGGTTAATTTCAAATGGTTAATATTGTTTACTATAATTCAATTTAATTCTTCGTTTTGGTTTATTGTTTTGTTGATAAAATCCATTGGTGAATCTTGTCTACTTTTAATGGTATTATATATATATATATATATATATATATATTTATATATTATATAAATATATATATATATATATATATATATATATTTCCTTTCCGACGAAATTTTTCTGCATTGGAAGACAGGAATTGACATCAAAATTGCAGGGGCGTGCGAAGAGAAAACTGCGCCCGGGTCAAAGTTTCGATTTGGTGATCCCCTCACCGAACTTTTTCTCATGACGTTTGTCGTATAAATTTGACGCCCCCTAAATTTCCGTGCCCAGAGCGACAGCCCCCTTCTCCCCCATTTCGCACGGCACTGTGAAATAATGATTTCTCTTTTTTAAGTTCATGGATCCAAAATAGTAAAATTTCTTCTTTAGATTTCGATAGTTGTATTTTTCGGGTTTGTTGGACACAAAATTGAAAACTTAGCAAAAGGGAATATATACATACATACATATATATATATATATATATATATATATATATATGTATATTTATATTTCCTTTTTTCTTTCAAAACTCTAAGAACTGAATTACTATCGAAATGGTAAAATTTTCGCCTTATTTTTCTTGCGTTCCTTCATAATTTTTACTAATAGCAACACATTGTATATTAGCCAGCCGGACCGGAACGGCCCAAATGTGAACCCAGCTTTCCATTTAGAGGCGGGGGGGGGGGGTCATGTGTCCTTTTTTTAAAGGGGGGGGTTGCATATTTTAAAAAGCTATTTTTACACTGAAGGCTCTCCTATATCCAAAACAGCTATTTTTCTGATACTTTTAGAAGAATAATTTTCATTCGTAAATACTAAAAAAATTGCATTAATATTCGATAGATACACTTTTACATTTTATTAAGATACCAAGAAACTGAAGAATTTCATATAAAAAAATTGCATTAAAAAAAATTGCATTAATATTCGATATATACACTTTTACATTTTATTAAGATGCCAAGAAACTGAAGAATTTCATATAAAAGAAAATTGCATAAAAAAAAATTGCATTAATATTCGATATATACACTTTTACATTTTATTAAGATACCAAGAAACTGAAGAATTTCATATCTATATATTATAGAGGCCAAACGTATCTGTGCATAACGCATACGTCATTTTGCGAATGGCAACAGTTTGAAATAAAATTTTGGATTTTCAATTTTTGCTACTGATTTTTTTTTTTTTTTTTTTTTTTTCCTAAACATCACGCATTTTCAATTTTTACATCGTCGTATAGAGAAAAAAATTGCTTTTAATGCAATTTGTTTGAAAACTGTACCTCAATTTATTTTTGAGTTAATATTTTCTTTATAATTTTTAACACCTTTTTTTGTAATTGTGGCAACAGAAGTATTCTGTTTCTTTTGAAAGCAAATTAAAAAAAGGCATGGAGGAAAGAGATGCATGAAGTGCAGTGGCTGGGCGCGATGCCAAAATTGAAAATCTAAAATCAGTTGAAACCAGACAAAATTAAGTCCAACTACTTTGTATATTTTTACTGATTGTACATATGCCCAATTATAATGTTTCAGACACTAGACGAAATGTTTAAGTAAATGAAAATGATGTCATATTTAAAGAAATCTTCTTAGACAAAAATAAACATTTTAACACAAATACAAAGTACGTTTTAACACTATTATAAACTTTTAGTCTTCGGTACTGGGGTTAGAATCAGAGACTAAAAAAAACTCTTCACATATAAAATATGTTGCTTACAATCGTGATCTGAAGTTTTGAATTGAAATGATTTTTAAATGATCAAATTAGAATATCGTTAGAAAAAGTAAATAAATTAAGTAAATATGGATATGAAAGTTGCGTACATAAATTTTGAAATGGCGTAAATGATGTTGGGTTTAGATTTCACGTGAAAAAATTTCTATAAAGATTGTGTCAAAATGGAACAATTTTTTTGTTTTTCATTTTGGAATATCAAACATATGACAAGATGCCTCAATTGATGACAGTCTCTTAATAACAGATCTTTATTATATTTAATTGCTTACACATACGATTAAAGTTTAATTTTAATAATTTCTACTACTGAGTTTTATAAAAAATAGTATTTTATTAACTTTAGGTTGAATATCATTTGTTTGAGAGTTAGACTTACCAATAAAAAGCGCATTTTTATTGTAACTAATTTTGTAGGCTTATTATAAATCAATGAAACATTTCGTTTTAAAAATTTTTCTTTCGTTAAAATTCAACGGGTTCTACCTTGTTTTCTATAAAAGCAAAGAATTATTCGGAAATTGAACATTTTAAGACATTTTTTTAGGACAGTTACAGAAATGCCATCGTGAGGGAGCAATTGACTGTTACGCCCTGAAATTCAATTTCAAATTCTACATCTTCCAGTGATTTCCCGAAAGATTTTTTGCTTTCACCGAAAAATGAAAAATGCTAATCAATCAAATTCATCCTGATGTTCTGAATAAGTGCTCTTGCGCTAGAGCTTTAAGGAATCAGAAAGATTCTCATTGTAGAGCTAATAGTAAATTTGAAATAATTTAATATGTACTTCTTTTTTTTTTTTTTTTAATGTCCTTTAGAATTTTTCTTCATTCAGGGAGGGGAGATTATGACCCCCATGACCTCCCCCTTGAATCCGCCACTTTTCTAACTGAGTTCGCAGCCCTGATTACAACCATTTAGAAGGTCTGTCAGATGAAAACTCTTTAGTGTTCAATCATGAATGGAAGAAAATATCACTAATTTTAACAAGAAAAAGGGGGATTTCTTCGTTTTTGAAAATTTCTTCAATTGTAAACTGTAATGCGAAAGCTAGTCAAACCGGTTATTTCTGCAACCAAAACCATTGTCAATGCATGTTTAGAGAGCCGTTGTTCTGTTGTATACAATGACCTTAAGATACTGATTGATACGTATCTGAGAAAGTCAATGGTTGTATATTATACTCGTTCTCTTGCCAGTGTTTCTTTGATATATAAGCAATGGATGACAAGAAGCCTAAATTTAGCTTAACAGTGGTAAGTAAATTGATCAGATTTCATATTATTTCTCTGCGCATGAACTTTCAATATTGAATGCTGTGACTATTGCTACGCATAAGAATGTGATTTTCCTTCAGAAAAACAAATAAATTAACAAATGGACCATAATTTCCCCTTTGCTTTAAGGCTACAAAAATTAGCCGTTTGGGAATAACGTTCATTATCGCGCCTTTGAAAAGCATTGTGGTTCGAAAATTTATGCTTATATTTTAATTTCATAAGAATTTTTAGAATTTTTCAGGGACAGGTGAAAGTTATACACAAATTCTTTTTGCTATTTTAAAGCAATTGCATGCCCCTTTTTCATTTTATTTATAAAATAAAAATTTTAATTAATAAGTAATATATGGACCTTAATTAATATGTATATGAGTATTGATCGGAAATAATTTATACAGAATAAATCAGCAGTATTTTACACATGCATTTATCTGTATTTGTATTTATGCTACATAAAATGACGCAATAACGAAACAAACGCTCAAGTAGCCACTATTTTTAACCATGTGATTGCCACTGTGATTTCAGTGGGGATTTTTCACTTGTGTGTGAGTCAATCCCCTAACTCTTATGCAAAACTTTAAAAAAAAAAAAAAAAAAAAAAAAAAGTATATAAGTTGAACAACATATTTGTGGTAGCATGTTAAAAAATTATTTGTAATTGAAGATAAAAAGAAATCAGTAAATTTTCAATTAAATTAATAAATATTTTTTTTAATGTTTCGAATTAGACTTTTTTTAATTTAGCGTTTTAAAACTGTATAATCAAGTAAAACTGAAGAAGTTTTAGTTATTTTGAAACTATTCACACCAATTTAATAATACTTAAAAAAAAAAAAATCTTTAAAAAAATTACTCAATTCTTATATACAAAGGTAAACATATTCTTAGCATGCTTAAATAAATATAGCACTTCTTTGTATGCCGGGACTTTTAGGAAGAGAAATCTAGAAACTTTATCAAGTTGAACTCTTTTGGAAAAAGGGAATATGTCGAAGGGATTGCCCCTATATTTTAGGAAATTCTGTCCCAAGAGGAAATGGGGGCAGAAAGATTACAGGGACATTATTATTGAACCTTTTCAACTATTTGGAAAATAGTTGTTGTCCTCGGTAGAGAATTGGGAAATATGAAGTATATCTGAATCTTTTTATTGGTTGAATTCCGCAACTTATTTTATTTAATTCGTTTTCTGATTGGTTCATGTTTAATGTCCACAAATGGAATACTATTTTTGCCACGATGACAAAAAAAGTAATAAAAACTTAATAATAATAATAATTTGAAAACAAATTGTGATAGCGGTTTAAAACAAATATCATTTAAAAGTGCCCTTTTTTTTTTACTCTACTCAACGGTGTAAAAATCTAAAATGTGCGATGTTTAGTAGCTTAAAAATTTACAGTTCCGAAAATTGTAAAACTCTAATTTCATTTAAAATTTGTTTAGGATGGTTCCAGGAATATTAATGTTTAATCTATGTCGTGCGTAATATGAGGCGTTCAAAAGTCAGTTTGATTAACTCCATCCAATAAAAATGCACATTTTAAACAGTTAAAGTTGTATATCTATAAACTAATTTTCTTTTATGATTGGTCTAAGAATATTAATGTTTAATGCATGGCGTACTTAATATAGGACTCGTTATGATCATTATAAAAATGATGTTTATTATTATTATTAATTTAAATGAAGAATTTATTTATAAGTCTTTAAAATTTTGTTTTTTGAAAATATTATTTTCCAAATAGTCGTTGGAATTTTTTAAATTACTTCTGTTTTTTTTTTTTTTTTTTTTTTTTTTTTTGTCAATCACAGGCAAGAGACCACTGTCTGCCTTTCTCTCTAAATAGACCCATAAATGAATACTTAAAAGACTTACCCATTCACCAACAACCCTGTTTATTTATTTATTTTACTAACTCATATTGTATAAGTCGTCCGCCTCCCCTCTTCATTTTCAATTCCCAAATTTTGTCTAAAATTTTCCGACATATGCACAAGCATATACAATAATATTATTAAACGCATTTCAGATTTTCGTCAATTTCCAGAATGAGCTTCATTCACCCTTTTCATTATGTCCATGACAAAATGTTATTGTAATACCGTATATTTCAGTGTAATAGCTGAGTGTACACTTTTCAGTGTAAAATCGTCCGAAATCGAAAACTCATGTATAAACCGATGTTAAAAAATTGTGAGGAAAAATATCACTTTTTTGTATATAGATTATAGAAAAAAAATAGCTCTACGAAATTATTCATTTCTCCTATTTTTTTCTCAGGCACTTTGCCAAAAATGTGTAATTAGCCCCCTCGCATTCTGTTATAGTTGCTTGTTCATATCCTTTTTTTTTTTATGAATTACTAGAAGAAATTATCATTTGATTTTTTAAACGACCATCACTAATAATATAATGCAAGGTTCCAGCGTCATGGAAAGTCAGGGAAAATGAGAGAAATTTCAAAATATACAGAAAAGTCATTGAGTTTACAAATATTTTCTTAAAAGTTTTTTTTTTGGGGGGGGGGGGGTGATGAAAAAAAGGCATGAAATTCATAAAGTCTCGGGGGAAAAATCGCAAAATGCATCAAACAATTAAAAAAAAATTACAAAATTGTAATTTATTAAATTACAACGATTGCTTGGAAAATGATGTTTTCAAAGACTAAAATTTTACAGACTTATAATTAAATTCTATATTTAAATTAATAATAATAATAAACATCATTTTTAGAATGATCATAACGAGTCATATACTACCTGTGTGAATAAAGTTCGGTGAATGAATCAGAACGACCGACCTAGCAACACTGGGGAAACAAAACGCTACACCTGCATAGAGGCAAGTGTAGACCATCTTTCCCCACCGTTGTTCAGTTCAGTTTATGTTCTGTGTAAGACGTGCTTTACTAAGTGCTTGTTCAGTGTGTTGGTTCTTAACTGAAAACATGAAAATGAACGAGTAAAAGATCAGTTTAAAGTTTGGTTTTATGCTTTGCAAGACACCGAAAGAAATTCATGAGAAATGGTGCAAATTGAACACTTAACATACTCGCCAGATCTCAATCCTCCAGACTTCTTCCTATTTTAACGACTCAAACTCTCTTTGAAAGAGATTTGACCATATTGCTGACATCCAACGAAACGAGACGAAGCTTTTAAGCTTCATCCCAAAAGAAGACTTCTTGCGAATTTCCCAAGACATGCATAACAGATCTCAGCGGTGCATAGTTATGGGAGATGTCTATTTCGAAGGATGGTATGGTAACTTTGGTTAATATTTCATGTACATGAATGCTACAAGACTATTCACCGAACTTTATTGTCAGAGGTAGTATAATATAGGCCATGCATTAAACATTAATATTCCAAGGCCAATGATAAAAAACCAGTAGTTTATAGATATACAACTTTAGTTGTTTAAAATGTGTTTTTTTAATTGGATGAAATTAATCAGACGGTCTTCTGAACGCCTCATATTACGTACGACAGGGATTAAACATTAATATTACCTGAACCACTACAAACAAATTTTAAATGAAATTTCAGTTTTAAAAATTTCGGATCTGCAAATTCTTAAGCTTCTATACATCGCATATTTTTCATTTGTACACCGTTGCGTAGAGAAAAAAATGCACTTTTAAATGAAATTTGTTTGAAATCTTTATTCCAATTTGTTTTCAAATTATTATTATTATCAAGTTTTTATTACTTTTTTTTAACATCGTGGCAACAGAAGTATTCCAATTTTGGACATTTAACATGGACCAGACAGAAAACGAATAAAATAAAATAAGTTGCAGAATTCAACCAATAAAAAGATTCAGATATACTACAGATTTCCCAATTCTCTACCGAGGATAACAACTATTTTCCAAATAATTAAAAAAGAAAAAAAAAAAACGAAAAAATTTAAAAATGATTGAAGAAAAAATTGCTAATTTTGACAAAAGATTGCAAAAAGAAGTAGCAAATTTCACTGTATGCCCGTTTGGTCAGTGAACTTTTTTAGATTTGGTCGTGGACAATCAGGGAGTTTGCCATTCATGTTTTGCTGGGATGCGATGGGCTGAACTGTAGATGCTACCGTTTTAAAGAAGACAGCGATTGTGATAATGGTGAACTAAACACTGTCGATATTCATAATGATGTATCAGTGAAAAAAAGACATTTTAATAGATTACTTGAAAATTATGATAGCGATTTATATAATGAATAAAGATTGATAACATTTTTCTTTCTAAAAGAATTGAACTTTAAAAAAATATTTATAGAAATCTGTATAATAAAAGTCTGTGTCGTGTGATTGTCGCCAACAGTTCCGGGCTGACCGCTTTACTTTTTATATGTTAGGTGAGCATTTTAGTACTTTAATGTTAGCCTTTTACTGATAGCCGAATATTGCTCCGTCACCATCATTTCATCTATGTTGAAGTAATTCATGAGACTATCAAAAACAATTAGGGCTTATCCCTTAAATTTTTATATACAAGACATATATTTTTAATCCCCCCCCCCCTCTTAAATATAGCTTTTTGACTATTGGAAAATAATTATTGTCCTCGGTAGAGAATTGGGAAATCTGAAGTATATCTGAATCTTTATTGGTTGAATTCCGCAAATTAATCGTTTTCTGATTGGTCCATGTTTGATGCCCAAAAATGAATTACTTCTGCTACCACAATGATGAAAAGAAATAATAAAAACTTTTAAAAAAATTAATAATTTGAAAAGAAATTGTGATAAAGATTTCAAACAAATTTCATTTAAAAGTGCATTTTTTTCTCTACGCAATGGTGTAAAAATTTTAAATGTGATCTATAAACTACTGTTTTTAGCTCACAGGCTATCATAGCCTGAGAGCTTATGTGCCCGTCCGTTCTGTATGTACGTTCTAGAGGTCTGCACGGGCCCGGGCTTGGCCCGTGGCCCGTACCCGGCCCAGCCCGCGGGCCGGGCCGGGCCGGCAGATTTAGAGTAGTTTTTTCAACGGGCCAGACCGGCAAAAAAATTGAGCGGGTCAGACGGGCCGGGCCGGGCCGATAAAAAAATGTCGGCCCGTTCTGAAGATTTATGCAGAAACGATAAAATATGAGCTATTTTAAACGAAAATGGTTTTAACGAGAATAAGTATAAATGTGGCCACACTAGTTTGACAGCATCAATATAAAAATGCGCAGTGTATCGGCATCGGAGATTTACATTATGTGTAACCCGTTTTAATATATTTTTAGCTGACTCATGCCGGTCCGAGATCACGCTTGCATTATTTTTATACATATAGACTGGCCGGACCGGTACTAGACTTAATTATTGACAGAAGACGTGATTTGTAAAATTATTAACAGCGATAAAGAACTTATGTTAGCTTAGTCTTCGGATATATACTTCTTGATGATTTTTAAATAAATTAATTTCTCAATAATGCGAAAGTTTGACACATTTTCTGATTAATTTTAAATTGTAAAAGTATAAAAGTGAAAAGCCTAACTATTGAAGGGATTTTAATCGAATAGCGTTTTTCATTTTTGGTAAATAAAATACTTGTATAACCTTGTTGAGATATAATAGTTTCTCAAATGATTGCAGGTTTTTCTCCCTTCCCTTGCTATTGCTTCTGGAAATTCTATTCAAAACGCTAATTATGACAGTATTTTATTTGTTTGCAGTATTCTTAAATTGCTTGTATCAAAAAATGGATAACGCCATTCGATTCTGAATAAAGATATCTGCTAATCTTATGCGTTTGAGAGGGAAAAAAAAATGAATTTAGAAATGTATCAGAAAGGAGCTTCTTTGAATTTAAGAATGAATTTGGATTTGAAATCTATAATAAAATGATATAGAAATATATTTATAAATCTTCTTTTATTAAACAACTTCAAAATTAACGATGTTTTTAGCTTTCTTTTTTTTCTTTTATTCTAAGCCATATTAATTTTTTAATGAATCTTTATTCGAATGTTGAAAGCTTAAAAATCTAAGTAATCATTAATGATGTTAATGTGTATTTGCTGTAAAATATACTGTAAAACCATTCCATAGATATGTATGCAGTATTCTTTAAAGGAATCTTAGTTATATGATAAAAATCTGAATTTTTTAGAAATCGTAGAAATTGAAACGGGCCGGGCCTGTTTTCGCTGATTTTTGTACGGGCCGGGGCCGGGCCTAAAATATAAAAATTTAAACGGGCCGGGCCCGGGCCGAACTTTTGAGTTTTACAACGGGCCTGGCCGGGCCGAATTAACTTTCTTACGGGCCGGGCCTGGAAATTCCGGCCCGTGCAGACCTCTAGTACGTTCGTACGTGCGTAACGCGATAACTCATGATAAAAATATCGGATCCACTTGAAATTTTGTATATAGGTATATCCTGATAAGGCGCTTCCCTGATTAGTTTTTGGAGTTCATTCGATATGTATAAGAGGGGGAACGGGGGGCTCATGCCCCTCCCCTTAGTTGATATAAACGAGATTTTCATGCAGAATTAACAGTTTTCGTTCAAAATTTAGATATAGAATAATTCTGATGAGGCGATTCCGTGACTGTTATTAGGTGTTCATTGAATAAGTATAAACAGGGGGAACGGGGGCTCATGCCCCCCCCCCCCTTTAATTGATATAAACGGGATTTTCATGTAGAATTAACAGTTTTCGTTCAAAATTTAGATATAGGATCATTCTGATGAGGCGATACCGTGGCTGTTATTAGGTATTCATTGAATAAGTATAAACAGGGGGAACGGGGGGCTCATGCCCTCCTCTTAATTGATATAAAAGGTATTTTCATGCAGAATTAACAGTTTTCGTTCAAAATTTAGATATAGGATCATTCTGATGAGGCGATACCGTGGCTGTTATTAGATGTTCATTGAATAAGTATAAACAGGGGGAACGGGGGGCTCATGCCCCTTCCCTTAACTGATATAAACGGGATTTTCATGCAGAATTAAAGTTTTCGTTCAAAATTTAGATATAGGATCATTCTGATGAGGCGAGTCCGTGGCTGTTATTAGGTGTTCATTGAATAAGTATAAACAGGGGGAACGGGGGTTCTAATGGCCCTCCCCTTAACTTGTATAAATGGATTTTTCAATCAGAATTGTCAGATTTCGTTCAAATCTCTGAATAGTTTTGGAAGTTTAATGGTTAAGTATAAAAGAGGGGAATAACTCCTCTTAAGTTATATAAATGCTAAATGGGTTTTTATTAAGAATTATCCGATTTGCTCTGAATTTTGGATATAGATTTTTTAATATGATAAAGCATGTACTTGATAGTTTAGGAGGTTCAATGATTAAGTATAAAAAAGGAGAAACGGGAGAGCTGTTTCCCCTTCTTAATTTTTTTTTCGAACTGAATTAACGAAAATACAAGGCTGTAATGTACAATTAGTATGCGTAGCCTGTGAGCTCTATGCCATCAGTTTAACTGGGCAATATTCTTTTTATTTTTTATCATTGGTCAAGGAACATTAATGTTTAATGCATGGCGTACGCAATTACGTACGATTTTTAGCGTGCTACGGTAAAATCTTTCAAGATAATTTTACATTTTTTTTTTTAATAGGTGGAGGAAAAAAATGAATCCCTCTGTACGATACTAAACTTACCGCCAGAAATTGTCGAGAAAATATTTGGACACTTAGAAGATTTTCGAGACCTATGCCGAGCTGGACGGTAAGAAAATTTTTATATGCTATGATTATTTTCTTCTATATTCATAAGTAAAAAGGTGTTCAAAGTTTTCAATGATTCTGAAAAGTATCTATCTATCCTCAGAAACCGGCAGATTTCTGAGATTCAAAGAAAATTTTTTAAACTCACCAGCTGCCAGTAATATTTAGGAAGCGTTCCGAGCAATTTATTACTTGCGCATTAACCAGTTTTCTCAGTCTTGTTTTTTCGAATGCTTCAAAGAAATGATCTGTAGACAATGGCGGATCTAAAGGGGGGGGGGGGCGATGAGCCGATTATCCTTATCCCCACCTTGAGCCCAATAATGGGTCTGCAAAACGACATTAAATTTCCACACAGGAAACGCATCGTTAAGATCGAGACCGGCACAACCAGATCCGGTCAAGCTGCCATGACTCGGGTCGGGCCGCACTAGCTTTAATTTATGAAACTGGGCCTGGGTCAGGTCTTTACACTTTCAAAAACCAGTCCGGGTCTTATTTTTTTCTTCAGAGCTGGACAGAGTCACACTTTTCTTTATTCGATGCCGGGCTTGGCGTGGACTTCGTTCTTCTAGAAGTCTCACGCACCAAAATTTCGAGGTCCAGACTCCAAAAACAATACAGTTTTAAACCTACCCAATCTCGTTGAGAGAAAAAAATATATAATTTTACCATACACTTTACTATGGAATATCGTAGAAAGAAGAATGTTTACCATTTGAATACAGTATTTTTAAACATAATGACATAAAATGTTCATGAATTTTCATATAAAACCACATGTTTCCATAAAAAATCGCATGTTACTTTTTTGCTAAAGGCGGTTGGGTAATTTTTGCTCACTTATATGTGGACAGATGGCCGGATGGACAGACTGAACGGCGGCTGTATGTGCTACTTATTTACAAAATTACGAACGCACTTAACGCGTAAATTCCAAAGCGCGTGATATTGCGCCAACGCTAAAGGGCCACTCACGCGCCAGCGCGTGATGTGGGGTGATGTTCAATAGCCAGTCACGTGCTGGCACGGGAAAATCTTTCACTGATTCCTTGTTATAAAAAGTAAATCGGCTTCTGGGAAAAACCCACTTCTACAGTGCGGCATTAACTATCATCACATCTTCACACAAGCGGCAGCAAACGTGTTAAAAAGGAAGTGGGCGATATACTTTCGATAGAATTTTCTTTTAAACGTGTAGCACAATTCAGTGATTTTTTAAAAATAATTTTCAAGGCTTTCAGTTCACATTATCTTATATTAAAAAGGTTTACTTTGCTAGTAAGTAAATAACTTTAATTCTCATTCCTTCTCTCATTCCAGGGCATGCAAATCATGGTATGAAATAACAAGATGTCGACTGTTTTGGCGGAGAATAAGTACAAACGTATCTCAGTCTAGCTTATTTATAATGGAAAGAACTTTCAATCTCATTCGAATACTTCCATCATGCGTCACCCACATCAATTTGAATTCTGACACTGCCTGGTACATGAATTTCAGAAAGTTTTCAAGAGAACTCAGGCAGCGGTGTCCCAATCTGCGAACATTAATATTACATCGTGTCTTACTCAAAGTAGACAACTCACGGATTGTGGATCTTTTTCATGATTTGCCCGAAGACCTTAGGGTACTGGTACTTACCCACCCAAATTTCTTTTTTAGAAATAACTACCCATATAAAAATCCTTGCACTAAAATAGAAGTTTTGTCTTTCAGTCACTGTTTAGAACCGATTTTTAACCCGTATTCTTTTATGCACATACCGAATTTGAAGAAATTGCATTTGACTGGGTGCCGAAAGATTCTTTCCCTCTTTCTGCCACTTATGAGTGATTTTCTCAATCAACTGCATGTTCTTAATTTAGAACAAACAATTATTAGCTCGAATTCATTCGAGACAATACGCAGAAATTGTCTTCGATTGACTGAATTGTATGTATGTTGGACAAAAGTTAAAGACAAAGACTTGATTTTCAACGAACCGAGAGCTGCTTTCCCAAACTTGAAGGTAATCTGTTTTCGTGGCTGCAATGTGACATCTAATGGAATCCGTTCATTGATTCAATCGTGTCCATCTTTGGATCGTGCTTTTGTTGGAGGTGAAGAACTTAATACTGCAGTTGATTTTGCAGCATGTAACTCTGACATTGTAAAAGTCCTAAATGGATTTCGACTGTGTAATCACAATGAAAAAATCGACTTCATGCGTGAATAATACTTCTGTGTTAATTCGAATTTTCAGCTGTATGATCTTAATTTGAATAAATTTTACTTTTGTTAAACATTCTTTTTTTTTTTGGTTTCTATGTAGCACTTATTCACGAAGTAACAATACTAAGTAATCGTTATCACACACTTTTATTTAATTCAATTTGTTTTTTGTATGCAAAGCTGGAATTTCGTACATTTGCCCGAAGATCTTAGGGTATTGGTAGTTACCCATCCAAATTTCTTTTTTAGATTACACATTTTTATTTAATTCAATTTGGTTTTTGTATGTAAAGCTGAAATTTTGTACAATTGCCCAAAGATCTTAGCATATTGGTACTTACCCATCCAAATTTCTTTTTTAGAAATAATTATCCATATAAAAACCCTTGCACTAAAATAGAAGTTTTGTCTTTCAGTCACTGTTTAGAACCGATTTTTAACCCGTATTCTTTTATGCACATACCGAATTTGAAGAAATTGCATTTGACTGGGTGCCGAAAGATTCTTTCCCCCTTTCTCCCACTTATGTGTGATTTTCTCAATCAACTGCATGTGCTTAACATGGAACAAACAATTATTAGCCCGAATTCATTCGAGACAATACGCAGAAATTGCCTTCAACTGATTGAATTGTATATATGTTGAACAAAAGTTAAAGACAAAGACTTGATTTTCAATGGACCAAGAGTTATTTTCCCAAACTTGAAGGTAATCTGTCTCCATGGCTGCAATGTGACATCCAATGGAATCCGTTCATTGGTTCAATCGTGTCCGTCTTTGGATCGTGTTTTTGTTGGAGATGAAGAACGTAATCCTGCGGTTGATTATACAGCATGTAATTCAACCATTTTAAAAGTCTTAAATGGATTTAGACAGTGTGATCACACTGAAAAAGTTGACTTTATGTGTGAATAACATTGCTTAGACCGGCATAAAAGATGTCACGCCGTTGACACTTAAAATGTTGTACGCCTTATCCAAGGTGAATAATTCTCATGTATGTACAGCTTATGTCTTCAAACCTCATCCTGTAAATGTGTTGTGTGTTTTGTGATGTGTTCGACAATAAATGTTTTGTGATGTAAAAAAGTCTTCGATTCTTCAAATATCCGTTACAAATTCAATTAATTTTAGTTATCCTTCTGCTAAAAGCAAGCGCTGTTAAAACTCTTAAAATTCTGCTTTAAATTCCTCCAGATGATTACTTGAATAGGTTAAACTGATAGAACCATGAAACGTTTTGAATCTGTTGAAATCACATAGATAACATTCAAATAAATCAAGTTTTCAAAACTTTATTTACAGATTCCTAATTAATCTTTTAACATGTTTATCTTCAAATCTTGACGGGTACCAACTAGTTGCTGTATTAATTCTAATTTTCAGCTGTATGATCTTACCTCCAATAAATTTTTCCTAAGTTAAACATTCTTTTTTGTGGGTTTTATTATTCCTGTGTAACTGCAATGTACTAATTTTTTACATCCAGTTTTTTGCATACAGCTACATACAAAAAGCTGCATGTAGCTGGATGTCGAAAGATTAATCCCATCTTTTTGCCACTTATGAGCAGTTTTCTCAATCTACTGCATGTGCTTAACTTCGAGCAAACAATTATTAGCTCGAATTCATTCGAGACGATACGCAGAAATTGTCTTCAACTGACAGAATTGTATATATGTTAAACAAAAGTTAAAGACAAAGGCTTGATTTTCAATGAACGAAGAGTTGCTTTACCAAACTTGAAGGTAATATGTCTTTTTGGCTGCAATGTGGACTCCCCCTGTGGTGTAACATCCAATGGAATCTGTTCATTGGTTCAGTCGTGTCCATCTTTGGATCGTTTTTTTTTTTTTTTTTTTTTTTTTTTTGAGATGAAAAATATAATCCTGTAGTTGATTATACAGCATATAATGAAGCTATTGTAAAAATCTTCAATGGATTTAGACAGTGTGATCACAATGAAAAAGTTGATTATATGCGTAAAAAACATTGTTGTTTTTATTCGAATTTTCAGCTATATGATCTTACCTTGAATAAATTATTCCTATTTTAAATGTTCTTTTGTGTGATATTTCATTCAGTTATCTATGAATACACTTATTTTTATTGTAACAATAATCAACAATCGTGATTACACTCAATTCGACTTTATTAATATTATAATAGAAAATTAGTATATTAATACGATTAAAAGTATTATAATCCCTTTTCAGTCATTTCTGGATACGATAAAATTGTAAAATTTATGTGTCCTGGTTTCTTTGCGAGGACAATTCTAATAAATTTTTTCAATATTTTTATAGCTGAATTACAAAATATTTAATTAATTTTAAGGTATTTTTCAGCTAGCCGGCCGCGAATGATAAATGACCAATTATAATTTACCGTTATAACTATGTGTCATCCAATATTTATTTTAACTCTTTAAAATTCAGCTTTAGGCATGTCGCACACTGGGCAGACTAGCGACAAAAAACCACGATTTCCAACCATTTCACCCTATTAACAAAGAAAAAAACTGGGCGAAATCTAGACTTTGTCTCTCGTCTGTTGTATTTGTATCTTGTATTGTCTCTCTCTAGAATTTGTCGCCTTGTCTCCTCCATGTGCGATGTGTTTTATATTTACATACTAGCAGTCTGAGTCCACTGAACTGGTCCATTTTTCAAATAAACTTTGAATCAAACGACATGGTAATTCGACACTATATTTTAAATTAGTGTGGATCTTCACCTGGAAAATCCTACCACATTTTCTGAATACGATGCCAACTTTTTTGTGCAATTATATTATGATACGGTGTGTTAGACAAAATTCTGGCTATTCAGAAGCAACGCTTTTAAAATAGATCATCATAGTATACTAGATTAATTTTAACATGATTATTCAATCGGTGAATTATTTATAACAGATGTAAATTTTCCATTTTTATTTTGGGTGAAAAAAGTCCGGGCCAGGATTTGAACCAGGGATGCTGGCCCGGTCTTTTCGAATCCTGGCCCGGACTTTTTTTCACCTTAAATAAAAAGGGAAAATTTACATCTATTATAATTAATTCACCGATTGAATAATCGTGTTAAAATTAATCTGTAATTTCGTATGCAGCGATTTTCTGCAGTTCCATATGTTGACCTTCGCTTTATTCTGTTGAGCTGATCCAGAGTATCAGACCAGATTAAGTGATCGTTGAGGTTAATTGGGTGACATAGTCTTCCAGTGTTCGTGTCCGGGATGGCTCAGTTGGTAGAGCATTGGCGGCTTTAGCCAATACACCCCTGGTTCGAATCCTGGCCCGGACTTTTTTCACCCAAAATAAAAATGGAAAATTTACATCTGTCATTATAGTATAGTTTGGAGGAGTTATATTGGCCATTATGATCCTCAGAAATTAAAATGGTTTCTAGCCACCACTGCTGAAAAAAGAGATAATTATGATGATTGCAGAGCAAGACCATTGAACTTAAAGAATATTCCGATAATAAACTTTTGTTTTTCAGTTCTTTTACTCAGGGCTTCTTAGATTAATGCTATGTATGGTTCTGGTCAGGGATCCGGAGCTGAGTTTACCCATTAGCCAAGTGGGTACACGACATTTCGGTCCCGCCGTTTCGGTCCCGAGACATTTCGGTCCCGAGACAATTCGGTCCCAAGACATTTCGGTCCCGAGACAATTCGGTCCCGAGACAATTCGGTCCGTGGCCATTTCAGTCCCTCGTTATTTCTTTGCTCGCTATCTTTTAAGTGGGATTCTAATTGTTGTGGGCCTGCCATATGGTATAAGTTCAACATTATTCGGGCCTTTTTTTAATTTTTTTAATTCTCCCCCTCCCCCCTTTAAGTTTTGTAAAAAGTTGAATATAAGAGTCCGATAAATTTAAACTTTTATAACTGGTGACAATGAAATCACAGCGAGCTGAAAATTTTGTTTGGTTAAACAATGTGATATAATTTTATGGGATATTGTCTTTTGCTTTTAGTAGTATTATTATTAATCAGAATAAATATTTTAAATTTTATTATTAGTTATTAGTATCAGTATTTTATTTAAACTTCTATAAACTATATAAACTTAAAAGTATTTTACATAAACTGCCAAAAATATTTTTTTGGCTGTTTACGTACATTTTTTTAGAACCTTTAAATTAGCATTAATTAAATAATAAAAAAAACTGTGCTTAGTTTTTCCCTTCCAATTAGTTTTATAATAAATGTCTTTAATAATCCAATTAGACAGTTATCAGTTATAATATATACATATTTCCTCAAATCACCCATCTACACCCTCTCCTTTGATAATTCAGAAATGAGATATATTTATTAACGAACAATTATTTTTTTATTTATTTATTTTTTTATAATACAAAGTTGTATTTTATAAATTTGTTTTCATAAGTTACTTTCATAATTAATATTGCGAAAGCAATAGTGATTTCGTAACTGGGCATGCAGTGAAAAAAAAATTTTTTTTAATTTGCCCCCGCCACTTTTTTTTTTTTTTTTTTTTTTTTTATAATAGTATTTATTGATTGCATTTTTTAACAGTCATCTCACTCCATGAAGACAATTTTTGTGAGTTAATTTTATTGAAACTGGGCCTATTTCATTCTAATAAAATGATTATTTTTTATTTTTATTTACATCAAATTTATATAATAACATTTTAAAATATAATAATATAAATATTATATGTAAAACATAATATATAATTTAATAAAATATATTAAAATGTAATATAATAATATTTTAAATAATTTTATTTTCAAGTGACAAAACTAAGTTTTTATTTATTTATTTATTTGTATTACAAACACAGAACAAACACAGAACTCCACCACAGATTGGTGGCTCACGGAATATTTCCATCTTGTGCTGCGAATGTAGCCTTGCCAACACATAATAGTGAAAAAGGTCCATTCGGGTTGGCGGTCCATGTGGTTTAGTCGGTAGAACGTCAGTGCGCTATACTGATGGCCCGGGTTCGACTCCCGGCATGGAATCTTTTTCACTAGGTTGGTATTAACGCCTATAAGCAATTGAAATAATTTGAAATTTGATTTTCATTTGAAATATTCTTTATTATCTTTTACTTTTAAAAGAGATGAAGTACTTCTGTTGCCCCAATTATAAAATTGGTATTAAAAATACAAAAAAAAAAAAAAAAAAAAAAAAAAAAAAAAAAAATCTCAAAAATAAATTGAGATACAGTTTTGAAACATATTGTATTAAAGAATGCATTTTTCCCCACTATCCGATGGTGTTAAAATTGAAAATGTACGATATTTAGAAGTTTAAAAGTTTACAGTAGCATAAATTTCAATATTGATATTTCATTTATTCCAATTGTTGCACGCAAGTTTAAATAAAATTATCATGCATGTAACATAAATTAATGGATTAAACAAATCACGCGAAAATCGGGCTTATTTGTTTTTATTCCATCTTATTACATCACATTTATAATTTTTTTGACACGCGAAGGAAGTATATATTTTTTTATTTATTAAATTCTTATTCATTTTAATCACTTGCCGCCTCTTGTGACCAGTTTGGCCTCCCTTAAATTTATGCTAAGCTTTGCAGTATTTTACTTTTATTCATAATTTTATTTACTTGCACATCATCACTAAATCTGTAGATTCAGATAAAGAAATAAACAAATATATGCAATCAAGGCAGCATGTACGGGAAGAATTCAGTATTCTGTTTTGGTTGGCGCGATTGGTGAAGAAATCCCAAAATATCGCCAAAAAATCGTTTTTCGTTTGTTAATTTAAAGGTTAAATGTTTTGAAGGAGATATTAAACGAAACCCTCTGTGCGATCTGCGATCACACTTTCCCACTTGTTTTTAGAGTAGAGAGATTATTCTGGTAACTTTTAAGTGAAACTCCTTTGTACCTTTTTAGGTAATAAATGTCGAATTAAGAATGATTTCGAATTAAGAATGACAGCCTTTGAACTCCTCTGTCTTTTTTTTTTTTTTTTTTTTTTTTTTTTTTTGTCAGGAAATTCTTTATGAAATAAACTAATGAAATCGTCATTATTTGATACCGTCCAAAACAAAATAGCATTTATTAACTGAAATTCGAAAGGACTTAGAAATAAAAGTTATAAAATATAAAACGGTAAAATCAAAGCAAAAGTCAGTGTATTCATTTTTTAAATGCTGCAGTAATTAACTTTTGTTTCGATACTTAAATTTTTATACTTTTCTTAATGTGAAAGATAAATTGTAGTAATATTAATTGTTACTATTTTTTAACAATTAAAATCTAGATTTAAACATGACCTCCATTAAGAGACTTCTTCTCGGATCGACTAATTTTTATTGGAACAGAACTTGGTCGCTTTAGAGAGGTTTTTACTGGATATCAAATATCCAGAAAAGATAAAAGTTTAATACCTATAAAAAAAAAATTCGAAAATTTTAAAACTTTAAGAATTTTGAAATCTTTTAAAAGTCTATGAATAAATAAGAAGTAAATAAATAAATAGGGATGCACCGAATATTCGGTATTTATTCAGTATTCGGCCATGTTACCGAATATTCGGCCGAATCCAATACTTAATAAAACCTTTTAAAACACATTTTTAAAAACTTTTCTAATTTCTACTTTTAACTGTCAATTTATAAATATATTTAAAATAATTAGAAATAAAATATATTTAAATAAAATTGAATGTTTTTGCATTATCTATTTGTTGTTCGTAAAGTATAACTTAAGAAAATTAAACATGAGAAGAATTAAAACGGTGATTCATTGGGATTCTCCTTTGCTTTTCCCAAATAAAAGTCCTTAAACGAGAAAGAAAACTTTTGAGAATAGTAATAGATATCAAGGCAATTTTTGTTCTTGAAACCATAATCAATTAATTTATTGAATCATAAATAAATTGTATTTCATCTCACTCTAAATCGAACTTGTGTTTTCATTTGTTGCATTAACAATAAATAAGATACCACAACTATATTTTCAACCCGCATGCTTTGATTTCTGTAAAATATGATGGGAAAAGTGGAAAATGCCATCATTCATAAGAAAAGAACCATGAGCTAGATATTCCTTTATTCAGAATTAAGTTGAAAGTATTTATAGTTCATATTGAAAAAACTGCCTTGAGTTATTGAAAAAGGATAATTAAGAGATTGTAAAGTTTTTCTTCGACCATTTTTTCATTATTTCTCTTTGATTTTAAAATGTTTGTTTTAATCCAGAGAAGAAACAATGAAATTTAAAATTTTACTAATTGAAAAAAGTCTCATAATTGTGCTTCTTACATAACTCAAGGTAGATTTTTTTCAGTACTAAATGTTCTTATAAAAAATTCTTGTTTATCAAAATGTAAGTTTCTTTTATTAAATATTATGTAAAATTGTTTTAAAAAGTAACATTTTAATACCTTTAAACTTTGAAATCTAAAAAGTATTTGGAAAGCCGAATATTCGGTATTCGGGCCAAAAATTACTATTCGGCTAGCCGAATATTCGGTATTCGGTTCACCTGTCAGCCGAATATTCGGCATTCGGTATTTGGCCAAAATCACTATTCGGTACATTCCTATAAATAAATAAAATAATATTTTCAAAGGCTATAATTTTAGAGTTATAAATGATTTCTATATTTAAAAAACAATAATAACATTATTTTTATGATGATCAAAACGTAGCTTACTTAATAACAGAGTCATATTAATATGCCCGGACGTTTAGAGTCACGTTAATATTCCTGGACCAATCATAAACAAATATTAAATGAAATTTCAGTTTAACCATTTTCGGTACTGTAAATTTTTAAACTTCTAAGCATCGCACATTTTCCATTTTTACACCGTCGTATAAAGAAAGAAATTTACTTTTAAATGCAATTTTTAGAAACCTGTATATAAATTTATTTTTGAGTTATTAATTTTTTTTTTGTCTTTTTAATACTTTTTTTGTCATCGTGGCAACAGAAGTATTACATTTACAGACATTAAGCATAGACCAATCAGAAAACGAATAAGTTGCGGAATTCCACCAATAAAAAGATTCAGATATGCTTCAGATTTCCCAATTCTCAACCGAGGACAACAACTATTTTCCAAGTAGTTAATAAAACACAAATTTAACGCATAAGTAAAATAAATTGGTACACTATTAAATACTAAAATAATGGGAATAAAATGGTTGCTATAGATAGCGAAATCCTAAGTGATTTCTTTGACTATTAATGTCGCTTTTCATAAATTTCAAAATTTAGTATAATGTATAATTAAAAGCGGGTGAGTGGAAAATGTCTAACTTTCCAGCTGGTGTAAATAAATGTTGAGGAAACAAGTAAAAACATGTATGTAAAAAAGAAAGAAAAACAACTGTCAATTTTAGAAAAATGTTCATCACTATTGGATTGCAGATGTTGTCTAAAAATTAAGAATGCTATTATATATATTTTTTTAAAATATTTATTCATTAATAATTATTAATTAAAGTGTCGTATTACACCATAAAAAATGTATTTCAAATTGACAGTAAAAAATTATCAATTTTGGTGCCAGTGTAAATCTATATAATTTGCAAAAAGTAAGTGTAATTTTCAACGTAAGGCAGTTTTTTCTATAAAATTTACAAGATCCATTTCTTTTAAACCAAATTCAGTTTTTTCAGTAAAAAATAGTTTTTTCTTTTTTTCTGTGTACATTTTTCTGGTATGCAGAAATGATTTTGTTTCATCCAAATATTCATCCATTCGCATATTCTGGTGCCTGTTGTTCTTGAAAGTTTGAAAGGGTTAAAGTAAGATTTCATTACATCAAAAAACACCACACAAAATTGTTTTATTCACATATGTTATTTATTTTATCACAATAGTTACAACACTTATAGGAAATGTCACATACACTTGGATGGTCACCGAAGCTGAATCACATGTAATATTACAAGTTAAGAGGCCACTTCATTCAATTGAAAAGACACGTTCGCTAATACTAATCCTATGGAAGAAATTTATAAAGATATCTCAGTTGCACTTTAATATTTTTAAAGGATTTCTTTTGCATTGGACGGTTGAGATCGAGCTGCATACAGACCGTTTTTTACTTTTTTATTTTATTTACAGATATTTTTTTTTCATTTTTGGAACCGGTTTGGAAAGCGAAAGCGCCCTCAGAAAAAATGTCTGTAACCAAAATCGAAAAAGTAAAAAACGGTCTGCATTCAGATCAATAACAGCTATCCAATGCATATAGAAAAAAAAAATCGTCAGAATATTTTAAAATGATTTCTTTTGCATTGAATAGCTGAGATTGATCTGAATGCAGACCGTTTTTTACTTCTTCCATTTTGGTCGCAGACATTTTTCTGAGGGCGCTTTTGTTTTGCAAACTGGCTCCGAAAATGAAAGCGTCCTCGTAAAAAATATCTTTAAACGAAATCAAAAATGCAAAAAACGGCCTGCATATAATTCCATCTCAACTGTCCAATGCAAGAGAAATCATTTAAAAATATTAAAATTCAACCGAGATATCTTAATGAAGAAATTATGAAAGAAATTTATAATTTCTTCCATAGGATTAGCATTAGCGAACGGGTCTTTACATTTGATTGAAATAGCCCCTTATAGGATTTGTATTCAACATTATGCATCGATAAGGTTTGGAGGTTGGGACATCTTGCTCGGAGAATCGAATCCAGTTCTTTGAGATATAATTGCCACATTTTAGGAGAGTCTTCAAATATTATTTCACTATCGATGACGCACAGTGAAAGTATCTCAACGAGTTTGAAGGCTGCTACAGGCATCGAGGAAGGATTTCTTGATATACGAGTAGAAACTCTTCTCCAATGCTCGGTACAATTCTTTATTTGATACCAGAGATACCGCTTGCCAATATCATGTGTTTGCAAACAAAAGTTTATTAAAAATGTATCAGAAAGTATCCAGCTTGGATTTGAGAACAGGCTTGAATAAAAAGAAGGAAAGTTTTTGAGTTGTATGAATCAACTTAATCCTTTGAACGACAATGACTCAATTTTATTTTAAATTTGTGAAATGGTGCCAGATATTTTTTATTATTATTGGCCGCCATAATATACGTGAAGGAAGCATATTAATTAATTTCAAATAAATTTATTCTTGAGTTATGGCGACATTTAAATATTTAAACATTTTAACACCATATGTTGTTCTCGACAGCGTTGAAGTAAGAATTCATCATATCGAAAAACCTCCACAAAATTACTATATTCACACTTGTAATTTATTTTATCATAATAGTCAAACGCTTAATATAAAAAAAAATGACTCATTATTTCGTAATACGTTTCAAATAAGAAGGATACATCACATCCACCTGAATGGTCGGCGAAGCGAATCACATGTATGACAAGCTAATGGATCATATAGTCTAACATTATGCATCGATAAGGTTTGGATTTGGGGACACCTTGCTCGCAGTATCGAATCCAGTTCTTTGAAATCTAAATGCCACCTTTCAGAAGTCTCTTCAAATATTAACTCGATGTCGGTGACGCACGGTGGAAGTATCTTAGCGAGTTTGTAGGCTGATGCAGACATTGACGAAGCGTTTTTCGAAATACGAGTAGATATTCTTCTCCAAAGCTCAGGCCATCTCGTTACTTCGTACCAGGCCTTGCACACTCTGTAATAGTGAAAAAAAAAGGGAATATTATCATTTTTTTACATGTTTAGTTTTTTATTATACAGGGTTATTCAACATGATGAACCCATTTTCAAAAAAATTGTATTTATTAAAGTACAAATCCAAGATGAAAAATCTTTATACCAATGAAAAGAGGGAGTTTCAAAAATTTTTAAAGACATTATATATGTTCAAGTTATTTGCAAACATCTACGCGACAGCTCAACTCGTTTCACATACCAGAAAGTGCATCTGCTATATCACTGACAGTGAAACGAAATCGCGACCTCTACCGGTCGCTTCTAAAACCATCATTGGTTTGAAAGCCGTGCACTCAGTAACAGCAAATACGCTTTCTCGTGTGTGAAACGAGTTTGGCTATCGCGTAGGTATTTGCCGTGCAGCAAACGGTAGACACATTGAACATTTATAATGTCTTTAAAAAAAAAGAAAAAGAAACTTTGAAACTTTTTCTTTAATTGGTATAAAGATTGTTCATTTGGATTTGTACTTTAACAAATAAATTTTTTTGGAAATGGATATATCATTAGAATAACCTGCATATGACAAAAATAGTTTCAACATCTTTACAACGTTAACACTTACCAAAACGTGAAGACATAATAGATAATTATCTATTACTTGATTATAATCAAGTAATATTGCTTGTAGATGTAAAAGGAAACAATCTTAAGAATTTTTTTATTGGTTAACCGGGTTATTTTTCATTTTTTAGAATTTTTGATTCCTTCTTTTCCAAATAGTTACAAGCAGTAAGGGAAATGTTTCCAGAATCGTGGTTAATTGCGAATTTATTCTGGATGTAATTGATATGTGTTACTGAGATTGACATAGCATTTTCGAAGTGGAAACTGAAGTACGAGAATGTAGCGATAGCAGTTGATTTAGCGAGACATTCAAGAAAATTCCATTAAGTCTGTTTTTAACTGCGCTGCTCAATAAGCGCAAAATGTCTTTACACATTTACAAATGCATTTTTCAGCGGAAAGACATAAAATTGAAAGCCATGACTATGGAAGCAATTTGGAATCGAACTCTGTTTTTGATTTTTTGATCAATAAATTACTTATCGAATTATAAGCGTTTTTGAGACGTTTTTCTCCCTTCGTTGACTGGGTTTTCTTCTTCCGTCGACAAACTCGGTTCAAGATGCTTTCTTTGACGATATTTTCAGAAAGATCTACTGTGTTTGAAATAACACGGAAAAACGAGTGCGATTAGATAGTTTCTGAAGAACAACACCTGCAAGTTTCATGCATTTTCGAACGAAAATAAATTAAAGCTTATGTCATAAAGTTGCCCTTTTCGATTTAAGGTCACCCTTAACATTACGGTATATGGGCGACAAAACATATATGGTGCATTTGAATGCTATTTTTCATATCAACAATTAAAGACATTTTTTAAACCAATACCATGACACTCCCATCTCCTCAAAATAAAAATAAAAACAAGGTAATCTCAAAAATAAAGTTTATACATCATTTAAATAAACAATATGAACAGAAATTTAAAAGGAAAATATTAATTTATGTAAAACAGAGATGAAGTCTGCATGCCTTGCGGGGCTGTCTTTAAAAAATTGGTAGTTTGCTGAAAGAATTTCATTTCTACTTTATGATTTTATTATCTCTTTTTAAAGCATTATGAATACTATAAAGGATACAAGTGCCAATATCAAATAAAAATGTCCTTTATTTTATTTATTTTTTTACTGTCTGTTAGGAGCTGCGTCTAGAGGCCTGTACGGGCCCGGGTCGGCCCGTGCCCGTAACCGGCCCGGCGGAAAGGTTCCGAATTTTCTAACGGGGCGGGCCGGGCTGAACCGGCAAAAAAATTGAATTGGCCAGGCCAGGCCGATAAAAATATTTAGCGAGTCTACCGGCCGGTTATCAAGGTTTGCGCAGAAAGGATAAAATATGATTTATTTTCAATGAATATGACTTGAATATGACAATACGAAAATAACATGTAGAAATGTGCGTCTCGAGCCGATACTTAATTTGACAACATCAATGCAATGTTTCTTCAGTGTAGAGATCGGCGTCGGATAGTTACTTTGTGTGTAACCCGGACTTAATATATTTTTAGAAGACTCTTGCCCGGCCGAGATTAGGCTTGTATTCTTTTTTTACATATAGGTGAGCGGAGCCGGAATTAGACTTAATTGTTCTCAAGAAGTTTAGGGCCGACAACATGATTTGTAAAATTATTAATAGCGATAAAGAAATTATGTTAACGTAAGCTTTGTATATGTACTTCTTAGTTATTCTAAAATTCTCTTCTCAACAACGCGAAAGTTTGACACATTTTCTGACTAAATTTTAACTGCAAAAGTATAAAACTGACAAGGCTGACTATTGAAAGGATTTGGAATCGAATAGCGTTTTTAAATTTTGTAAATAAAATAATTGTATAACTTTGTTGAGATATAAAATATAAAATTATCAAATGGCTGCAGACTTTACACCCTTCCCATGCTGTCGCTTCCGGAAATTCTATTCAAAAGACTAATGTTGACAGTATTTTTTTAAATTGCTTGTATGTCAAAAATGGATAAATCCATTCGATTACATAGTTTCTGTATAAAAACACCTGCTAATCTAATACGTTTTCCTTAAAAAAAAAAAAAAAAAAAAAAAAAAAGAATTCAGAAATGTATTATAAAGTAGCTCCTTCGGATTTGAGAATGAATTTGGATTTGGAATCTTTAATAAAATGATATTGAAATATTTTCATAAATCTATTTTCACTATAAAGCTTCAAAAGTTATGATGTTTTTGACTTTCTTTTATTCTGAACAATATTATTTTTTCAATGAATCTTTATTTGAATGTTGAAAATCTAAGAATCTAAGTAATCATTAATTTTTCTAATGTGTATTTCTTATAAAATATACAGTAAAATCATCTCATAGACATACATGCAGTATTCTTTAAAAAAATCTTAATTATATGATAAAAATCTTAAATTTTTAGAAATAGTAGAAATTGTGACGGGCCAGAACGGGCCGGGTGGGTCCTATTTTCACTGATTTCTGTACTGACCGGGCCTAGAAATGTAAAAATATGAAAGGCCCGGCCCGAACTTTTGGGTTTTACAACGGGGCGTGCCGGGCCGAAAACATTTCATACGAGCTGGGCTTGGTCTGAAAATTCCAACCCGTGCAGAACTCTAGCCGTGTTTACTGACTGAATGGATGTTGACAGTTGCAATACCATAAAGCAGGGGAACAGCAACAATTGCCCTCAGTTTCCCAGATCAATCATTTTTGCAGGTTTTCCCAGGTTCGGGGAATTTTAATATTATTCTCTGATTTTTACAACCAAAAATTTATCCCCTGATTTTTCCAGCAATCCCATATTCCCCCGATGAGTATGAACCCTCAGTACCATAAATAGCCCCAAAACTTTTCTGTTTCGACCGTTGCTTTCAATCTCTTTTCGTTTTGTCAGAGTATAGGTTGAATCAAACTAAAAACGTATTTGTATTTGTATTACAGTAGAAGATCTTTATAACGCAAATTCATATAACGCACAACTTCTCAGATTAAACAATGAATTATATAGTGAAGAAGCATCTAAATTCCCAGATTGTAAAAAATTGTTACTACCTAATAAAACTAAATTTAATGCATTAGTTCAATTTTAACTCCTTAATTTAGAACATTTTAATGAAAAAAAATCACTATTATAATAAATGTTTTCGAAAATGAATAATATAATGAATATTTTAGGTTCAGGTATATTTGACTTTGGTATTTAAAGAGCATATTTAACAAAATGTTGAATGATCTAGATAATGCAGAAATTTACAATTCAGATTAGGAAGGCAGAATAAAGATACTCTAATATATTTTAATAAGTTTGAAATATTTGGCTGTATTTTTGAGGTAAATTTGATGATGCGCGAAATGTTATTCATATAACGCACAACCTCGCGTTTTTAGGTTTGCGTTATATAGATCTTCTACTTATTGAAAAATAGAATAAAACATTGAGTTTTTCTTACCTTCCAATCCGACACATTTCGTCGAATTCCAGATGACGAAATATTTCAAGCAAGACTTCGTCGTGAAAACTATTAATACTAACATTAGTCCTAGTGTGGTCATCCACCTGTTAAAAGAAGAAAAATGTAAAAAGAATGACATTTCAAAAGTTGCTTCCCATTAGATGTACTCTGTAGCAGGTTTGGCATGGTTTTAATCATGATTTAAACACGGTTTAAAACAATTGGTTTTTTTTTTTTTTTTTTTTTTTTCTCAAATGAAAAAAAAAAAAAAAGTTGGGGGTAGAAATTTAACGACATTCTTTTTCTCTACATATCTCTCCCTTTATATACACATACACACACACATATATATATAATTTAAACGTTTAAATCATTATATATATATATACAGGAGCTTTAAGACGCAAATTCAATTTTCTCAGTGATAGTCAAACATACAAAGATGAAAAAAAAAAAAAAAACTATTTTAAGTTTTACCAATAGCATTAAAATAAACCAAAAATGAAGTTAATCCATCCATGGGATCGTTATTTATCGCTTGTTTAATTTTAGGTCTTCATTTTTTCGTTAAAAGTTAAATAAAAAGCTACAGTAAACTACGATAATTTTTTGAATGCTATCATTTTATTCGTCTCGTCGAGTTCTATCTTTAGAAAGAAAAATCACTGTCGTACGTCAACTGGTTCGTCAGAAATTTCAAAAAGACGTTTGCATTTTCCATTTCTTAAACATATTATACCAAACGCTACCGCGTTTGCTATGATAATAAGTCACTTAATCATAATCTACAGTTAGAACGCTTTTGCTAAGTTTTGACAAGGTTATCCAAAAGATATTCATTCTTTTTTAATTTGTTGACGGTCCCCTATAAAGTTTCGGGAAAAAAACCTTCACGGAAATATATGACCTGTACTATTACGTTTATACACTTAGAGTTTCAGGATCATTCCTCATGCATTTTTCTAGATATTTAACAAAATGTCTAAAATCGCAAGTGGACAGTGATCAGTGGCCATGTAGTGTAGGCCTAGATCATGTTTATATGTGTATAATGAAAATTAGTATGCGTTGATGAACATAACATGGGCTCTAAAGAAAAAGTTTAAATTAAAACTAAAACCGCCGGCTATTTTATTTAAGTTTTATAACAATTGTTTGACACCAGAATTTTTATTTAAATTTTTAACTTATGTAATTAGCCTATTTTTGTGTTGCACGTATTTAATAAATCTTATCAAGAAATTTCTGGTTCGAATTGGCTATTTTCAATTTGGCAGGGGTCATAATGACCCCTAATGGCGGTTCTAGTGTTAAGAAATTTTTCAAAGATAAAACAGATTTAAAATATTCAATATTTAGTACAGAATATTATCATTTAAAAAATGAAGATTATTTAAATTTAATTAATTAATAACGTAATACAACGATCTTAAAGATTTTGGAAAAAGTTTTCTTGGTTGGACATTGGAGAGATTATCTTAAAGAATTAAATTCAAAATAGAAAATCGAATAAGAAAATATTCAAAAATTGGGGAATAGTTATACAGAATTCATATTCATTTTCCAAGAAAAAATCTCCTGATGTATTTATTTTCTGGAATGTACAATTTTTCCATATCAACACTCAACGATATTTATTAAACCAGTATCATGACACTACCATCTCCTCAATTGAAATAGAATTAAAACAAGGTAATATCAAAAATAAAATTTATATACCACTTAAATAAACAATATGAACAGAACTTTAAAGGGAAAACATTAATTTATGTAAAACAGCGATGAAGTCTGCATGCCTTATCCTTAAGGCCCCTGTCCTCGCTCGAGGAAACGCTCGCGAGCTAATGCTATTTCTATGGGGAAGCATTTTTCTAATAACTCTTTCGCATTTTGACATTTTTGAATAACTTTTTTGCATTGGATAGCTGAGATACATGCCGACAGCGCACCTTTTTTACTTTTTCGATTTTGGTTGCAGATATATTTTACAAAGTTAGTTTCACTTTCAAAACCGGTTTCGAAACTGAAAGTGCTTTTAAAAAAAATACTTGCAACCAAAATCGAAAAAATAAAAAAGGTGCGCTGTCGGCATGCACCTCAGCTATCCAATGCAAAAAAAAATTATTCAAAAATGTCAAAATGCGAAAGAGTTATTAGAAAAATGCTTCCCCATAGGAATAGCATTAGCTCGCGAGCGTTTCCTCGAGCGAGGACATTGGCCTTAAGAAATTGGTAGTTTGCTGAAATAATTTCACTTCTACTTTATGATTTTATTATCTCTTTTCAAAGCATAGTCAATAATATGAAAGCTGCAAGTGCCAATATCAATTAAAAATGTTCTTTCTTTATTTATTTTAAGTTTTTCTTGAACTATTGTCAAACTTCATGATGTTAGGAGGTGTGTCTAGTGACTGAATGGACGTTGACAAATGCAATGTCAT
This sequence comes from Maratus speculifer, assembly GCA_964019185.1. Taxonomy (NCBI): domain Eukaryota; kingdom Metazoa; phylum Arthropoda; class Arachnida; order Araneae; family Salticidae; genus Maratus; species Maratus speculifer. Next base: position 310,456,044 of record OZ025297.1, on the reverse strand, counting down.
AAAGCACGCGAACAGCAACAACTGTCCTCAATCTCCTAAAGTAGACGGTCATTTTGGCAGGTTTTTCCAGGTTTGGGGAATTTTTTGTATTATCCCATGAGATTCCCCTGATTTTTACTTTTTACAACCAAAAATTCATCCCCAGATTTTCCCAGGAATTCCATATTCCCCTGATGAGTATGAACCCTGTTTTACTATTTCAATACCATCAATCAATTTTTTTATCTGGCAGCTAATAAATCTAAGGCAAATGGCACACTAAGCAACAAAAAAACGATAATAAAAGGACATTTCACCCTTTTAACAAAGAAAGAAACTGGTTTGAAAAGTAGCATTTTTCTTGAATTAAAATATTCAATAAACTCTTACGCTTTTATCGTCTTGTCTGCTTTGTATGCGATATCCCTTACGACCAAAACTGTTGACTTCGAAATCTCACTCAGAAACAAAACCACTAGAAGTATTTGAAATTTGTGTTTTGAATAACTATGATAAAGAATATTATATTTATCAAACTACATCAAATGTTTATTTATTAATAAACAAATAATTGTTTATAAAAATTTTCAGGGTATCAGTGGTTTTATACTGTGTAAGCAGTTTATTCTTTGTACATAAGACTGTAACTAGCAATTTTAATTAAAAAATGAATTTTTTTTTTAATTTCTACATAAATTGACCAAAATACTTCATTTAAATCATTTTCAAATATAGTTTTACTACTTATATATTCAACAATACATTTTTAATCAATGAATATGCATGTATATGTAATAAAAAAAGACGTTAAAAAAACTTTTAATGCCTTAAAAATTTTACAATAAAAACTACTATGGCGGAAAATTTGAAGAGCAAGTATGAGATCTGCAAACTGAAAAGGCATTCCCGCCATTATTATTATTTTTTAGCTAATTTTAAGTTTTTACTGTTTAAGTTTACGCAAGACCATCGCTAAGACTTTATATTTATGAGGGATTATTGAGGACCTTAAATTGGCAAGAGAAATTTCAGTGTTTGCCAAATTTTCACAATTAGAAGATATAATGTAACTCTTATGTATGAAAAGTTTAATAATAATCCCAATTAGATTTGTAACTTTTGCCAAATTTATCACACTGCTAAAAAATATATATATAAAAAAAAAAAAAAAAAAAAAAAAAAAAAAAATCTACAAAGGAGATACAAAGTTAGAGAAGTCTGTAACGATTAGTTAAATTTTATTTGTACACTGTACAAAAATAAATAAATAGTAAATCTCAAAACTAGTTTTTGTAAAGCTGCAGAAATTTGTTGATTTACAAAAGAATCTACTAACATGACAAAAATTTTACTAAAATTTTGTCTGTAATAAGGATTGTAGTTACATATAAAGTTCCAGGCATCTCGATTTCCTAAAAAAAAATTCTTAGTAACTCTATAGATTTTTTTTTATTTACAGTACAAGACGTGTATCTGTTACATGAATTGTTTTTGTTGAAGTTTCATAAAAAGCTCTAAAAATCCCAATAAAAATAATAAAAAAAAGCAACTTAACAGTTTTTTTTTTTTTTTTAGTGTGTAGAAATAAAAAGTGCATTATAGTTTTTGTTAAGGTTTTAAACAAATTTGCCAACTAAAGATATAAATTCGCAAAGCATAACAACATTGAAGAAATTCTCTAGAATCGTTAAGAGTAGAAACTTTAAAATTAGCATGAATGTTACTTTTAAGATGTAAATGCTGGCACAAAACAGTTTTTAAAGGAAATTCGAAATTTTATACGCAGAATGAGTGAAAGGTTCTAAATCACGAATTCTGTGAATTCTTAGAAATAGAAACTTGAAATTTGACATGGCTGTTACTTTTAAGACGTAAATGGCTGCACATGACAATCTTAGAAAAGCTAAATTTGAAAGGGCGGAATGCGCGAAAAGCATTCTCAATTATAATTTCTGTTCTGTGAAATTGATAAAGATAGTAACTTGAGACAGGGCCGTCGCGAAACAACTTTCTTCTCTTACGTGTCTTCTGTATCGCTTAAATGAACTACATCAGCGGTTCCCAAACTATGGGTCGCCGGAACAATGGAGATTTGGCACAAAAACATATTTTGCATTTCATTTGTTAAAAAATATGTAATAATTTCATTGGCAAATAAAATTTCAAGCGAAATTTCATTAGTTTCCATATAAAGAAATACACGAGCAGAATTTCCAGGAACATGTAACTGAGTTTTGAATTCCTTGATGGAGTTTAACACAATATAATCGTGTGAACATACTTTTTGTACTTGCCTGTTTTCGAAAAACAAATATAGAAAAACTGTGTTGAAAGGGAATTAAGGTTGAAATTAACCAGATTTAACCCTGATATAGATGGTAAAACTCAGTGCCAAAAAAATGCACTGAGTATACAATTACGTTTTGACAATAAATAAATGTATTTTAGTTATTTTTTTAGTTTGTGTGTTCTCAAGGTTGTAAAAAAAAAATCAGGATTTTTTTAAATATTTAAATTGGATTTTTTTTTATTTAAATCAGAATTTTTTTTAATTTAAATTTTTTTATATTTTATTTTTTTAGAATTCTATTTTTAAATATTGTATTTTTATGATTTACAATACATGGGGCAGTTTTTTTTTATAATAAATAACTAAAAAAGAATAAATAATATTTATAATTTATAAAAAAAAATATGTAAGAAATAATTATAAAGTTTAGAAAATAGTATATTCAAGTTATTGATTGGTACTAAAAATTAAACATCTAGGTTTTAATCTAAAATCATTCTATTATTTTGTAATTGAATTGTGATAAATAAGAACTCACTAAATAAGAAATAAACTTAAATATGTTGTAAATGAATAAAAAATAGTAAAAAAAAAAAAAAAAATTCATTTAATGCAAAATATTTATTAAGGGATAAAAATCACAATAATTTTTAAGCAAATAAAAATAAATCAGAAATTTAATTGTTTGAACAAAAACACTAATTTAGAATCTTTGTCCACTCCTAATTTATTGCGAAGGCTTGAATGAATTAGTCCAAAAGAAGAAAATTGTCTTTCTACTACTGCACTGCAGATGAAGCCACGGCTTTTGCTATTTGGTAAATAAATTCAATTTTAGTTTCGCTGATTCTCTCTATACCTCCCATTACACAAAAGGATTTCCACCAATCATAATCTGTCATAATATCTTAAACTTTTTCTCAAGCAATGGTAATTTTTAGAATGGGCCACTTTTGCTTGAAAATGTGCTACATTGGTGAGAAGATTTGGACAATTTTCTTTAATGAATGCCAAACCTTCATTATTCTCTTCTCCTCTACACTAAGTGAAATTTCATTTAGATTTAAAACACAGGGACGTAATAACACTCCAGCAAAATGACAGACGTTAATAGCTTGTTCATATCTTGCTTGAAATTTTGTAATTTTATTATTATCTAATACATTTTCTAACTTTTTACCTAAAATTTTCCATTGAAATGTGCATTTCGCAAGGGAACAATCCACTTTTCGGATTGTATCTAGGGCACAAGCAATGGGTTTCAAAACTTTAATCATATTCTCAGGATTTTTTTTTATATTTAAATCCATCACTGTTTTCTTGATATCAGAACTTATATTTTCTCGGTGCTCTTCACATACTTTTATTATTTTTGACCATTTTTTTTTTTTTTTTTTTTTTTTTTTTTTTTTTTTTTTTTTAATGTATGATTTAAAATAGTCAACATAAGAATTCCACCTTACATCTACCGGAATAAGTAATGCAGTGCCACCTTCACTATTGTACCAAGCTTTAGGGAGATGAATATTTCGGAAATATTTCACTATTTTTATAATATGATCACTGATTGTTTTACTTAGTAGATCTTTTCTCAAAATGTTTAGAACATGAGCAGAACACCCATACGTACTTGCATTATTAAAACCTTTCTCTTCTAATTCATTTCGCATTTTAGCCGTGTTAGCCAACACCTGCTACTTATTTATCTGCTGACTAATTTCCAACATTGAAAAAAAAAAAAAAAAAGATTTAAATCAAATGATTTTTTTTTTAATCAGCTGATTTAAATCATGACAGCCCTGTGTGTTGTGTTAATTATTGTTCAATTTACACACATTGGAAATACGGATTGTTGTTTTTGCTGGTAGTGTATCCTTTGTACGAAAATTTTGCCTATTACATAGAGTAAGATAGCTTATATAGATCTCACATAGCAATTTCCATTCTGTTATATACAATTATATTAAGTGAGTCACAAAAAATTTATTACTTAGAGATGGGTCGCGCACTAATAAAGTTTGGGATCCGCTGAACTAAATTTTGAAATGCATTTTGTCAATAAGATACAAATTTCTATGTCATATGCAAGGGCTGCTAAAAAATTCGGATAATTTGTAGATTGGAACAGCTAAAATTCGGTTTTGAAATGCGTTATATATTTCCATATGGTGAAATCAGTTGCAATTTTAATATTTTTTAAACGATGCAGTTTTATTACATTATTCTAAAGGGTACACGACATTTCGGTCCCGAGACATTTCGGTCCCTGGCCATTTCGGTCCCGAGACATTTCGGTCCCGAGACATTTAGGTCCCTGGCCATTTCGGTCCCTGGTTATTTCGGTCCCGAGACATTTCGGTCCCTGGCTATTTCGGTCCCTTGCTATTTCTTTACCGGCCACCTTATAACTTGGTTTCTGATTGATGAAGGCCTACTAAACGCTGTAAGCTCAACATTGTTCGGGCTTTTTTTAATATTTTTATTCTCCTGCCCCCCTTCCCTCGAATTTTATACAAAGCTGAATATAATAGTCCAATAAGTTTAATCTATTGTAACTCGTGATAATAAAATCACAGCAAGCTAAAAATTTGATTAAATAATGTTATATAATTTTACACTGTCTTTATTATTATTATTTAACATAATGAATATTTTAAGTTTTATCATATATTCTTTGTATTAGGTATTTTATCTATATAAAAAACTAAAATGCATATTTGATTGATTGTTTTAGCACACTTTCTTAGAATCTTTAAATTAGTGATTTCCTAACTAGGCGTGCTACGAAAATTTTTTGTTTAAAAAATAAAAATGCTCCAACGACCTTTTTTATGCAATAATTATTGGTTGCAATTTTTTTTTTTTTTTCACAGTTTTCTCATTTTATGAAGACAATTTTTGTGAATTAACTTTATTGAAAGTGGGCTTATTTCTTTGTAATAAAATGATTATTTTTCAATTTTACATAATAATGTAATTATTATTTTAAATAATTTTATTTTCAAATTTTAACTGACAAAACTAAGCTTTTTTAATTTATCGTTTATTTATTTATTTATTTGCATTACCTTTTCGCTCCCACTTTCACAGAAAAAAATTGACAATTCTTATTTTAATTTTATTATTGATTGAATTAATAGTTTTAAATTTCAGTAACTTTAAATATAAAATAAATAAACAGGTAAACAATAAGTTTCAGTTTATAATACTACAAAACATAATGATAAACTGAATATAAAACAGATTATTTATTGAGTTTATTTAAAGTAAAATTCGAAATGCGTATTAATAATTTTATCAATTTAATTAAATAAAGATTCATTAAATTAAAAATACATATATTTAATAAAATATTAATTTGATTTTAATTTTAAAATCACTAATTGTTTTGAGATTTAATTTATAGCAATTATTCATCACCATAAGTTTTTATTCAAAAATTATTATTTATTTCAAAAAAGGAAATTATTATTATTATTATTATTGAAAAATCAGTAACGTAACGTAATAATTAATTAAGCATAATAATGCAACACTGTAACAATGCGTAAAAATATTTCTTAACAGTGTTAGGTAACATTATTATCCAGATGCAGATTTAAATTTTCTGAAACAAAGTTATAGTTTACAGTTCGCAAAAAGCAATCATATATTAATTAATATTTTTTAAAGAGTAAGAAAAATATCATAAACTAACCAATAAATGAATAAATAACATATTTATTTTGAGAATCCTTATAATTTTTATATATCCTAATGAACTTGATAACATTATAGTAGCTGAAATTTAAAAAATATGTTTTTTCATTTTTGCTATAATAAGAGCTATAAACTAGATTTTAAACAAGTAATTGATAAATAAGTCACTTAAACAATTAATAGTTAAAATAATTTTGAATTCTTATTAATAAATATGTTTGATAAAAATAATTTAATTTTTTTAATTTTTTTAATTTAACAGCATAATTATTAATGCCTATAAACTAGATTTTAAACAAGTAATTGATAAATAAGTCACTTAAACAATTAATAGTTAAAATAATTTTGAATTCTTATTAATAAATATGTTTGATAAAAATAATTTAATTTTTTAAATTTTTTAAATTTAACAGCATAATTATTATTGCTTTAAAATTTTCTAAGATTATGTTAATCATTTAATAAAATAATGTATAACATTAAGTAAGAAACAAATCAAAACCGAGTTCCGGGAATTTTTAAACACTTATAATTTTTTATGTTGGTGTTCCTATAAAATTTGAAATATATGCATATAAGTACCAGCTAAGTACTACTATTAACCTCTTTTAAGCAAAAATTCTGCATGCCAATCAATTGTCAACGCCCATCTGAACAAATAGTCATCTTTATACAAGATGGCTAGAAAAGCTACGTAGTTAGCTTTATTCTACTTATCTTGATCTTTATACACTTGTCAGATGAAATCCCTCATTCTATAATACAATGTCCTTTTTACCCTGGAGTTTAAATGCGGACGGACCTCCCAGATTTCACTTGTGTTTATTTCGCTCGTAGTTTTTGAATGTAATAAGCATAAAAAGTGTTTAATGTATTAAAAAGGATTTGTAATTCCTGCATTGTTATATGTAAAAAGGTTGTTACACGTAAAAAGTTATTTCGTAGCAACAATTGTTATATGTAAAAAGATTAACGCAAATTTTTAAATAGTTTTTTTAATAGCGAAATAAAATAATTATTTAAAAAATAAAATGTTTTAGTCAATCCCGATGCAGAACTTAAAAAATAATGTGGCTTTATCACAATTCCATGTTAAAAACCCCTTAAAAAAAAAAAAAAAAAAAAAAAAAAAAAAAAAAAAGTAAATTGCCATAATCTAAAAATGATGTGCCGTTAAATAATAGGATGAAATAAAGATTTCTAAAAATATCTGCAGATTTTTTTTTTCATTATTAAACACATATTGTACAAATTATATGCAACTGAAAATGTGTAGGCCATGGACATTTGCTTAAGCAAATTAAATTCGACTTATAAGTGTTTTTAAATTACCAGGTCTTCATGATTGAGGAACTTCTATATAAATCCACAGAACAATCCTCCCCTCACTCCTGAAAACAATTACTTCTGTCATAAGAAATTTGCATGGCGTTTGGATCCGCTGCAATATGTTTGAGTTTGGATCCGAGTTATACGTGTAAGCGGTTTTTGGGTACTTGTTACTACTAATTAATCGCATTACACTAAAACTTTATGTGGCTTTCAGTTAAAAAACCAGTGTTAAATTCAGACACTTTTCTCCGGGAGGGACTTCTGTGGCTCCGGGGGGATTCAATAGAGTCCTGGGGGGTTTACACTTTTTACCACTGAAAACACAAAATCTCAAAATTTCCGGGGGGGGGGGCACTGATAGCTGTGGGGGGAATGACCCGCCCCTGAATTCAACACTCTAAAATGTTCCCTATAAAATTATGTAAGATATTTCCCGTGCACAAAATTTCAGTTTGCTGGAGAAGGGACCGAAATGTCTGAGGACCGAAATGTCTCGGGACCGAAATGGCCATGGACCGAAATGTCTCTGGACCGAAATGGCCAGGGACCGAAATGTCTGGGGACCGAAACGTCTCGGGACCGAAACGGTGGGACCGAAACGGCGGGACCGAAACGTCCTGCTTCCTATTCTAAATGTCTTGGAAAGTGCTTCATAATCGCTGCTTGACACATGACTTTTTTCCTTCCTGTTATTATTTATTATTTACTCGATTTTATTTATTCTAAGTAAAGGCAACGTCGGGTGGGTAGCCAGTATTTAATATGTTAAACTCAAAACGAAGCTGATGGACTTTGAATAAGATTTTAACATATACTTCGCAAAAAACGAAATGAAACAAAACAGAAAAAAAGTGAGAGAGAGAGACAGAGAACCTTTAAGATGAGTATGCAGAAAAAGAATTCAAAATATTAATTTCTTCATTACGATACTTTAAAAATATGAATGCATTCCTCACCCATAAGTTTAAAATTAACGAGGAGATTTGAGATTAAACATCATACAAGCCAACACCTTATCTTTTTTTTTTTTTTCTTATTATTATCTGTTTATTATTATTATTATTTTCCTAGTCTTAAATAGATGTTTTAATTTGTTTCTAAACCAATAAATTAATAATATTGTGTAAGTCAATTACAACGATAAAGTTTCAAATAAAAATGTGCATGAAAAAATCCATTTAAGGGGTCAGAAGATGCAGATTTGATTGACTGTTTAACAGTCTAACTTACTTAACATTTGCCTCTTTCAAGCAAAATGAGACATGATTTTAGAAAAATTTACAACTTATAGCCGAAACCCGAAACTGCAACCTGGCAATTATAACTTACATGTACATTGATCAAGAGCAGCGCTGTATGTAGTTGGGTGGGAAATATTTGTTGTTGATAAAAATATTTGGTTATTTACTGTAAAAAAGAAAAAAAAAGTAAGGAAAAAAAATATTACGAACATAACTGTTTGATTTGTTCCGCGATTCTTTGACAAAATTCGTATTTTTTCTGCAATAATTTTACAAAATTAGTGGTTTTTTACGCTACTCTTTAACGAAATTTGCATTTTTTCTGTAAATTTTTCACGAAAATCGGGTTTTTTCCACGATATTTAGACGAAAAAGGCGGTATTTTTACAATATTTTGACGTAAAAAGTTATTTACTCACAATCTTTTGACGAAAATTTCGTTTTTCTCGCGACTTTTTGACGAAAATTGTGTTTTTAGCGATCTTTTGACGAAAATCGCATTTTTTGCGACTTTTTGACGAAAATCCCATTTTTTTTTCACGATCTTTTGACAGACAGTATTAAAAAAAAAAAAAAAAAAAAAAAAAAAAAAAAAAAAAAAATCGGAAAAGTAGAAAATTATCGATCCGCGGAAGAATCTCAAGCTTGGATTAGGAAAATAATTATCCGAAGAGATAGCTTGTTGTAAATCAAGAGCACAGAAAACATATCTCTTCATCGTTCTTTAGGAAGCTTCTAGGGTAGAGTAATATGGAATTATTTCTGTAATTTCAATTTTTTTTTTCATTCATAATGGAAAAAATTACTATGAGACTAAATAAATATTGCTTTTAAATAGATAATATATGAATACAATACTATAAAAACTAGAATATAAGAATTCTAACTATTAAGGGGATACTGTACCTTGGTCAAAATATTGATTTTTATTTTATTTATTTAATACTAGCTGTTCTGCCCGGCGTTGCCCGGGTTCATCAAAAAATAGAAAGAATTGCGAAAAAACTTTAAAAATCATAATAAAAACCTCGAAAAATTTAAAAAATGCTGCACGAATTTCGTCTAAACTTCGTTGAAAAGAGATGGGCTAGAAAATTGAAATTGGATTATTTTTACTAATGTGGAAAAATCTTACAAATCGCATAAAAAAATTAAAAATCTCATAAAAATACAAAACAAAATTCAAAAATTGTGTTTCAAAATTCGAATAAACTTTGAAGAAAAGAGATCAGAATTTAATAAATTCGGCCAAAAATTGAACCTCTAAAAAATCGAAACGGGTCGCGAAGAAACGTAAACATCGCTTTAAAAATGGCAAAATTTTCAAAAATCACGGAGCTCAAAATTTACTCTACTTGGATAAATGTTTTGAATCTAATTAATTTAATAATGTAAAAAGCATTGAAATACGAAAAAAAAACTGCTAAAAAATCGCAATAAAAATCTTTAATAGCACAGGAGAAAATTTATCATATTAGCGAAGAAATTAAAAACCGAATTCCTTTTCCGTATCTGAAAAAAATCACCGTGAACTCAAAAAAAAAAAGAAAAAAAAAAGCATACTGCATTAAAAATTGCTGTATATCAAAATAAGAGAGTAAAACAATTACCGTAAAGGATAAAAGTATGAAACCAAACTCTTATTAGTCTAGAAATTTAAAATCGAATTCCTTTGAAAAATGTTAAAAGAAAAAAAAAAGACTGAGGAAGCCCAAAAATTGCATCGAAAATTGTAATGAAAGTCGTAAAACATTAAAAAATCCCTAGGGTAAAAATTCACTGTTATAATCTATAATAATAAAGAGAGAAGGATGTTTGTCTGTCAGCGCTGTTCTGAAGAGACTGCTGGACGTAGAGTTACCAAATTTGGAGGGAAGGTACTTTTTTACATGTAGTTTTGCACCTCGAAGCCCGATTTTCGATTTTTTGTCTAGATTTTTTTAAATAATTTTTTAAGCGATTTTTAGTGTTATTTTTGCGGTTTTATCCCATTAGTGAAAGGAATACGGTTTCATTCTTTTAACCCAAAATAGCAATTTTTTTTTCTCTTTTCAACAAAGTTTATTCGGAATTTGTACAGTAATTTTTGAATTTTTAACGAATTTTTAATGCGATTTTTATTGTTTTTTCTTATTTTGCGGCTATTTTTTGAGATTGATAAAAAGAAAATCGTTTTAAACTTTTACCTAATGTCCTAAATTTTGTGTTTGTTACGACTTTTAGATTTTAACGATTTTTAATGCGATTTTCAATTCGATTTTTAACGTTTTTTAAAGATTTTTGCGTTTAGCATCTATTTTTTTTTATAGTTGTTCTATCAAAAACTTGAGCTGTTGAAAATGCAATAAGCAGTATTTTTTTTTTTTTTTTTTTTTTTTTTGTGTGTGTGTGAAATCTACCTAAAATGTCAAAAATTTAGATACCACTATTTTCGAATAGCAATTTCATAAACTATCTTAAATTCTTGCTTAAAACCGCTACCCTCTCGAGTTATATATCATCTGATAGGTTATTTAACAGAGTATGGTTTTGATAAAGTTTTTGAAAAATGGAGTGTTCTACCTGGTGGTGGAAAATGGAACTAATAGAACGCTATTTTTTAAAATCTAAAATAATAAAGAGACAAGTTTGTGTGTGTGTCAGCGCTGTTCTGAAGAGTCTGCTCTACGTAGAGTTACAAAATATGGAGGGAAGGTACTTTTATACATGTAGTTTTGCACATCGAAGCCCGATTTTCAATTTTTTGATTAGATTTTTTTTTGATAATTTTTTAGGCAATTTTTAGCGTTCTTTTTGCAGTTTTATCCCATTAGTGAAAGAAATACGGTTTCATTCTTTTAACCCAATATAGCAATTTTTTTTCTCTTTTCAACAAAGTTTATTCGGAATTTGTACAGCGATTTTTGAATTTTTAACGAATTTTTAATTCGATTTTTAGTGTTTTTTCTCATTTTGCGTGTTTTTTTTTTTTTTTTTTTTTTTTTTTTTTTTTTTTTTTTGAGATTGATAAAAAGAAAACCGTTTCAAACAATTAGCTCTAAATTTTGTGTTTGTTACGAATTTTAGATTTTAACGATTTTTAATGCGATTTTCAATGTGATTTTTAACGCTTTTTCAAGATTTTTTGCGTTTAGCATCTATTTTTTTCATAGTTGTTCTATCAAAATCTTGAGCTGTTGAGAATGCAATAAGTAGTATTTTTTTGCAAAATTTACCTAAAATGTCAAAAATTTAGTTACCACTATTTTCGAATAGCAATTTCATAAAATATCTTAAATTCTTGCTTAAGACCGCTACCCCCTCGAGTAATATATCACCTGATAGGTTGTTTAACAGAGTATCGTTTTGATAAAGTTTTTGAAGAATAGAGTGCGCTAGCTGGTGGTGAAAAATGGAACTAACAGAACGCGATTTTGTTAAAATTTGGAAATATAACAATGTGATTTATTTTAAATTTTAAAATGGTTTATAATACATGATAAAAAATGTAAACAAAGAATGGTGTGACACATTTCAGGGTGCGTGAAAGGAGGGGCGCGAACAAAATTAGGAAATGTAATAAGATCTGTTTTACCCTTTAGGTAGTTTATAACGCATGTTAAAATTTTTAAAGTACTGGCGATGCTCTGGAGAGACCGCTGCACGAAGTTATGTATGAAATTTTACACCGTGAAGGCCGATTTTCAGTTTTTTTAATTTAATTCATACGCGGATTTTAGTGGGTTTCGAAGCGATTTTTCCACATTAGCGAAAAGGAAAGCGGTTTCATTCTTTCGACCTAAATTAGTGAATTTTGTTCTCTTTTCAATATAATTTATTTGGATTTCGTGCAACGATGTTTGGATTTTTAGTGAATTATTTAATGTAAACTTTGCCGCTATTATTCGACATTAGTAAAAGGAATTTTGCTTAAAACTTTCAGGCTGATGTATTAAATTTTAGCTGTTAAGATTTATGAATTTCAGCTAATTTTAATGAGATTTTTCGAGATTTTTTGCGTTTGATGTCGGATTTTTGTCATTCATGAGATATTTCCAATTACAACGTTTTACCCTATTAGAGTAAATTTTGACCCCTGTGATTTTACAATATTAGTCATTTTTAATGCACTTTTCAATGCAATTTTTAGAAATTTTTCGAGTTTTATGGTGATTTTTTGATATTCGGAAGTAAAAATTGATTTCAAACTTTTAATCTAATATAATTTTAGAGATTTTTAACGCGATTTTTCAAGAATTGTTGTGTTCCGTGTCGATTTTTTATTATCTATAAAGGATTTCCTTTTACTACGCGATTATCCTGTCGACCAATTTTGCCAAATTATATCAATCGTGAAACAAGCCAAATTATGCAAATAGATGTAATTTTTATGTTAAATAATGAAAGAAGAGATAATTTAGAAAAACATTAATACAAATACATACAAAAATAAGAAGTAAAAACCACTTGATGACGTAACAAACATATGTAACATATTTAATGTCAAGGGAATATGGAATTTACGATCCGCCATTATTTTAGTTTAATCTTATGGTTTGACCCAGATAGTTTCTTGGTCAACCGGATAATCAAATAGTTCAGATTTACGATTAGAATGTTTTATCCGTTTGATGAAATTCTGATTACTGCGATTTAAAAAATAACTAGCGATATTTAGTGCATTTTTCAATGCGTTTTTTATTAACTTTTTAATGCGATTTAGTACTATTTTTTTTTTCAATCCCCGCCACAGCGGTGTTTTAACAATTAAAAAATTATTTTGGTTTCAAACTTTTAGCCTAATATAGTAAATTTCACCATTTACCTTTTTTTAATTTTGTCGATTTTCAATGTGATTTTTGATATACTTTGTGTTCTGCGTCGATTTTTTTGTAATTCATGTAAAAAAGAATGGTTGCTACGTTTTACACGACTAGAATATTTTTTTATTCACGGGATGTATGTACGTTTAGCGATTTTTAATGAATTTTTCAATGGTTTTGTATTGGTTTTTTGAATTTCACGGCTATTTTTTGAAATTTCGAAAAGGAAATTAATTTCAAACATTTACACTTCATTTACGAATTTTGAAATTTAGTGATTTTTTTAATGCAATTTTTAGCAATGTTTTCATTATTTCTCACGCTTTGCGCTGATTTTTTCATTCGTATTTAAGAAATAATTCAGATTACACTATTTTATTCTATTAATGTAAATGTTGTCCCCCGCTATTTTTTAATTTGAAACGATTTGTAATGAATTTTTGAATACAATTTTTAGATGTTTTCGAGTCCATGGCGATTTTTTCACAATTGGAAAATAAATTTTTAAATAATTTGTAGCTTAATGTAATAAATTTTGACATCAATGATTCAGATTTTTTGTGTATTTTCATAAAATGTTTAGCAAGTTTTGTGTCGATATTTTTTAACTAATGAAAGAGCTCAGATTTCAATGTTTTGTCCCATTATGGTAAATTATGTCCGCAGGAACTTAATATAAATGTTTATCTTACTATGGCAAATTTTGTCCGGATTTTTGAATTTTACTGATTTTTAATCTGTTTTATAGTGATTTTTCAAGTTCTGTGACAGTTGTTGACATCGGTAAACGAATTTCGGTTTCTAACTTTTAGCATAAATAGTACAATTTGTTCTCCACGCTTTTATGAATTTTGCCAATTTCTAATGCGATATTCAGTGTAATTTTTAGTTAGTTTGGGGAGATTTTAGGTGTTCCGTGATGACTTTTCTTTATTCATGAACGATTTCCGATTACAATATTTTCGACTGAATATTAAATTTTTACAGCCATGACTTTTAAATATTTAGCGATTTTTAATATAGTTTTCGATACGATTTTTAGCCATTTTTTTAAGTTCCTTGGCGATTTTCTGCCATTCAGAAACCAATTTTGATATCAAACATTTTGTTTAATGTAGTTATGTTTCGAATGCAATGTTTTATCTCTTAATATGATTTTGGCGTTCCATGCCTACATTTTGTAATTTATGAATGATTTCGATCATACCCTCCCCCCCCCCCCCCGCCCTGCCTTAATATTATTTTTTTAAGCATTGACTTCCAAATATTTAGTTATTTTTAATGCAATTTTCAATGTAATTTTTAGCCATTCTTCAAGTTCCGTGGCGATTTTTTTACATCCGGAAATCGATTTCGATTTCAAACTTTTTGGTTAATATGGTTAATTCCTTTTCGCTAATGTAGAAAAATCGCTTCGAAACCCACTAAAATCCGCATATGAATTAAATTAAAAAAACTGAAAATCGGCCTTCAAGGTGTAAAATTTCATACGTAACTTCGTGCAGCGGTCTCTCCAGAGCATCGCCAGTACTTTAAAAATTTTAACATGCATTATAAACTACCTTAAAGTGTAAAACAGATCTCCTTATTACATTTCTTAATTTTGTTCGCGCCCCTCCTTTCACGCACCCTGAAATGTCACACCATTCTTTGTTTACATTTTTTATCATGTATTATAAACCATTTTAAAATTTAAAATAAATCACATTGTTATATTTCCAAATTTTAACAAAATCGCGTTCTGTTAGTTCCATTTTTCACCACCAGCTAGCGCACTCTATTCTTCAAAAACTTTATCAAAACGATACTCTGTTAAACAACCTATCAGGTGATATATTACTCGAGGGGGTAGCGGTCTTAAGCAAGAATTTAAGATATTTTATGAAATTGCTATTCGAAAATAGTGGTAACTAAATTTTTGACATTTTAGGTCAATTTTGCAAAAAAAATACTACTTATTGCATTCTCAACATCTCAAGATTTTGATAGAACAACTATGAAAAAAATAGATGCTAAACGCAAAAAAACTTGAAAAAACGTTAAAAATCACATTGAAAATCGCATTAAAAATCGCTAAAATCTAAAATTCGTAACAAACACAAAATTTAGGGCTAATTGTTTGAAACGGTTTTCTTTTTATCAATCTAAAAAAAAACGCAAAATGAGAAAAAACACTAAAAATCGAATTAAAAATTCGTTAAAAATTCAAAACTCGCTGTACAAATTCCGAATAAACTTTGTTGAAAAGAGAAAAAAAATTGCTATATTGGGTTAAAAGAATGAAACCGTATTTCTTTCACTAATGGGATAAAACTGCAAAAAGACGCTAAAAATCGCCTAAAAAATTATCAAAAAAATCTAATCAAAAAATTGAAAATCGGGCTTCGAGGTTCAAAACTACATGTATAAAAGTACCTTCCCTCCATATTTTGTAACTCTACGTAGAGCAGACTCTTCAGAACAGCGCTGACACACACACACAAACTTGTCTCTTTATTATTTTAGATTTTTAAAAATAGCGTTCTATTAGTTCCATTTTCCACCACCAGGTAGAGCACTCTATTCTTCAAAAACTTTATCAAAACCATACTCTGTTAAATAACCTATCAGGTGATATATAACTCGAGAGGGTAGCGGTCTTAAGCAAGAATTTAAGATAGTTTATGAAATTGCTATTCGAAAATAGTGGTACCTAAATTTTTGACATTTTAGGTAGATTTCACAAAAAAATACTGCTTATTGTATTCTCAACAGCTCAAGTTTTTGATAGAACAACTATAAAAAAAAATAGATGCTAAACGCAAAAATCTTTAAAAAACGTTAAAAATCGAATTGAAAATCGCATTAAAAATCGTTAAAATCTAAAAGTCGTAACAAACACAAAATTTAGGGCATTAGGCTAAAAGTTTGAAACGACTTTCTTTTTATCAATCTCAAAAAATAGCCGCAAAAGGAGAAAAAACAATAAAAATCGCATTAAAAATTCGTTAAAAATTCAAAAATCGCTGTACAAATTCCGAATAAACTATTGAAAAGAGAAAAAAAATTGCTATTTTGGGTTAAAAGAATGAAACCATATTCCTTTTACTAATGGGATAAAACCGCAAAAATAACGCTAAAAATCGCCTAAAAAATTATTTAAAAAAATCTAGAAAAAAATCGAAAATCGGGCTTCGAGGTGCAAAACTACATGTAAAAAAGTACCTTCCCTCCAAATTTGGTAACTCTACGTGCAGCAGTCTCTTCAGAACAGCGCTGACAGACAAACATCCTTCTCTCTTTATTATTATAGATTAACTGAAATTTTGTTTAATCGTGAATATTTGACACCTCATTTTTACCGATACGATAATAATAAGATATTGTAAATACTGTTATAGATCCGGCATTATTGCGCATACAAATGAAAAATTTAAACTTATTTCCCCCCTGTTCATATTTTTACAATTTGCTTGTTCGGGAAATACTGAAGCTTTTTTGTTAATGTAGATAAAGGTTTGCTATTTTTTTTCCTTGTTTTTCATGGTGTATTTAATATTTTTGTGCAGGGATTTAACTTTCAAGTTTATAGATATTTTTCAAAAGAAAAAAAATATTTAAATTGAGAGTTTCTTCAATTTTCTTCATTTTTTAATGTATAACAGACAGAAGAAGGGAAAAAAAAGTCATATTAAATGTAAAATCCCTCAAATCTAAAATTCATGCACAATTTTTTTCAGAGTGTCTAATCCAGCTCAACAAACTTCCCTGATTTTTCCACACCGATAACATAAAAAATTCCAGATGTTAAACTTTTATGTGTTATATATATGTGTATGAGTAATTATGTTAAAAGTTACATAATATTTATCATTGATTGATCATTTAAACAAGTCTCTTCAAAACCAGCCCAAGAATACCAACACTAAAGAAGCAACTTTCACTTAAGGCCCCTGTCCTTGCTCCAGGAAACGCTCGCGAGCTAATGCTATTCCTATGGGGAAGCATTTTTCTAATAACTCTTTCGCATTTTGACATTTTTGAATAATTTTTTTTGTATTGGATAGCTGAGGTGCATGCCGACAGCGCACCTTTTTTACTTTTTCGATTTTGGTTGCAGATATATTTTTTAAAAAGCACTTTCAGTTTCGAAACCGGTTTTGAAAGTGAAACTAACTTTGTAAAAAATATCTGCAACTAAAATAGAAAAAGTAAAAAAGGTGCGCAGTCGGCATGCACCTCAGCTATCCAATGCAAAAAAAATTATTCAAAAATTTCAAAATGCGAAAGAGTTATTAGAAAAATGCTTCCCCATAGGAATAGCATTAGCTCGCGAGCGTTTCCTCGAGCGAGGACAGGGGCCTTAAGAGCCTACATCGGTGAATTCGAAACTCAGGATCCTCTCACAAAACATGACTGTTGCCAACAGGAAGGAGTATCCCAAACTCAAAGATTGACACTTTAAAAGACCAATGATATTTCCAAAGCTTATAATTGACAAGAAAAATGGTCATCTTACGACAACCTTTACCTCCAGGCGATAAAAAGGGGATAAGATACCCCATCAAGAAAAAAGTCATTAGCAAATGGTAAAAACTCTCGCACCTTTTCAATCCTAATAGCCCAAGGGATATGTGCATTTGGATAGTTATTGGGGGACTAGATATCCAACCGTGGAAAAAGTGATTAGTAAAACAGGAAATCGAGGTTAAAGATAAGAAAACTTGTACTTCTCAGGTCTGATAGCAAGGGAAACAAGATCTACCTTGCAAAAGTTCGCGTAGCAGAATTTTCTTCATTTATTTATGCAGAAATCAGCATGGAAAAATCAAGATTTCCAACACAATTTCGCAAAGCTAAATTTTCTGTGGCCAGAAAACAATAAAATTTTTAGAATCATTATTATTTTTTTTTTTAAATTTCGAGACCCGTTGCCGTAACACATTATTTATAAAATGCGTCTTAGGGTAGACAAATGTCTACCCTAAGACGCATTTTATTTAATTATTTTATTAAAGACATTTAATCTGCATTAAAAAAAAAAAAAAAAAAAAAAAAAAAAAGTGGGATATTTTCTTTTTTTTCTTTTCTTTTTTCTTCTTTTTTCTTTTCTTTTTTTTTCTTTTCTTTTTTCTTCTTTTTTCTTTTCTTTTCTTTTTTTTTTTAAATAACTGAGAGCGATTTATACAAGGCCTTTTTCGACAGTTTACAGATATTTTAAAGCGACTACTTGAGTCGAGGGAAAAACAAAAATCACGATTGGTAGTTTTATTGTAGAAATTTACAAAAATATCTCTTCTACATCTTAATATTTTTAAATGATTTTTTAGCATTGGATAGCTGAGATCTTTAGGTACAAAGACCATTTTGTACTTTTTCGATTTCGTTTACAGGTGTTTTAAAGGGGCTACTTCTGTGAAACGAACTCCTATGGTAGAATTTATAAAGATATTTTTTCTACATTTTAATATTTTTAAGTGATTTTTTCGGCATTGGATATTTGAGATCTTTCGGTACAAAGACCGTTTTGTACTTTTTCGACTTTGTTTAGGGGAATATTAAAGAAGCTACATCAGTCAAGTGAAATCCAATGGTAGAAATTTAAAAAAATATTTGTTCTACATCTTAATAATTTTAAATGATTTTTTAGCATTGGATAGCTGAGATCTTTAGGCACAAAGACCATTTTGTACTTTTTCGATTTCGTTTACAGGTGTTTTAAAGAGGCTACTTCTGTCATGCGAACTCCTATGGTAGAAATTTATAAAGATATCTTTTCTATATTTTAATATTTTTAAATGATTTTTGCGGCATTGGATATCTGAGATCTTTCGGTACAAACGTCATTTTGAACTTTTTGATTTTATTTGCATGCGTTTACATGTATGTTGTTTTACATGTGTTTGATTTTATTTACATATCTCCACTACGTTTAAATATTTTTAAATGATTTTTTGGCATTCGATAGCTGAGATCTTTCGGTACATAGACCGTTTTGCTTTTTCGATTTTAATTAGGGGAATTTTCAAGAAGCTACTTCAGTTAAGTGAAATCCAATGGTAGAAATTTATTAAAATATATCTTCTGTATTTTAATATTTTTAAATGATTTTTTGGTATTCGATAGCTGAAATCTTTCGGTACAAAGACCGTTTTGTACTTTATCGATTTCGTTTACAGGTGTTTTAAAGAAGCTGCTTCTGTCAAGCAAAATCCTATGGTAGAAATTTATAAAAATATCTTTTCTACATTTAAATATTTTTAAATGATTTTTTTGTCATTGGATAGCTAAGACCTTTCGGTACAAAGACCGTTTTGTACTTTTTCGACTTTCTTTAGGGGAATTTCAAAAGAGCTACATCAGTCAAGTGAAATGGTAGAAATTTATAAAAGTATCTCTTCTACATTTTAATATTTTAAAATGATTTTTTGTCATTTGATAGCTGAGATCTTTCGGTACAAAGACCGTTTTGTACTTTTTCGACTTTCTTTAGGGGAATTTCAAAAGAGCTACATCAGTCAAGTGAAATGGTAGAAATTTATAAAAGTATCTCTTCTACATTTTAATATTTTTAAATGATTTTTTTGTCATTGGATAGCTGAGAACTTTCGGTACAAAGACCGTTTTGTACTTTTTTAAATTTTGTTTACAGGTGTTTTAAACAGGCTACTTCAGCTAAGTAAATTTCCAATGGTAGAAATTTATAAAAATATCTCGTCTACATTTTAATATTTTTAAATGATTCTTTTGTTATGGGATAGCTAAGATCTTTCGGTACAAAGACCGTTTTGTACTTTTTAGACTTTTATTAGGGGATATTTAAAAAAGCTACTTATGTCAAGTGAAATCCAATAGTAGAAATTTATAAAAATGTCTCTTCTACATTTTAATATTTTTAAATTTTTTTTTGTCATGGGATAGCTGAGTTCTTTCGGTACAAAGACCGTTTTCTACTTTTTAGACTTTTATTAGGGGAATTTTAAAAAAGCTACTTCTGTCAAGTGAAATCCAATGGTAGAAATTTATAAAAATATCTCTTCTACATTTTAATATTTTTAAATGATTTTTTTGTCATTGGACAATTAAGATCTTTCGGTACAAAGACCGTTTTGTACTTTTACGACTTTGTTTAGAGGAATTTTAAAAAAGCTACCTCAGTCAAGAGAATTCCAATAGTAGAAATTTATAAAAATATCTCGTCTACATTTTAATATTTTTAAATGATTCTGTTGTCATGGGATAGTTATAAGATCTTTCGGTACAAAGACCGTTTTGTTCTTTTTCGACTTGGTTTACAGGTGTTTTAAAGAGGCTACTTCAGTCAAGTGAAATCCATTGGTAGAAATTTATAAAAATATCTCTTCTACATTTTAATATTTTTAAATGATTTTTTTGTCATTGGATAGCTGAGATCTTTCGGTACAAAGACCGTTTTGTACTTTTTTTTAAAATTT